>CM034153.1:421681977-422281977 GCA_019776745.2 Taxus chinensis | reverse complement strand
TTTCATTTTGGAAAGTGGCTTAAATACTTATCTATATTTTGGTTGAGTTATTTGAGGAGTTTCAAGTTTTTTTCATTCATTTCCGGACTGCTGTTATAAATTTCAGATTGCTGATTTCCAGCTGTCATAGAATCCATTTTGCTGGTCCAAAAATCAGATTTAAATCAGATTGAGGTTTGTGCTAATTCCTTGTTTTTCAGTTTCAGCCTTTAAAAGGGATATAACAGTGGTATCAGAGCTCCGATCTTCCCAGCCTAGGGTTTTTGTGGAAGAAGGCAACAAGGGTTCTTATACTATCAAAGGAGGACAACATGGATCCCCAAGGAGCTAAGATTAATAAGCTTATTGCAGGGCAAAAGCGCTTGACAAATACCATGGATTTCCTAGTCCTATCACTTCAGAGAATGAATTAACCTAGGGTTCATAGCAGTGATGGTAGTTCATCCGGAGCTAATAATGCATAACCTTTGGGATCATTCCATAGATTAGCCACAAGACCTACTTTCCTTCCAAGAGAAGAAGCTATTTCAGATATGGGAGCAAGGCCCTCTATGGGGCAAAGCATTGCCACAAGCTATGAAGAGTAGATGGCTCTTTCAAGCGAGATACACGAGGTTATTTCACTTGCCAAATTCATTGGAGTGAACAGAGGAAGGTCTAGGCCCGAGCCAAGACAACATATGCCGCAAAAGGAGGTGCAAGACGTGTTGCGGAAGATGACTTTCTCCACCTTTGATCGATCAACCAAGGGAACAACTAGGGCTTGGATCCAAAAGCTTGATACATACTTGTCCTTGAAACCCTTGATGGAGGATAATGCTATCAAGTTTGCAACCCTTCACCTTGAGGGGATTGCTCATTAATCATGGTTTTATGGTTTAGTGACACAAGGGCACAACGAGATCCATTCTTATGATGAGTTTTGTCGAAGACTCATTGATCGGTTTGATAGAATTGCTCTGGAAGCTCACTTTCATGAGCTTTCTCATTCGAGACAAGGCACAATGGATGAATACGTGACAGAATTTCAGAAGCTTTCCATTATGATCACAAATGTTTCAGAGAGGAGGTTTGTAGTGCTCTTCATTGAGGGTTTGATCGAGCCACTCAAAGGCTTGGTTAGATCCTTTGACCCTTTGTCACTTCAAGAAGCAATAAAAAAGGCATTGGACCTAGACGGAGATGCCCCAAAAACCGCAACGGACAATAGTCATCTCAAGTTCAAGTGGAGGACAACCGACTAGATATTTGGGACAGCCTAGAAACCCTCCCTTGGACCAGCCAAGGAAACCATCCCAAACGATGCCAATTACTCACAAGGAGCTGCCCAAAACCAGCAATGAAGAAGAATCTAGAAACGAGCTTCGAAAGAAGAATTTGTGCTTCTCATGTAAGGATCCATGGACTCCCGGGCATTGCTGTTTGGGTAAAGGTAAAGTACATTATATTGAAGTATTTCTAGATTGTGAGGATGATGAAAATAATGTTGATGAAACCAAACATGATAGTATGCCGGAAGAGGATCCAGAAAAGGTTAATAACACTCTTGCTACCTTGAAGGGTGCACCTGGTTATCATTCATTCCGTATGAAGGGTGATCTACAAGGACACAAAATCATAGTTTTGATTGATGGTGGAGCCACCCATAATTTCATTGATGAATGCTTGGTGGCCAAATTGGGATTGAAGGTTGAAGGCTTAGAGGGATTCACGGTGAAGATAAAGGATGGTTACTCTATGTCACTCGCAAAGAGGTGTTCCCAACTCCATGTTACGTTGAAACACTATGAGGTATGTGCTGATTTCTATTTAATTAACATGGCTGATATGAATATCGTGCTTGGAGTCCAATGGTTGTATTCACCGGGATAGCTCACTTTTAATTATCAAAGCATGGAAATAAGCTTCATGGACAAAGGTAAAAAGGTTGCATTACAAGGTATGCTTCCGGAAACACCTCAAGTCAAGTACTTGGTAGAAGATACTTTGTCATGGGAATCACAGTTTTGCTCCATATTTAAGATTACAGCAGCTTGGAAATCATTAATTACAGTTGAGTATGTCAAGAACAAGTTTGCTAACACTATTTTTGAAAGTGAAATAGTTGATTAAAGGTACAAGGTTATGGATGGGCTCATTCTTTACAAAAATTGGGTTTATTTGGTGCTGGAATCAAAGGTGAAGAATAAAATATTGAGGGCTATTCATGATGACCCATCAGCTGGTCATCCAAGTTATTTTAAAATGAGGGAAAGGTTCTATTGGAAGGGCCTAAAAGGTGAAGTACTTTAGTACATTTGGGAGTGTCTTGTATGCCAACAAAAAAAAACAGAACATACATTTCCAGTAGGAATTCTACAAACACTTCCCATTCCCACTCAAAAATGGGAAAGTATCTCTATGGACTTCATCACAGGGCTGCCCATAGTTCAAGGTAAGAACTGTTTATATGTGGCGGTTGATAGACTCACTAAGTATGCTCTTTTTTGTCCACTTCCGGCTAAATACAATGCTCCTATAGAGGCTGATGTGTTTTCCAAAGAAATATTTAGATTTTATGGGCTGCCCAAGGATATAGTCAGTGATAGGGACAACAAATTTCTGAGCATGGTTTGGAAAGAGTTGTTTTCATTAATAGGAATGGAGCTCACTCCTAGCACTAGCTACCATCCTCAAACGGATGGACAAACCGAAATAGTTAATAAATGAGTGGAAGGGTATCTACAAAACTACATTGATGGGTAACAATCAACATGAATGAAGTGGTTATACATGGTTGAGTTTTATTACAATACTACCTTCCAAACTTATTGGTATGTCTCCTTTCAAAGCTTTGTATGGTTATGATGCTCCATATTTTGTTGATTTGGTTATGACAGATAGTAGAGTACCAAAGACTCAAGATTTAATTCAATGTAGTCATGATATCTTAAAAGAACTCATAAAAACCTTCTACATGCCAAAAATTAGTAGAAGTTATATGCATATCAGCATAGGAAAGAAAGGACATTTGAAGTAGGTGACATGGTGTTTTTAAGGTTGCAGCCTTATGGTCAATCTTCTATCAAGCAAAAAGTTGCAGAAAAGTTGAAACCTCGCTTCTACGGTACTTTAAGGTAAAGAGGAAGGTGGGAAATGCTGCATATGAACTTGAGCTTCTTGAAAATAGGAAGATACACAATGTTTTTCATGTTTCATGCCTCAAAAAGGCACTTGAACAACACATTATCCCCTCACACGAGTTGCTACCATTAGATGAAGAGGGCAAGTTGGTTATAATTCCGGAAAGTATCCTAGAGGTTCATGAGAAGAAGTTGTGGAATCGAAGTATCAAGGAATATTTGGTTCGTTGGAAGGGATTGCCCCTTGAGGATGCTACATGGGAAAGTGCAACAATATTGAAGCATCCACAGTTGAAATTGCTTGGGGACAAATAATGTCGGGAAGGGAGGACTGTAATGCCCCCTTTTTCATCTTGAGAGCCTGATTATGGACTTCTTGCCATTCCCTTTTCCATGGCAACGAAGTAAAATGAGCTGGGGAAGGAATTGAATTCTCATTGCATTTTTTTTTTTCTAATTTTTCATGTTTTTCTTTAGTGTTTTCTACAGTTTAGCAGGTCGGCTGGCTTGGTGGATTTTAAAGGCCAAATAAAAGATTAAATAAGCTCAAAGGAGGTCGGTCATGCATGTTTGGTCTTTGGTGCCAAGATTGGGGTATTTAAGGAATATTATGACTTCATTTGCACAACATATAGTTTTGGCGAATTTATTCTAAATTGATCTTTAGGCTGATTGCTCTTTAGTTATTTCCACTTTTGGGCGAAAAATACAATTTTGTGGCCCTTTCCAAGAGGGACAAAAACCCTTCTTGTGGCTGGCTGAAGGACGAAAACCCTCCATCCTTGGTTGAAGTGAAGTCATATTTGCAGATTTGGGCATTGAAGGATAAAAGAAGTTATCTACAAATATGTGCATGCATTTATAAACATCTCCTAGTTGGACCGACTTGAGTTAGGGTGTGATTTGGTGCCTTCTATGACACAACTCAAATTTTCTTTCATATTCAGATTTTCCATAATTTATAAGGTCGGAAACATTTATATTTTGTGGAGTTTGGGGTTTGGAAACCCTCATTTCATAACTTTCTTTGAGCTGTATTTCCGCTGCTTTCACTTAATTTTCCAGATGTGTTTTCAATCAAATTTCATATTGGAAAGTGGCTTAAATTCTTCCTAAAATACTTATCTATATTTTGGTTGAGTTTTTTGAGGAGTCTCAAGTGTTTTTCATTCATTTCCGGACTGTTGTTATTAATTTAAGACTGCTGATTTCCAGCTGTCATAGAATCCATTTTGCTGGTCCAAAAATCAGACTTCAATCAGATTGAGGTTTGTGCTAATTCCTTGTTTTTCAGTTTCAGCCCTTAGAGGGGATATTGCAGGTTAGTACAAATTTCTTCGGTTACCTCTTTACATCCTATACCATCTAGTTATGATCCTTAAGCTAGTTGGTCTGAATTTTTCTGGTACCCCTTTACATCCTATATTACCTTATTTATATAGGTCAGATGGTGTGAATTTTTCGTCTACCTCTTAAAGTCTTATATTATCTACTTTTGCACATGCTTTTTAGTTTGGATACTACCAATGCCCGACTAACACCGTACATCTTAGTTACTTTTTAGAGACTCCTTGTGACATCTTATCCCCCCTAGGTTTATATGGCCATTATGTTCTTTCTTGAGCTACTTTGGTAATTTAGTTTTCAATTTCATTTTACAGCCTCCTTGTGACATCTCATCCTTAGGTTTTTATGGCTATTGTTTTCTTGCTCGAGTCATTTTAGTAATTTATTTTACAATTATGTTTTACAGCCTCCTTACAGGGGTTTATTTTTCCCATCTATTTCTTCCTTGGATCTTTTGATATGTGTTAATCTCTTTTATGATCTTATGTTCCACTTGGATATTATCACTCTTTATGCTTATGTTGGACTTATTGCCGGTTTACAATTTAATCTCTAGCCATCTCTAACGATCTATTCCTACATTGCATAGTTTGTCTCTTTTAGCTTTTATCCCATATGAAGAAACTCCTATATATATCCTTATGATAAAATGTTACTCCTTTTTACATCGTGCTTGGGGAAACCAAAGTATAAGCTCACTATCTACCTTTTACATCACGCTTCCTATTGTACCCACCAAGGTTGTTTTCAAAATAACACTCTTTTTTAAGATGCAGTTTTGGCGGTATCAAAGCATAATGGTTTGTAGGTTCTCCTTTACAGCTATTAGCTGTAAGTAGTCTAGTGTACGCGTTCACCAAAATAGGAAAAACTCCAGGGATTAGTATTTGATCAATGTCTAGGTTCACCAAAATGTTTTAATTATTTTTACTCCTAAGCATAAAATAATTAAGACTAGTGCATATTTCAGAATATATAACTAAACAATCCTATTATGATTTGAAACACTGATTTGCTAAGTAGAGGTAGCATAAAAATGGTAAAAGATTTAAAGCAATGTGTAATGGAACAATTTGAAATGCTTTTGTAGTTTAGATGTGTGCATCATGATTACAGAAGATGGAAATGGGCTTAGGAGATAGTTGTCATTCGACACTGTATATTTGGCTCTCTGTTAATCTGCCTGGGTCAGGTTTGTGGGTGCTTGGTCATTTTCATGGCCGAAAGGATCTATCTCTTGGTTTCGTGGTTGAAAGCGTCCTGCCGGGTAAGTTTCATTAACAAATTTAATTGAGGGCTACAAACCTATTCTGCATTGCTCTAGTCAACCTGTAATTTTAGCAGGTTTGCTTCCTGTCGAGGTTCTAGATTCTTGGTTTATGCATGTGCATTGTTGTGTGATGGTACAAAATTGGGCTTTTCCTGTCTAAACCCTAACAAAACTTCAAACATGAAAACATGATAAAATGCCTTAAGAGCTGTTGGGCTGAACTGACCTCAACATGCTCCAATGCATGTGAGTGTTGTACTACTTGTCAATATATTGAAGGGGAATTAAATTGCACGTAATTCTTCCATAGTCCTATATGATATGTAAGTCCTAAGTTGCCGCATTCGGCGAACTTGAAGGAAAAAATTCGAAATTCGCCGAATTTTAACAGTGGGTTGAAATTCGCAATGTAATTCGCGTTTTTTTCCTTTTTTGGCAATTTTTTCCGTTTTTGGTTTTTTGGTGAAAAAATCGCAGGTATAGAAAAAAATTTGCCATTTTTGGAAAGGGTCCGAGAAGATGTAGCAGCAAAAACTTGCATGTGCCATAACTTTCATTCTGTAGCTCCGTTTCAGGTGTCGTTTTCTCTAAAAGTGCATATTTTCTCGAGCTCTACGCATTGATGGCAATATTTTTCTTACTTTCATAAAATCCATTTTTGCATCTTTTTGGACCAAGCAACTTCTTGCAATCTTCTGAAAGAATCATGAGCTTTGATTGCCTGTAGACAGATTAGTAATTAAAAATACTAGATAGCTTTCCAAAACTCAGCGAGTATTCTCCCGTGCTCGGACTAATCGTCCCACCTGCCAGCTTGGTCGCAACCTGCGAGCACATGTTTTTTGAAGTTTTTGCTTTCAATCACATTATTGTAATAGCTACTTATGAAATCAATGAAATGTGATATTATCTCTCTTTTGAAATGTGAATTTATCTTTTGCTTTTATATATGTAATAAAAATGTATATTTCTCATAGTCGAATTTAATCACGAATTTAATCGCTGATTTTTTTACCAGCGAATTTTTCACGAATTTAATCATCGGCGAATTCGAACACGAATTCGAATGCGGCAACTTAGTATGTAACTATGAAATTGACAATGTGATTTAGAATGTTCCTTCACTTGGCACAAAACACTTGGAAACATGCAACTTTAACCTTTGAACTTTAAATTTGGCTCATGGATTTCTTTTGGGATGTTTTTGGAAGATTTTTCAATTTAGTGATGCAAGAGCATACTAGGCGACCAAACAATCTTGCATCAATCAAAAAGAAGCTAGACCTTCAAAGAAAATCCACCTATTAGAGCGCACAAGAACTTGTGCGCAAAAGTTGGAAGTCTTTTGTGTTTTTGGCTAAGGCATGGTGTGTGCAACAAGGTGTGGAGAGAAATTGCACAAGCAACAAAGGTCTCAAGGAGCTGGTGAAATGGCTAAGGGACGAATTACGTGCAAAGTGTAGGAAGCTTAGACAATGTGGAAGGAAAGTGTGCAAGACAGTGCGTAAGCGGACAAGCAGACTTTAGAAGCTTGAAGTGGTAAGGCTAGATTTGTGCGCAGGAACCTAAATGGAGGGAAATAAAGTGAGGCGTTGAGTATGAGCCTTTGGCTTAGAGGGTGCAAATGAAATCAATTGCGTAAGAATCGGATGGGTATTTTGGAAAATCCATAAGAGTGAATGGTTGCGTAGGAATGATGCACAAGAGCGCAAAAACTCAAGTGACTTTTTGGACTTCAGAAATATGGGGGGTGATCGAGGTAACTACCACGAATACATGTCATAAGGAGAACGGTTGCATGAATACATTCCTAAAAAATTTAATGTCCCCTTTTTTGAAATAGTTTGATTGGAAGACTTTGAGCCCATTCCACTTCCCGTGGGCAAGGAGGGAATGGGCAAGTGGAGTAATTGTCATGTTTTTCAGATATTTTTTGAAAGATCCCAAACCCCTTTTAGCTTAATATTTTTATTTTTTTATTTTTTAAATATAACTCTTAGGTGTGGAGCTGAACTGATAACATCAAGCAAATCCATGGAACAACATTCTCATACTGCATAAACAAATTAAATAATGCAAACCCTGCAAACCGGGTGAATATATATAAAGGTGCCTAGGGTTTAAATGGCAGATTTCTTCATAAATAATGCAGCCGTATATTCAATATTGATTTCTGATGATAAATAATTAGGGTAAACCATATAGAAATCTGTAGATGAAATGATAACAAATATTGTCCAAAATCCACTATAAATGATCCAACCCAAATCGATTTGATATATATTTGTGGCTGAAATATACAACAATAAACTATCATGAAAAATACCTCAATACACTGCATAAATCAACTGTAGAATAAGTCGCCCCACTCTAGAAGTTGTATAAATGCCCACTGCTGCAATTTATTCCTTCTTCTGAAACTGCTGAAATGATAAATAACCTGTGTAAACAATGAAGATCCCTGAGTGGAAACTTCTCTCACTGCTCCTGGGGTTTCCGTCCACAAGAGGAATAATCCAGAGGGTTTCCGTCCTTGGATTTTGTCTGCAAAGCTCAAAGCTAACTGTCGGGAGAAAATAATAATAATCTGGAATACCTTTCCCCAAGTCGCATTTTTTTCTTATAGCCAAAAAACCCACCAACGATGCAAGTCACACTTTTTCCCAAATCAGCATAAATAATTTTTAATTAATTATCTCCTTCTCCAAGCAAGTCGCATTTTTGGCTTATTTGACCCTTCCCCAAGGCAAATCGCATTTTTTGCCTAAGAAGGCACATTAAATAAGTTAATTTATTTAAATGCACTTTCCTAAGTCAAAGTCACTTAAATAGTCTATTAATTCATTATATGTGCTTTAATGATATTTTACTTTATTTTGAGCACAATATAATAAAATTAATAAACTGAAGTCACCCTTGAAAACACCCTTTGGCCGTCGGGTAGACAAAACGGGCCAAAGGTCTTCGACCGAACTATTCGAGAAAGAGGGACATTACAGTCCTCCCTTCCTGAGATTGCTTGTCCCCAAGCAACTGTAGAACTGGATGCTGTAATATAGACTCGCCCTCCCATGTAGTATCCTCTACTGTTAACTCTTTCCACCTCACCAGGAACTCCCGAATAACTCGATTTTTCAATCTCCTCTCTCGGCTATCCAAGATCTCCTCTGGTACTAAATCCAGTCTCCCTTCCTCATCCAAGTGTGGTAACTCTGTAGAAGAAATAATGTGCTGCCCCAAGGCCTTTTTCAAGCAAGATACATGAAAGACATTGTGTATCTTACTGTCAGAAGGCAACTCTAGCTCATATGCCACATCACCAACTCTCCTCAACACCTTGTATGGACCATAGAATTGCGGCTTGAGCTTTTTAGCCCCACTCTTCTTGAGAGTACTTTGTCTATAAGGCTGAAGACGTAGAAACACCATGTCTCCTACCTCAAATGCTCTCTCCACTCTTTGCCTATCTGCATACATCTTCTGCTGATTCTGGGCCCGCTGAATATTTTTCTTAAGTACCTTAAGGATGTCCTGACTATCCTGTAAACTCTCTTGAGCCTTGGGAGCTCTACTGTCCCCAAACGCCAAATCAACAAAAGACCCCGCATCATATCCATACAATGCTCGGAATGGAGTGATACCAATAGACATATGGTAAGTGGTGTTATAGCAATACTCACATAAATATAACTTTACCCATGCCTTCTACTGTCCTGCAACATAGTTACGAAGATAACCCTCTATCCACTTGTTCACAATCTCTGTTTTCCCATCCGTCTGAGGGTGATAACTAGTGCTAGGTGTCAACTCAGTGTGAACCAAACGGAAAAGCTCCTGCCAAAATATGCTCATAAACCTGCTATCCCGATCACTAACTATGTTCTTTGGAAGTCCATGCAACTTGAATATTTGACGGAAGAACAAATCAGCCACATGAGGTGCCTTAAAGCTGGTAGGGACAGCGAAAAAGTGTGCATATTTTTTCAACTGATAAACTACTGCATAAATGCGATCATTCCCTTGCACCACAGGAAGACCTGTAATGAAATCCATCGAAATACTTTCCCACTTTTGCTCCGGAATTGGCAATGGCTGTAGCAAACCTGCTGGGAAAGTATGCTCTGACTTGTTCTGTTGACAAGTCATACACTCACGGACATGGCGCAAGACATCATCCTTGAGACCCTTCCAGGAGAATCTCTCTCTAATTTGCCTGTATGTTTTAAAATACCCTGGATGTCCTGCAAGTGGTGCATCATGGAAAGCATGTTGTCTTCTCCTTGAGCTCAGATTCAAGAACTAGGTAAATTCTGCTCTTATACAAAATCAAATCAGCTATTACCTTATACCGGCCATCCTGAATTTTTCCATCCATAATGTCACATGCCCAAGTGATTTTGGAATACTCAACTAACAGTTGAGATTTCCAATCTGCTGAAATCTCGCTCAAAGAACATAGGGCAGCGAGATGGGGTTTCCTGGAAAGTGCATCAGCCACTACATTCTTCGTCCCCTTGACATACTCAATGTCAAAATCATATGCTTGGATTCTGCTGACCCATTTTTGTTGCCTCTCATTGAGTTCCTTTTGTTCCAGGAAATATTTCAAGCTGTTGTGGTCGGTTCTCACCACAAATTTTCCACCCACCAAATACTGTCTGAACTTTGCCAAAGCATGCATAATGGCAAGCATCTCCTTATCATAGGTGGAATATAATCTCTCATTATCTCTCAACTTCCTACTTTCGAAGGCAATAGGATGGCAATATTGCATAAGAACTGCACCAATCCCCAAATCCCGAAGCATCACACTCTAAAATGAAGGGCCGTGAGAAATCTGGAAGAGTCAAAAACTGGACAGGTGCTCATAATTACCTTGAGCCTCTCAAATACTACCTGTGCCTCATCTGTCCAATTGAATGCACCCTTCCGTGTAAGATCTGTCAATGGAGCTACCAGCTAAGAATACCCCTTTGCGAACCTCCTTAGTAATGACATAACCCTGCTTTAGAATCCTCGCAAGTCAGAGATATTCCTGGGTGGTGGCCAATCCTGCATTGCCTGTATCTTCTCCTGATGGACATTGACCCTGATTGGCCCCAATGACATGCCCAAGATACAATATCTCCGTAAGATCCAAATTCACACTTGGACATCTTAGCAAATTTAAGACTGAGTCTCCATTATGCTAAGTACCTCATCAAGATGCCTCAAATAATCATCCCATGTCCTGCTATAAATCAGAATATCATCAAAAAATACCAACATCAAACTGCCTTAACTGCATATGTTGAAGAGATCTGTTCATACATGATCTGAAATGTAGTTAGGTGCATTGGTGAGTCCAAATGGCATCACCAAGAACTCATAGTGCCCTTAGTGATTCCTAGTAAAGGCTGTCTTGTGAATGTCCTCATCCCAACACTTTTGAATCTGGGGTAGCCTGATTTGAAGATCAATCTTCGAAAAATAGATAGATCCATGCAACTCATCTGCAAGCTGCACTTGTTTTCGATGGCCCTAATGGGATACCTTTTCTTGATGGTTTTCTTGTAATCATTACTCGATGGGTGCGAAGGATGCATAATACTCATGAGAAAAACATGCAAGGTATCTTTGCCAATGATTGCAAGAAGCAAAGTGACTAGACTATTATTTAGCAGTGTGCCTCCTTTGCTTTTCAATAGCTCGTGGAACTTGTAATATGCTGGAAAACATTCTCTATTGGGTCATCCTTATATGTCCTTAGGATGAAGATAATGGCGTAGTCATCACAGGTTTAGCACCGTCCTACAAGCTCTATAACATTGGTTCATAAGTTTGGTATCCCTGGTGGATTAAACCATCCACCTCCAAGTTACATGTTACCCTTAACACTGGGCCATGATTATACATACAGGTATGCACTAGTGGAGAGTACTTTGATGCAAATATTGTGGTGGAGACACCTGTCTGAAGAAGACTAGAGATGCCAAATGAAATGAGTATAATTCTACCATTTCTATTTCTCCAAAGGTTCATCACAAATTATTGTATGTTCATAATGTCCTGCTGCTACCACTAGTAGGCGGCATTGTCATAAAGAGCCTGAAATAGGAGTAGGTCTTCTTCCATATCCATACAGGTAAACTCCAACTACATCCTAAGTGGAAATCCTGACAATCTTTACTTCTGGTTCCAAGGTGAACTGAATGATCACTTATGTATGCCAATGTATGTATGTGTATATGTCTTCAAGTTGAATGAAGCGGTTGGAAGTCACCGGTCATTGTGTAGCCCCCCATCTGAATACTAAGCTGTTTGAATTCCCTTTTCAAGTGCAACTAATAAATTAACTATCAAATATGAAGTGATGTGATGAGCACTAGTCTGCTTCTAATTCATCAACCTGTAATCCATTCTCTTCGAAGCCAACCCCTCATGAATGAAGTTGTGCGTAGACTTAATATGTCATGCAGACAAATAATCGGCTGTCCCTTAAGCACTCCCTTAAGCCGAAAGGGATGGAATCAATCGAAGAAGATTTTGTGAGTGTAGCAATAGCTGACTTTCAGACCCCCTTCAGATGCTTGTGGACATCACTAAAGCCAGAGGATGGATTTGTTGGCTGCTCCCCCTGTGCATGCAATAAGTCACTTCCCTAATAATCTGCATAATGTAAAGCTTTCCAGTGATCCTCATCCTAATCTAAAATTTTCACCTCAATGAGATAAACCTTGCCTTAACCATATGGTAACGTTGTCATAGATTTTCAATGATCTTTGCAAGTGAAAGCCAGTAGATTCTTCCTCAACTCATTACGAGTCTAAGTGAGGGTCCACATTGTGGCAAATGGTGCTCTATTTTTTAATAACGGTAGTAGCGCTAGAATATTTTTTGGAGCTTGGTTTGAATTTTCTTATTGTATCTGATATTAAGTGGGGGATGTATCCAAGTCCAAATGAGCCTCATTAAAATTTATAGTATATATTCAGTGTCCCAGGCTTAATAGCCTGTGACAAATCTTCTAAAGTCCTGTCATGAAGGCATTTCTAGTAGATAACATCACCACCCTCTTCTCAGGAAACAGGTACGGGTCGGAAATGCGGATAACTCCAATTTTCAAAAAACCGTTGATAAATGAATGACACGTGTCCCACATCCATACGATATATTACTAGTCAATTGCACATGAAGTTACACATCCTATGCTGATCAAGGGATGTCGCAATGTAAAGCTAGTTGCTGAAATTCATGTATTACATGTGGTAGCTCATGGAAGCTCTGTCCTAACTAAGGGATGGTGCCAGCAAAATCAGAAGCCATCTCCTTAACGTGTAAATGTAGACAAAATGCATGAACATCCTGCTAAATCATGCATTTGCAGGGTAAGATAGGTGTCGAGCTTGTGTAATTCAATCCCTAGCACTGATCAGACCTACTGTAAACATCAATAGTGGAGAGGGTATACCTTATTGGTAGACAAAACAACCATAAAAAATGATGAAGTTTTGATGTAAAGAACTCATAGGCCTTTTTTTTCCTTTTCTCCAACTCCTCCATGCTCTATCATCCTGAGCACAATGCACAGTGTTTCCTTAAATACAGTCCCTCACATGTCACGACATTACTTCGCTTGTTTTTGAATAGTTGCCAATATTCACTAGGGAATTGGAAAAGGGTTACTAAATCCGGACAGTTCCTCTAATCATCTAAGTGAATCATCACTAGGTAGGAAGTTATTCGGCATTATGCCTATCTACAAGAACTCGTAGGTCTCCTGCTTAATCTGTCCATGTGGTGTACCCAGATTTCATCCTGAATGATCTGTGACTACCGCTCATGGCGAAAAATTTTCGATACTTTTAAAACTCCCAAGCTCTGAAGGTCGCTTTGATGTGATCCCTGTAACCACTGGCAACTGATACAGTTCTATGTATCCTGCCGTGTACGATGTTCCCAAAGCAGCCTATCTAGTAGCCTTTTTCGTCCAAGGTAGTGCCCATGATGCTCCAAAATCCTGTTATATTCTGTCGTCGGGATTTGTCTGCAGGAAATCCTGTCTTTAATTATTTTGAGCCCCGTATGAGGCTATGTTGCACTCTCAAGTTTTAGGACTCTTTGGTCTATGATCGAACAATATCTATTATGTCACCTTGTACCAGATAGGATTTTAACAAGTCGAATAAGCCCGTCTGCGGCTGTAGTATCTGTGTGGACTTTTGTCAATTTTTCTGTGTTGCATTCAAAGCTGATTTCTGTTTTCTAATGAAATTTCTCTAGATCAATTCCTTCTCACACGGGTTAGCAGGATTCACTGGCCTGGAGTACCACGGAAAGATCACATACGCACATTGTGCCAGAAGGAAGTCGCCATTGGAGGTAACGGTCTCAGGTGTGGAAAAGGCTGAAGTCGTGCACTAACATCAAGCCCCTGCGGGGTTGGAACAACATTCTGATACTGGATAAACAAAGGATTTAACTGGATCATGAGAAACCCCAGAAGTAGCAGGCAGATGGGATTTGTATAAAGCCTGCCTTGCAGGGTGCTTTTTCCCATGATGGAAAAGTCACTTAAGCTGCGGTGGGAAAATTAGAGGCAGCAGTATAGGTAGGAATATTGATTGCCTGCCTTGCAGGGTAAATAATTCCCATGGTGAACCATAAAAGAAAACTGTAGACTTAAGTGATAATCAAATGGGATTGTCTAAAATGCCTGCCTTGTAGGATAAATAATCCCATTGTCAAAGTCAAATCACTTAAGTGGATCATGGGATTTCTAGGGCTGCCTTGCAGGGTAAAAATTCCCTTTGTCATGTGTTTTACAACAATAGAATTCTGGCTTTAGCCAAAAATTGCGACCTCAAACACTTGGGTGAATAATCAATGCATTAAATAAATATTTATTCACCCAAAATCTGGCGCCCAAGCATGGAAGAAATGCTCAACAAGGTAAAAGGGAATAAAGAAGATGGAAATAGATTGGCTAAAATTAAATAAATATTATTTATTTAAAGGCAATGAAGATCCTTCAGTGACAAAAAGTGCGCCCACTGCTCCTGGAATATATTTAATGTTTTTTGAAGCATTAATTGATCCAAAGGGTTAAATTCCTTGGATTTTCAGTCTGCTATGGTCAAAGCTACACTGTCGGGAGAACTTCAGTTGAGTGAAGAGTGGAATACCTTTCCCCAATTTGATCAATTTAATTAATTGGATGGCCAAAAAACCTTCCAAACATGCTATTTTAACACATCAATTCCCAAATCAGCATAAATAATTTTTAATTAATTATTTCCTTCTCCAAGCATGTTGCATTTTTGGCTTATTTGACCCTTCCCCAAGGCAAGTCACATTTTTTGCCTAGGAAGGCACATTAAATAATTTGTTAATTTATTTAAATGCACTTTCTTAAGTCAAAGTCACTTAAACAGTCTATTAATTCATTATATGTGCTTTAATGATATTTTACTTTATTTTTAGCACAATATAATAAAATTAATAAACTGAAGTCACCGTTGAAAACACCCTTTGGCTGTCGGGTAGACAAACGGGCCAAAGGTCTTCGACCGAACTAGTCGAGAAAGAGGGACATTACATTTTCATAAGCATTGCATTCTTCTTTAGTAGTTTTCCATATAAAATCAGGTCGGTTGGGTTAAGAAGATGAAAAACCAAAGGAAAAATAGAAGAGAAGTATCCTTATGAGGTCAGTCCTAGTTTGGAAGCATTCTAATTGGTTTTAGTGCCACAACAAGGTATAAATAGGGGTCGCTTGGCTCATTTATGGATCATCATCTTGTCAAAAGTTAATATTGCATAGTTTTTGGGCTGATTGCTCAACAATTCTACTTAAGGGCGAAACCCTTTGGTGTAGCCAACAAGTCGGACAAAACCCTTCCTTGTTTGATTTAAGAACGAAAACTCTTCAATTCATTGAGGATTCTCCATCTCAGGGTTTCCAAAGAGCTTCAAGAAGATTGATTTTGCAAATTTTCAGCTAGGGTTTGATTCTACATTGATTTATAGCTCCTCTCCTAGGGAAGCAACCCACCTTGTGGAGGAGTTAAAGGGGTTTTTAGGGCATGATGACATCCAACTCAGTAATTATTGCATTCCTTATATTTTTAGTAGCCAGAATCTATAATTGGACTTCATTTTTGTGCGTGGAATCATTCATTTCTAGCCCCTTTTGAAGGGTGTTCTATGCAGTCATTTATTTAATTAAATAAATTTCCATCTGGTTTTTGAAGACTGATTTCTTGGTTAATATTGGTTCTAAAATATTTCTAAGTTGCCCTACAAATTTTGGATGGTGTGAATGATGAATTTTTGAAGAGTTATTGCTTTTTCCTCTTTGTTATAAAAATTAGACTGCTGTTCACTACTGTTATAATTTTTAGTTCGCTGTCATAAAATTCAGTTTACTATCTACTGAGTTTTAGGATCCATCCTAGAGTCACCATGGATTTGAGTTTTTACGTAACACAAGAGTGAAGAGCAAGTTTGTCCAAGGCCTTCTAGGAGGATGAGAACCAAATTGCAAGGACTTGTTAGGTTTGGGTAGGGGTGGGTGACAATGTGTTTGTTGTGCTTGAGAAGGGCCATCAACATGGGAGTGTGCAACACTATTCTACTAGAAGGGAAGGAATTTGTAGTATGAGGAGTGTCAAGTAGAAGAAAAGAGTGCTTGGATTGTCATCATACAAAGTCTGAAAAAGAATTGTGTTTTTTGAAGTATAATAGAGGGGACTAAGGGTATTTGGGCAGGCCATGTGCTTCATTGTTCTGCTGGAAATGGAAAGCATTGTGGGTTCATAATGCTTGAGAGAAACATAGTCTCTCAATTTTTAGTAGACTTACCATTCAAGTTAGGGGTATAAGAGAAGATTTCTCTGAGAGGGAGTTGGGACTAGTGATCAAATTTGAAGGGCTCCCCATATTTTAATTTGACGGGTTAGGTTAATCTTTACCCTTCGTAAATGACAGATTAAACAATACATTACCCTTCAATAGAAAAAATAAAAATGTTAATTTCCTTTCAATATTTATCGGATTAATTTAAATAAAATAAATATGAAAAATCAAAATTATTAAATATATAACATCTAATAATAAATTTGAAATTTATTTAATTTAACATAATCTAGATTCAAAAAAGTAATTACACAAGTTATAAGTTTGACAAATCCTTGTAATAAATTTATAAGTTGGCCATAAAAAAAAATAAAATTAGCATGAGACATGAACCTTAGGCTCACAAAATTAAAGGTAATCATAGTGCCACATCTTTCAAATCTTTTCATTCCCAGTAAAGTTGTCTTAATCGATAGAAAACATGGGTATGGAGGAGACAATGCGGAATCTCCAATTTAAAGATTATCATTCTCAAACTGGATTGTACCTTCTTAAGACAAAAAATATAACATTTGTGTATAATTTAGGGCACGCCTTTCATATATTTGTTAAAACCTATAATTCAAGAAGTACAAGGTTATTGATAAGATTTTTTTATAAATACAATAGAATGCTATACATTGAATCAATAATACCTTCTTAATAAACATATTGAGTAATATATTATTACACCTAAAATATTGTAGAGAAAAGAAGCAATAACAATTTACTATTGAGAAATAAAAAATGGCATAATTGTGGTGCTAATGTGTAAAATAGACATGTATTTAAACAAATTATACATTACATAGCAAGTTGTTCCAAAATTTAAAAATGCATTCGGTATTTTTATCAAACAATGTCTTGGCCAACACATTTACATTGATAATATTTTGAGCAACAAAACTCACCAACTTGACTTCACTTGTTTCTTCTACAAATTCTCACTCATGCATAAGGTTGTGGATTTGGTAATCAAATATTTAAAGAAACAAGTAATATTTACAAAATACATAAGGGCATTGAGAATAAACCACCAAATTCCAAACATAATTTACAAGCTAGCAAAATCTAAAAGAGAATAATTACTATTTTAAAAATGGAAAGTGTAAGGCAATTGCTTATTTTCTAGAGATTTATCCTTTTTCCTAACAATTTTGTGCATGATTTGTGTAAAGTGAATGAAGATTTTTTTAATATAGAATTTAGAAAGCTAGCAAGCATAACTTTTTTGCTCTAATTGTTATTTAATATTTTATTTATTAAAATAAATTTACCAATTTATAAAAAATTAACTTGACATATAATTTACATGACAAGTGATTTTTTAGTTAGCCCTTCTAATGAAAATTTATAGTATTTTAATGCCTTTTAATATTGAAGTGTAATTTTAAATTTCAATTTTTTTTTAAGTGTAAATTTTTAATCACCCTTCTATGACAAGCTAAAAGACATTTGAAGGGCATTGACGACTTCAAATTTGATCCCTGCATGCAATTGCCTCCTTCACCCTTAATATGAATTATGATTCTTTCAGTGTACAATGTTTTATTCTTGTTTCAACAAATTACAGCATGACCCCGATGCCAGTGATTATAATATCATGGATTGACTTCTTTCCAGCTCAGCCCTGTACCTTATTCCAATACAATGTTTGATGGTAAATAAAGGATAAAACACAGCTACATCCAAATATATTGTTCAACTTGTCTTCTTGTGATAATTTACAAGACTTTTAAGCTTATGATAAATATAAGATAAGCACCTACTAACAAATATATTGCTCAAAATAATACCCTGTAACGAATTCAATACTTTAATTTAAAATGGAAAATAAAAGATTTATCACAACCATCTCCAAATATATTGCTGAAAATGTTTTTTCTATGAATCTCAGAAAATTTAAGCATGTTCTTCTCTTTTCAACCGCCATATGGTAATGATGGCCACTTATTTGTTACTAACTAAATGTTGCCCCTATACATGTGTTAAATTTCATTTGTGGTTTGCAGCTTTTGAAAAAAATAGATTTTAGGAGTTGGCTAATGATTTCACTCAAAATGAACACAAAAAAAATTAATTTGACATTAAAATATCAAATAAAACACCAAGATCTATAGGTTACTTCTTGAAAATTTGTATATTGGATTTATGGTTCCAATATTATTTCCTTTGCCTCAAAATATTTCATATTTGTTCTGTAAAGACAAAGGAACCAAAGACAACTTTTGTTATCTTGGAAGATTTTCTCTTGGAAAATAAATCAATGGGTTCTTCTTCAGCAGCTCCACTTCCCTACAAGAGAGGTTAAAATAAATGAACAAATTAGCACCATTTACTGCAAAAGCAATTACAGCCAAAAACAACTTAATAGATACCAACCTCTTGATAGCTTGGAGATCTCCACGGCTCAATTGCAAAGCTAAACCATCGGTGGGCTTTTTATTTTGACCCATGAGAGTAGAATAGTTCCTAATTGAAAAAGTTGACAATATATATAATTGGTAATGTTAACTGACCATAAATTATCTTGTTGGAATTAACTAGTTTCGATGAATAAAATTTTCAAAATGCACATGGACGTAAGAGGTTGGATAAAATATAAAAAGCAGAGAACTGTTGCTTATAAGAACATGTTTAAAGCAATTATGTAAGCTGCCAATTGCTTGAATTCTCTTTTACATGAGTAATTATCAGCATTTCTTTTTTGCAAAAGAAAATTAACTGTGTACATATAGCATTTCTTTATCCTTGCTGCCAATGTAATAAAAAGAGCAAATTTTAGCATCATTTGTAAAAGGGACATCCAATGGAACCCCATTTGTTAGTGTTCCCTCCACATTGAGAACAAATTTTTGCATCATTTTAATTTGAATTATACACCAAACATGCGAGTGTATTTTACATTAAGATTTGCAAACTTGACTGATTTTAGTCAAAACGCCAATGCTAAGGTGGCTGACGACTAAATAGCAATGATATGATGGCCAAATTTTAAACAAACAAATGTCGCATTATTATTTTTTTGTAGGACTTTACTCATATCCCGTGTTTGTTTATGTCATCTCAAGATGACCACCATGAGTAGTCATTAGCGTTATGACATTTTTCCTCGTGTTTTTTGGTAATAATCACAAGGTTAGGGTACTCACTCAGCACACAAGCATCACAAGCATTTGTTAGGGGGGAGGAATGGTAAATGTAATCCACCTCTTTGGGCTTCTAATTAAATTAATAATCTAATTAAATTGTTCAAGATAACCTTCAACTTAACATTAAAACTGAATGTTGTCCTGAATCATGTGATGGAAGTTGAACGTGTGGTCACAAGTGAATCATCATAGCCTAGTCCAAATGCCAATATGACGGTAGAACAATTTGACCAAGAAAAGGTTGAGCCAAAAGACCAAGTACAATGTGCAGACCGAGTAAAGAAAGACAAACTACAATCCTTTCTATCATCTATTATGGTGAGTGAAGTTGATTTCTTTTTTCTAGATGGCCAAGTTAATTTTGTCACTAGGTCAGAGATTGATGATATTTTAGTTGTTGAGTGGTATGAAGAACTTGAGATGAAGCATCATGAGTAGGAAAACTTGAAGCCTATGAAATTTGATGCCTACTTAGACTTCGGTGAAAAAGAGGACCACCAAATGTGTTGCAAAAAAACAGGTCTTTGAAATAGAATATCAGCCATAGTTTACCAAGGTAAAATCTGAATTTCAGTTTAGTGAAGACACTAATGAAAATTTAAATTCAGAAAAAATAGTAGGGACAGAGTGGGAGAAGACAATTTCTTAGGTGGAGTAGATGTCTTCTTGATAGAGACTTGCTTGTCATTTTCATTGGCAAAGACAACCATTGAAAACAAGTTGATGATGGACGAAAGAGGGAAAATTATCAATTGGTGAAGGGTCTTTATTCCAAGATTGTTGTATGAGGTTGGGTGAAAGCATAAAATCACGTCCCACTTTTTGGTCATTTGGAGATACTGGGATGTCAAGTTACCAGAAAGGGAACCTTGAGTTTAGCTGTTTAGAAATCAATAAAACTGACATGTTTGAGGTTAGATGTCTGAAGATGTTGCACTTGCATATTTTTCCCATGTTTGAAAAGTTTGTTGAGTATTTTTTGGGATATTGTAATAGTTTAATGCTTTTTTGGCCCATAAGTGGAACACACTATTATGCTTTGACCCACCCGATACAATGTCATAGGGTGGATTGGTGGACGTACAAGCCAACTGCTGTACAACAATCCATTGAATGGAAGGTTGACTGTATAGTAGGTTTGTCATACAACAGGTTTGTCATCTGAATAGTCTTCAATCACACAATAAGCCAATCATACAGTAGATCTGTAACAACATATGGTATTGTATATGAGCAACTACCCGGTGTAAAACAAGCCGTATGACCATGCACAAATTTTGAGGTTACAATCTTCAACAAATTCATGGTTTTTGGAAAAAATATTGTTTTTATTGAAGTCTAATGCATGGATTTTGTGGTTCAATGGTTTGAATGTTTCAACGGCACAATTATTTTTGGGTTCTATGCTTGACAAAGAGTTGAATACTTTGCCATACCAATAGTTGAATACTTTGCCATGCCAAGAGTTGAATCCCATAGTCGCTTCTTGGCTTGAACAAAAGCTTTCATGAAAGTGAATTTATTTCTGACCAAAAGTTTCCACCAATGTAAGAGTTGAGTTTAATTGTTTGGGGTTGTGTCATTAATTGAACTTCAAGAGAAATTGTTAGAGCTACCAATGAGTTTAGAAAATGTTTTCTCATAACAGAGTTATTGCCAAAATGTGATAGTCGAGCATGGTCCACTGGGGAAGAATGATAGATACTCCAATTGGGAGCAAATCTAGTCACGATTCAAGCGGGAGGAAAGCTAGGCACAATCCAATGGGGAAGAAATGTGAGCATATTCCAACAAAGAGGGAAATTGGGTGCCAAAAAGTAAAGATGATTGTATAAGCTAGGCATTTCTAGGAGGAAAATGTCTGCCAAACGGGGTCCATATGGTGAAGACATGGTTTACATGGGAAATATGGCTGATAATAGAAATTTGGCCATACAATATTACCATATTGACAGTGAGTTTGAAGTTGAATTTGACAAGATTCTCATGTCAATGACAATTGAAACAACCACTATTGGATAACCATTTGTTATAGAGAGCACTACACTTTCCCATCCTTCAGTGTCGGCTAGGATGTTGACAAGTGGTAAAGGAAGGGGTGTTAGATTTAAGTGTTTATCTTGTAGTAGATCAACATTGTGTATTAAGCTGGCCACGACCTTGTATAAAGAAATGTTGATTTGTTTATGTTTGACAAAAGACAAAGTTAACTAAGTAATGTTTTACATAGTGTATGGACCATTGTAAATTTTTAACAAAGTCTTGGTTGGTTGGCGATTACAACCGCCACACCTATTGGGCCAACAATGTATTTATGGTTAAGTCTTGAACAAAGACCATAATCTCTCATGTGCATATTCCTTGTAGTTCCGACTTTATGATTTACATTGCTTTCATATGGATACGAGTGTTGTTCCATATATCTGTGTTATTCCTGATTTCTGTATTGCTTGTTTATCATGGTACACTTGTTGCTTGGCAATTATTATTTATTCTAGTTAGACAACCTACATTGATCGTGGGTACGATGTCTAAATCTCTAATTCATTCAACAAGGATTAAATCTAGCCATTTTTGTGAGTCTTGTCTGACTACTACAATCATGATTCGATTATTATGTTCGAAGGTTCAAGGTAAATATGGCCATGTCTATTAGTTCTCTATAGGCAGCCTTTTTTCAACTATGTTAAGCTTAAAATATTTGCAAATTTATATACTTATCTATGTCTACCCTCACATTCTTCTTAATGCACATAGTTTTTGACAGACTTACAAGTTCGATTCCCACCTAAATGACCTAAAATTGTATTTTATAGGTTTCACAAGTTAGATCTTTATTTATGGAGATTGTTGCTGGGTACTACAATTGTACTTTTGTAAAGAGTGTTTCCCTGTTATGTTTATCCTGATAGAAAGTCATTTTTTCACTAGGAGTTTGATGATATCTTGTATCTTTGACTGTTTAATTATTCTTTGGCAATCTTGTCTTTTAAGTTTCCATTCACTACTGAGATTGAATATACTCAAAATAATGTGTCAGCGATTGCATTCTCTTCCTTGGTTTATTGACGTGTTTTGATTTGAATTTGTCGAAGGCTAAGGGTGTCTATATTGGCTATTTTTGATTGTGCTTCCTTGGGTGGGAATTAATGACTTGTGGTTCATATTGGCCTAAAATGTCATGCCCTGTAATGTCCCCTTGTTCGGGACATTATTAATATTTATTTTTCATTTGCATTATAACCCCTTGACATGCCTAGCGCTACAAGTGGGAGTCGCTTTAATTAGTTTAATGTGCACATTGGTTAGTTACTTTTATTTATTCAATTAAAAAATAAATAAATTGCACATAGTCTTAGTATTAAATATTTTAATGAGAGTTTATGTTTTCCCTCCAAAAGGGAAAGGTCGGTCTTTATTGGATATTGCACCCTTTAGTTCTATAAAAAGAGAGGTCGCATTTCCTTAGAGGGTTATGTTGGATGATCATTTGATTTCACTCCATGCTTGGAGTATTGGGATGTATGCCCATGAGATGTATGCGCATGGGATGTATGCCCTAGTTCTTGCATTTTTCTCTCTCTCATTTGGAAGCCATTGTTGAAGACATTGAAGACTCTCTTGTTCCATTCATTGTGTTTCATTGTGTTGAAGTGTTTTTGTGCATGATTTATGCTTTCTAGCTTTGGCGACTTGTCTAGAGTATTGGTGCATTTTATTGAGGGTAAAGTTTGCATGTTATTGAATATTGTGAAGGGTTTTATGGTGCTTTAGATCTGCTGGTTATTATTGCATTAATTAAGCCATAACGACTTGCATAAATGGTTGTTTGGGCATATATTTGGGTGTCTATTGAAGTGGTTTAAAAATCTGATCTGCAATAGTGTTTTGTAACTCCATCCTAGGTGATTTTGGAGGGGTTTCATAGTGTTTATGAGCTGCTGGTTATTGCTGGTTTTATTCTAATTATGACATATTGAATTGAGCATTTTTTGGCATGTTTTAAGGATGAACAAGCTATATTTGTAATCTGATCTGAGTTGGCTTATTTTTCTGAGTGCGAGTAGCCATTTTGGGATGTTTTTGAAGGGTTCTAAGAGATGGAAATAATTTACATGTTTTGTGCTAACCCTAGCGACTGGTTTGGGGATTTTGGGGGCTGTTTTGGAGGATTTTCGGTGCTTTAAAAATTCAGATTTTAATATATTTGGAAAGCTCTTGAATTATAGATTAGTTTGCACTTTATTTCACAGTGAAAGATGAAGTATTGAGCAAGTTATAAATTTTCCAAATTTCAGCTGTCTGTGTCAGGGTTTTTATCTACACAATTTCAGATTTCGTGGGTTGATTTGCATGGCATCTACTTATCCAAAAATTGTGATTTATAACTTGTTAGAAAGCTAAAAATATGAAGAATCTTTTGGCATTGGTTTGATAGAAAAATACTGGACGGAGTTATTAATTTTTGTAATTTGCAGCAGTCTAGTGCATTTATTAATTAATTACTGCTGTAATTAATTTCAGATTTGAGGTGATTAATTTCCTAACCGGTTCTCCCATCTAATCCACCACCTTGGCTCACTCCAACCCTATTTGGGTTGTATTGAAGCTAACATTGGATTATTTGAGGTCGAACTAGGAGGGTTTGGTCCTTCTAGAGTCGATTCAATAAATTAAACTGTATATTTGGATAATATCCCAAAAGGGGATATTACATGTCCCCTTTTCGGAATTAAGCCAATTAGAATACCCATAGCCTATTCCTTATTTCCTGTAGGTTAAGGTATAAAGTTAGGGAAATAAATTAATGATAATACTTTAAGTTGTCCTAAGTCACTTTTATTTTATAACTTGAAAATAACACTTATGTATTATTATTTATCAAGAGGGCTAAACATAATTGTCATTAAGTGAATGAAAAGTGATATTTTATTAAAAGTATTTTAAAATAATTTTAGGATGGAATTGGAAAAATAAAATTATCAAAGAAAATGTTGGGCTAAAATAGTCATTATTCATTACTCCTTGAAACCAAACCCTATTCCAGAGCTTGAGCCTTTGTGTTCATCTTTTCATCGAAGGACGAAAATTCTTAGGTGTGTAGGATTGGAGGACAAGAACCTTCTAATTGCAGTTGTGGTGATTGCACAAGGATCATATTTGTGCCGAAGATTGAGATTTTATTTCATTTTCAGTTTGCTGCACCGTTGCTACATTGATTCGTACCGCTGCCACAATGATCTGTACCACTGCCACAGTGATCCATACCTAGGCATCAACTGTATTTATGATCATATGTATGCCTCACATCGATCTGGGTTGAGGATGCAATGTCCACTTTTTCGGGGTATTTCTAATATATCTGTTCATCTCTTACATTTGCATTGTAACCCTTTGGCATGCCTAGCGCTACAAGTGGGAGTCTTATTTAGTCTTAAGATGTGCACATAGGTTAGTTACTCTTTATTATTTAATTAGAAAATAATAAAGTGCACATAAAGTTAGTCTTTTAATATTTTGTAAGTTTTATTAGTTTTCCCTCCAAAAGGGAAAATGTTGACCATTTGAATGTTGCACCCCTTATCTTATAAAAGGAAGTTGCATGACCATCTTTTGGGGAGGTTGATTTGATCATTTATGTCTCTCCATGCTTGGAGAAATGGGATGTATGCCCTAGTTGTTGCTCTTTTGCTCTCATTGTAAGCTTTATTTGGATCCATTGTTGAAGTCATTGAAGACTATTGTTCTCTCATTCATTAAAGATCTCATTGCTGCTCTCATAGCGAATTTTTTGTGCATTATTGTGGTTTGAATTTGGAGGAAAGTATTTAATATCTGCCAGTTTTTTATTTCCCTAGGGCAGCGACTTCCTACAGAAATCAGGAGGGCTGTTTGTGGGTTCAAACCCCCTCATTTCCAGTCGATCTTGTGCTTGAAAGAAAGATAATTTCATGAAGAATTTGCTGGGTTTTGTTTCATGATAAAAGGATAAGTATATTGCTAGATATGATCATTTGAAGTATTGTTACCATTTGCTATTTCCGGTCTGCTGTTATTAATTAATATTTATTTCAGATGTGCAATTTGGGATCAATTTAACATCGGATTTGGCTGCAGAAATTAGGAGGAATAAGGAGGAATTAATTTCATAATTTTGGGAGCTGATTTGATGTCTTAAATGTGCTAGGCGACCTACTTTTTAGGGAAAAATTAGGGTTTCGTGTTTGCTGTGCGAAAACTAATTTTGAAATATTATTCTTCATATTTTTGTTGCCCAAGATCCAAAGTTTCACTTCATTTGGACTTCTTTAGCAAAATATATGAATTTTTGAAGTTATGCTGCAAACAAGATTTTTAATTAATTTCCAGGCTCTTTTTATTTAATATTTTCTATTATAAAAATCAGAAATTGAGAAGATTGGAATTCCAATTGATTCTCCCATTTCACCCATCACTTTGGCTACTTCCAACCCCATTTTGGGTTGTAATTAGCTGACATTGAGTTATTTGAGGTTGAATCAAAAGGATCAAATCCTTCTTGGTTTGATCTGTGTTGAAGTAGTCGCAAGTTCCCATTTGCCCAGAAAGAGGACATTACAGTGGTATTAGAGCAACTTTCCTATACTCTTGTGGGTGTTGTTTGCAGAGTCTTTTGAATCATGGAACTAACAAGTGACGCGGAATTGAGGACCAAGTTCTACAGACTTGGGAGATGGCTCGAATATCCTCCACATGTGAAGAGTCTGTTGCTCAATACTCTAGAAAAAGCGGTAAGTTGTTTGTCTATGATAGATCAATTAGATTATGGCTCCATGTTTTTAGCGATGGACTCTTTGGTGACCCATTTAGCTAGATCCGAACAGTTGAGGCATGATGAGGTGGATGTGAGGCTCAAGGTCATCACTTGCATTAGCGAGGTTATAAGGATAACAATCCCAAGTTTTCCAGACAATGATACCACCATGGAAGAAATCTTTGAGCTCATGACAAGGAGTTTTCAAAAGCTTTGGGACACCACAAACCCTTACTTTGATAAGAGGGTTAAGATCTTGGAGAATATGGCAAAGGTAAGATCTTGTATACCAATGTTAGATATTGATTGTGATGATCTTATCCTCCACATGTTCGATGTATTTTTTGTTGTCATCGATGATAGTCATTCAGAAAATGTAATGGATGTAATGCAAACTATCATGTCTTTGGTCTTGAATGAATATGAGGAACCTCCTCAACCCTTGTCTATACTTGAGGAGGGCATGCGACAAGAAGCAACTTATTTTGCTCACACCTTAGCCAAAGGTGTCATGACTTGATGTTCGAGCAAGTTGAGGACATATATGGCAGCCAAGTCTCCAAATCTCCAAGGTATGAGTCCTTTGGTATTTGATGATTTTTTTTGATATCTAATACTTGCATGGAACTTGGTGATGGCAAGGAAAAATCAGATCTGATAGAAGGGCAAGTTGATATTGTTGTGGTTCCTCCACAGAAGGAAAGGAAAGATGAAATGAAGGAAGAGGAAAAGATGGAGTTCCAAAAGGGTGAAGAAAGTTTGATGGTTGAAGCCACTCACTTGCTGTCCAAAGAAGGAAATGTGGAGCAGCCAAGGTCTGAAATTCATGGACAGCCGAAAGCACAAAGTGGGCAGCCAAGGGCGTCACCCAATGAGCCACAAAAAGGGGCAACTCAGCCCTATGTTCCACCTCATAAAAGGCAGGCCAGCAAGAAAGCCATCCATGATACAAGGGATGAATTGAGGGAGAAGGGTTTGTGTTTTGAGGTAATAGATTCTAATTTTGAGCTTGATTTTGATGATACTAATCATATTGCAAGTGGGGTTAAGGTTGATGAACAAGCTCATGAGGAGAAAGCCAATGACAAGGAACATACAAGTGAAGTTGATAAAGTCTTTGAGCAAGAAGACTGTTCGGGTCACCAACTCCATGAGAGACACTCTGAGGTATGGCAAATAAAAGTTTTTCCAAAAGATATCAGTTCTGATTTTCTGTTGTTTGCACATAATCTCATGATGTTAGGAGGGAGTCCAAAATTACTTACGATAAGCCCTAGTAAGGGGAAGCATGATGGGGTTCTAGAAGCTCCGGAAAGGTGGAGGAAGAGCATTTTCCAAAGAGCTGATAACAATCATCAGATTGGGGAATTCATGAGGGGAGCCAAGGAAGGTAAATCATATGACATCCTTTCAAGGTATGAAAGGAGTAATTTTTGGTTGGATACTATTTCATTTCAATTTTGCCCTCACCATGAAATGTATGCAAGAGATGTTGATGGAATAAAAGAGTACATCCAAGGGCAACTTATAAGAAGGAATAAACATTTGTATAGTTGGGTGTTTTATGACTTGCCATGGTACAAATTTGATCTACAAAGGGGAGCATTTGATTGGGTGAGTCTCGCCCATGCATCACTTAATTCATCATCCCTTAAGAGTTTTGGTTGCATGAGTGTTGAGCATGTTTCTAAAGGAATGAATACTATAGGCATGGTTGACAAGATAGATCCTCTACTTTCTTTATGTTGCATCAAGTTTCAGCTTTTAATCATTGAAGGAGGTATGAAGGTCATAGAATTCATGTTAGGAAAAGTGTTTGGGAAATACTATCTTGTTGCCCAAATCAAGGGGGGTCAGATTTGTGATGAAAACTTGATGGAGAATGAAGAAAAATATGAGAATGTGTTATTGTTGTTGGCTGCCATGAAAATTAGTGTTGTTGTGTTCTCCATTTTCAGTTTGTTATCCCTTGAGTTTGTTGCCCTACATGTTACAATTGATGTTTGGAAAATGGATGTTCAAGTTGCTATCATGATAAAACACATTTATGAGTATGTTGCAGTCTTTATATTGTTGTCCTTGCATGGTTGGATGATAATTTTGGAGGATAACGAATGCTGCTATGAAATTTTATTTGTTGTCATAACCATTTCCAACTCTTGGGTTCTTCCTACAATTCAGTTTTTCACCATTCAACTGAAGAGTTCATGGCACATGGCTGTTGTTGTATATTGCAAGATTGATTTGAGGAGGGCAGCCACTACCTCTTGGAGAGAAACGTACAACAGTGAATGGGGCAACATCGTGACATTTGGGGGCAGCCCATACATGAAGGAGACTTGTGAGCCATTCACACCATGGAGACACATTGGAAAAGTGTTTTTCAACACTTATTTTTCTAATGAGTTTGCTTCATGTGCAGGTATGAAGATACCCGAAGATAAGTTGTTGACCGTCACTCTCCATGAAGGTATCTTTGAGTGGGCATCTTGGGGGCTTATCAAAGCTCATGCGGATTTTTATTCATCTCCCTATGATGAAGGCACTACCACTTGGAGTTCCTACTACGAAGATGATCACACACATGTTTGGATTGCCACGAAGGAAGCCCACATGTTCTTCCAAGTGCTTCATCACTTGACTGGCACTAGAGCAAGACTTTGGATGCATCACTTCATCTCTTCTCTTGGGTGCATGATACATGGATCTATGAGTTTGCTATTGCTTGAGGGAAAACAATCTCCGAGAGGGGAGGACTGTAATGTCCTTTTTTCCAGGGCATTACTAATATATTTGTTCATCTCTTTCATTTGCATTGTAACCCCTTGGCATGCCTAGCGCTACAAGTGGGAGTCTTATTTAGTCTTAAAATGTGCACATAGGTTAATTACTCTTTATTATTTAATTAAGAAATAATAAAGTGTACATAAAGTTAGTCTTTTAATATTTTAATTAAGTCTTATTAGTTTTCCCTCCAAAAGGGAAAAGGTTGGCCATTTGAATGTTGCACCCCTTATGTTATAAAAGGAGGTTGCATGGCCATCATTTGGGGATGTTGATTTGATCATTTATGTCTCTCCATGCTTGGAGAAATGGGATGTATGCCCTAGTTGTTACTCTTTTGCTCTCATTGTAAGCTTCATTTGGATCCATTGTTGAAGTCATTGAAGACTCTATTGTTCTCTTGTTCATTGAAGATCTCATTGCTGCTCTCATAACGAATTTTCTATGTGCATTATTGTTTTCTGAATTTGGAGGAAAGTATTTTATATCTGTTGGTTTTTTATTTCACTAGGGCAGCGACTTCCTCCAGAAATTAGGAGGGCTGTTTGTGGGGTAAAACCCCCTCATTTTTGGTAGATCTTGTGCTTGAAAGAAAGATAATTTCATGAAGTATTTGCTGGGTTTCATTTCATAATAAAAGGCTGAGTATGTTGCTAGATATGATCATTTGAAGTGTTGCTACCATTTGCTATTTCCGACAGGTCTTTTGTTATTAATTAAATTATTTATTTTTTTAGATGATGCAACAAGATTTGGGATCAGTTTAACATTTATTTGGCTGCAGAAATTAGGAGGAATTAATTTCATAATTTTGGGAAAATTGCTGGAAATATTGATGTCTTAATTTCATGTAACCCTAGGCCCAACCTAATTTTAAGTGCTATTATGAAGGGGTTTTAGTGCTTTCGGAAATATCTGATTCTTCATAGTTCATTGGAAAGGGAAAAATCCCAAGTTTCATTGTGCACTTTGGATTTCCCTAGCAAAATATACTGAGTATCAAGAGAGTTATGCTTTTAGACAAGATTTTTAATTAATTTCCAGGCTATTTTTTATTTAATATCTGCTGTTATAAAAATCAGAAATAGAGAAGATTAATTCCAATTGATCTCACCCATCACCTTAGCTACTTCCAACCCCATTTTGAGTTGTAATTAATTGACATTGGGTTATTTGAGGTTTAACCAAAAGGATCAAATCCTTCTTGGTTTGATTTGTGTTGAAGTTGTTGCAAGTTCCCATTTGCCCAAAAAGGGGACGTTATAGAGGAATGTTGTACGCTCTCCTTACTGCCTCCATGTGCCCACCATAGACATTCTAGCCAGTGTCACACTCCAAAAGGGACTGCCGTACTTCTGCAACAACATATTCCAACCAACTATACCATTTGGGGAGTGCTGTACTTTGTTTCCAAGTTGCTGGACCTTAATTGGTATTTATTGCTGAGTTTATTCAATTGTTATGATTTTTTAAAGTAAGGGTTTGTTGTAATCAGTTTTGAATTTATAATCAGCTCCTTGAATAAATATTATAGTTGGGTTATCGGATTTGGAGTTTTAGTTTGCATGTTATCGTTTAGGATTTATTTCAGTTTTTGCTTAAATTCAGAAAATTACAAAAAAATTCAGAGTAGAGAGAAATTATAAAAAGGATATTACAGTGGTATCAAAGCATTGATTCTGCCTGTCTACAGGGGAAAATAATATTTTGATTTCATATGCAATCCAATCAAAGAGAAACCAGGTATTATCAAAGAGAAAAAAGAAGGGCTCAGTCACCAGAAAAAGAAACAAAGGTCATGGGGGATAGAGAACAAAGAACTCCTACTGATGAAATGAGTTATTTGCAAGAACTAATTGATTGGGGTTAGAGAGACTTGGAAAGAACAATCCAAATGACATTGAGAGAATCCATGGCAGGGTTAGTAGAAACTCTACAAAATGTTAATTAGAATAAGGCAAATCAAGGAGAAGTAAACTCATCAACTAATGAGCGGGCTCAATCAATATCCCTTCCAAGAGTTTCCAAGCAAACGTTTTGTAAAAAGAAGAACACCTAGAAGAGGAAGAGCCCCAACACCACGTAGGTAATGATTTTGCAGCATTTCATGCAGAATATGAAGGACTCAACCATGTAGTTCAACAAGTATCGACTTTCCGAGAGTTATGTGATCTAAGAATGAAGAATAGTACAAGGACGGGAAGGAGAACTCAATAGGATCAGCCTTGGAAAGATATCTAGCAACGTTTGGGTAAGATCACCATTCTTACTTATGACGGATTAGATAAGTGCTTTGTCAGGTCTTGGTTAAAAAAATTGGATACATACTTGTCTTAGAATCCTATGCATGAGGAAGAAGCTATCAAATTCGTGACACTTCATTTTGAAGGGAGTGGCACATTAGTGGTGGTACCATGGTATGGTCACCCAAGAACACGGTTCTATGTTTACTCTGGAAGAATTCAGCCAAACATTGACGGAAAGATTCGAGAGGAAAGATCCAGAGGTCCATTTTAGGGGTTAGCCCAACTCAAACAGGAAGGAACAATGGACAACTACATTGTTGCATTCTATAGGTTATCCGTGATGGTACCGAATGTAACTGAAAGAAGACTTTTGGTCTTATTTGTTGAAGGATTGGCTGAACCACTCAAGGGTTTGGGAAAAGCTTTTGACACTGTCTCATCAGAAAGTAATTAAGAGAGCATTGAACTTGGAATCATCAGCTCCAAAGGGTAAATTTTTGCCTGTATGATAGCAAAGGACAACACCTTTGGGCAGCCAAGGGAAACACCTTATAGGCGGCCAAAGTTAGCACCTTATGGGCAACAAAAGAAGCCATTTCAACAAGGAGGGTTTCGGCAAAAGGAGCTGCCAAAAGCGAGTAAAGAGATGGAAACACGGAATGAGCTCAAAAGAAAAAAGTTATGCTTCATTTGCAAGGATCCATGGGAACCCGCCCAAATATGTCCTGGGCACGAACAAGTACACTACATTGAGATTACATCCGATGGTGAATTGGAATTAGAAGAAGCTGAATTGGAAATTAGACCCCATGAATCAGAACATGAAAAGTAGGAAGAGGTAGATACTTTAGAAGGAACCCTTTCCACACTATTTGGTGCTCTTAGATATCATCCTTTTAGAGTTCGGGGAGTTTTGCAAGGGAAAAATGTCACAGTGCTGATTGACATTGGGGCAACCCACAATTTTATTGATGAAGGATTGGTAATCAATATGGGTTTGAAAGTAAAGGATTTCAAGGGCTGCAATGTGACTATAGCTAATGACTTCACCCTTCTGTATACCAAGAGAATCCAACAATTTAATATTACTGTGGGGAGACATAAAGTAAGTGATGACTTCTATGTTGTTGGCATAGGATAAACAAATGTGGTACTTCGGGTACAATGGTTACATTCTTTGGGAGTATTCACCCAAAATTATCAGAGTATGAAGCTGAAATTTAAATTAGATGGGAAATAGGTTGTGCTTCAAGGCATGACCAATGGAGCTCCTAGAGTGGTCAGGGCTAATCTAGAAGAGGGACAAAAGCCTCACAATATATTGATCTTCAATCAAGTCATTTACAATAGTGATGGCTGCAATATTTATAGATATTGCATAGCCAAGTACTGACAAGTAGGAAGTGGCAATGGTGCAACAAATTACATATGGGAAGTAAAACAACCCAAATAATAACAAAAGCATGATACGGGAATACTATTCCCAAATACAAACAAAATATGGTTTATAACCAAACTAAAACTACTCACCGCATTAATAATTAAATTGCCTATGCTAAATTAACCTAGGTAAACTATGTTTTACCTAACATTCCCCCCTTAATTTTGCATTGCCTCAAGGGATGAGGAGAGGAACTCTCTGAACAACTTGAACTTGTCATGTGCAAGTGACTTTGTGAAGATAACTGCTCATTGTTCAGCTGTTGGGAAAAACTAAAGTTGTATGTTGTGTTTCAAGACATGCTCGCTAAGAAATGAACTTGTACCTCGATGTGCTTTGTTCTCTCGTGAAAAACTGGACTGCGAACAAGTTTGAGAACACCTTCATTGTCAACATACAAGATGGTAGGTTTTTCCCTATGGTACTCCAAGTCCTTCCAGTATACGACGTAGCCATATCGCTTCGCAGACAACTCCACCTGCAGCCCAATATTCGGCTTTTGTAGAAGAGCGAGAAACAAAGTTTTGTTTCTTGCTTCCCCATGATATCGGTCCAGATCCCAAAAAGAATACAAATCCAAAAGTAGATTTCCTGTTATCAATGTTACTTGCATGATCTGAATCCGAATATCTAGTCAAGAAGTTATCGTTCTTCTTATACTCTAGACCAAGATCCACCTTACCCTTGAGATACCTCAAGATCCGCCTTGCTACTTTCCAATGACAAACTCTGGGTTCCTGCATGAACTTGGAAAGATAGCTCACTACAAAGCTGATATTTGGTCTAGTATAGGTCAGGTAAATGAGACTCCCAATCAACTGTCGATAGAGAGTTGCATTTACTAGAGGAGATGGATCTGAATGAGATAATTGTAGTCTCGTCTCCATGGGTGTAGCAATTGGTGTGCAATCCATCATCTTGAATTTCTCGAGTGTTGTCTTGGTATACTTTAACTGAGAAACAAAGATATGATTCTCCTTCTGCCATACTTCCAATCCAAGACAATAGTGCATGAGCTCGAGATCTGTCATGTCGAACAATCGATTAAGATCTTTCTTCGTTGCATCAATCATCTTCACTGTGCTGCAAGTGATGACTAGATCGTCAACATAGACAACAACTATCACAATCTCTCCTCCTTGCCTTTTGAGGTAGAGATTGGGATCATATGGATTTTTGACGAATCCATGCTAAACGAGATGCTCATCAATTTTGATGTACCAAGCCCGAGGTGCCTGTTTAAGGCCATACAAAGATTTCTTGAGTCTGCATACCTTTGTTTCTTCACCAAAATCCCTCAGGTTGAGTCATGTAGACTTCTTCATGTAGATCTCCGTTCAAAAATGCACTTTTCATATCCATCTGATGGACTTTCCAACCAAACTGTGTAGCTAGAGCAAAGATCATCCTGATCGTTTTGATCTTAGCTGTGGGAGCAAATGTCTCCTCATAGTCTATGACTTCCTTTTGTGCATACCCCTTTGCTACCAATCTTGCTTTGTACTTGTCTATGGTCCCATCTGCTTTGTACTTTGTTTTGAATATCCATCTGCAACCAATGAGTTTCTTCCCTGGTGGAAGATCGATAAGTTGCTAAGTGTTGTTTTTTTATCACTGACTGATATTCAACATCCATGGCATCTTTCCAAGCTTTCGATTGTAGGGCTTCCTGGATAGTAGAATGCTCAACATATTCAATAACTCTACTCATCAAAGCAAAGTTTACCTCTTCTTGTGCTTTACTGCGAGTCCATGGTCCAGTGGTGGATGCATCTCGAATCATATTAGTATACCACCTCGGCATATGCTGTACTGCTCCCGTAGGTCGTGGTCCTGTTTGATCATCACCATCATCCCCATCATCACTTTCATCATCAGCGGGAACATCATCTTCTGTTTTCACAACATGTGAGCTATCTACATCAAGTGAGTCTGGAGAGGGAGTCTCAACTTATCAAAGAACTCAACATCTCTGCTGGTGTAGACTTTTTTTTTGTCTTTGGATCCATCAATCTGTACCCAAGAGCTTCTTCAATGTACCCAATGAAGATGAGTTTTTGAGATTTCATATCCAACTTCTTTCTGTTTTGCTTGGGTATGTGCATGTTGGCTTTGCACCCAAATACTCTGAGGTGTCCAACAGATGGCTTCCGATTCGACCATGCTTCATGTGGTGTCACTCCATCAAGAGCAACTATGGGCACTTTGTTCAGCAAATATACTGTTGTCTTTGCTTCTCCTGCCCAGAATGTCCTTGCTAGTCTAGAATCATCAATCATGCAACACACCATCTCCATGATAGTACGGTTTCTTCTCTCAACAACACCATTCTGCTACGGTGTGTGTGGAGGAGGCATCTGTCGACGAATCTCGTGAGCTTGAAGGTAGGCTTTGAACTCATTACTGGTGAATTCCCCCCTTGATTTGAGCGGAGAGATCTGATATGACGACCAGTCTCGTTCTCTACAGCCACTTTGAACTTTTTAAAGTTCTCAAAAGCTTCACTTTTCTTACGAAGACAAAATATCCACATCTTTCTTGAATAATTATCAACACATAACATGAAATACTGAAATCCAAAATGACTAGGTTACATCGGACTGCAAAGATGGATATGAACCAAATCAAGCTTACTTGGAGCTCGATAAGTACTTTTCTGGAATGAAGCTCTGTGTTGTTTACTTGCTAGGCATTTAGGACACTTATCTGTATCCTTCTTGAGAGATGGCAAGCCTCTCACCATGTTGTACCGGCGAAGTGTTTTGAGATATTTGAAACTGATGTGACCAAGTCTCCGATGCCACAACTGTGCAGAGGAAGAATTCTTAGCCACAAGTGCTTGATCATCCCTGTGGAAAAAGTCAAGCTAGAACATACGTCCCACATTGGAGGCTTTTGCAACAATTTTCGAGCCTCTTGATTTGTCTCGAATCAAACACACTTTCTTACTGGAATGACTATCAAAGTCAATCTTCAGATTATGATCTAGAAGCTGACTTATTGATAGTAGATTCTTTGTTAAGCCAGGGACATATAATACATCTGTTAATCTACAATTTCGTGAACCAAGAGGTAGAGAAATGTTCCCAATACCTTGTACTGTGTACGAAGAATCATCACCTAACGAAACATGATTTTTCGAAGGTGTGTCCCTCATGGTGATAAACTAGTCTCTGTGCCCGGTCATGTGTCGAGTGGCTCCCGAATCAACATACCAAACAACACTAGATGACGTGGATGGTTCACTGGAACGAGCAGTGTACAAGAAGTCCTCATTTTCTGAATGATCTTCTTGTTCAACTACATTACCTTGTTGATGGGGTTTTCTTCGCCAGTTCCCCTTCTTTTGCCCTTTCTTGTAGTATGATTGTTCTTGATGAGATTGCTGATTTTGAGGTCTTGAGTTGCTCGATGAACCTTTCTTGTATGTATTGAATCAACAATCTTCAACTCGTGTCCTCTTTTACAGATAGGACATTTCTTCTTTTGCTTGTCCCCTTGCTGGTGCTGTTTTTGGGACTTTTGAGAAGATTGAGCTTTTACTTTTCGTTTCTGATGAGAAGATAGTGCTTGCTCCTCTTCATCATCTTTGTTGTACATTGCTTTTTCTTGTTGTAGTAGATTCACTAACTTGTCAAAAGTAACTGTCTGATCTGACAAGTTTAGTGTTGTCACAAAAATATGGTAAGGAGGAAGTGCTCTTAGAATAATGGGAACGAGAGCTGTATCAGTAATCTCCTCTCCTAGGGCTAGAAGTGATGCCCTCAATTCTACCTCTTCTAAAGAAAGCTTCCAATTTCTCGTTTTGTTTGAATTTCAGTGTATGTAACTAACTCTGCAAATTCAATATTGTGTTCTTGATTTTGGCCTCGTACACGGTGCTCAACTTATCCCACGCTTCTTTGACTGTTTTGGCATCTCGAATATGGGGTTGCACGTCATCAGACACTGTGAACAAGATTTTAGCCTTCTGACTGGCCTTGTCAAACTGTCTCTGTTGGGTTGCATAATCTGGTGATTTGGCTGCGGAACCATTCACAACAGGCCAAATCTCTTCAAACTCAAGTTGTATTATGATCTTAGTCTTCCATGCAGCATAATTATCTCCTCATAGGAGATGTGAGTCTAGAAGAAAGAACTTAGGGGCATTGGTGCCCATTTTATTAATTTACTCACAAAGGGTAAGGCTCTTGTCACTCTAGGTATAAAGTCTCCCAATCTATATACCATTAGTCCGATATACCAAACCTTTCTATATACGCTCCCTTCCGATATACCCGTCAATACGTGGAAGAAGCTCGCCCTTTCGATATACCTGGCATGGTACATGAAAGAGGCGATTAATGTACCTGAAGGAATTTGATACATGGTACCAAGACAGTACTAAAAGGAGTTTGTGCGATTATTGACACCGGCTCAAAGAAATATCCTCATATGCGCGTGTAACTTCACTATATACTCGGATAATTTCAGTGTCCGGATTTATGTCGTGCAATCGTTCACAAATGAATGGGAGGGCTCAAAGTGTGTGCACTGTGTCCTTATTTCTCCTCGTCAATTTATAGGGACAATGCCCAGACGACGTTGTTGCAACTATATTAGGCGTCAAGTGTAGTAGTAGTCGCGATGGATTTATCCGTAAACGCTTTCCAGAGGCATTGTATATAACGAACGTTGCGAAAGAGATCTGAAGATCTCGTGAGTGTTACAAAACCAAATTTCACTATTTTTTGTTTTCAAATATCTGCCAGTTTTTATCAGTTATAATGTTTGCGGTTGAATATGGCAACCTGCAAGTTAGTACAATCCACTGAAAATATATGATTACATCCAAATATGTAGAAAAATTGAATGGCAGACAATTTTTTTTGTTTTGCGAGACCCTGGTGGCCTCTGGAGCTTAGTATGGCTAACTGTGTGAAAAACAACAAAAAACAACTAAAAAATTCACTTTTTGGTACCCCTCCTTTGGAAAAACTTTCTCAAAATGATTTTCTAAGCAATCTAGGAGAAATTGTTTTTGCCCAAAAATAGTGTTTTTACCACTAAATTTGGTGGGGGATTTAGTTGTGGATAAGAGGTTTAGTAGGGGTTTTTACCTCTATTTGTACCGCTAAAGATAGCGGTTCTGCTATTTTCGCCACCAAAGTCAAATATATAAAATGCTTTGTTTTGGGGGGGGGTTGAACCAATGACCTGCCCTTGCTAAGCTTTATTCAACTATCCAACAAAGCGCTCTTAGCGCATGCAACGTAAATTGGAGATAGTTGTATTTAAAAACTTATTAAATGCACCAACCTTTTGAAAAAAGACGCGGCGCCAACTGGGGAGACCGTGTGGTTGCGTGTGGGAGGAGGGGCAAAATAGGTTTCGCTGAGAAATCACTTTTAGTTTCCTTCGCTGTTATTTTCCAATGTATTTTGATTTACTATTGCCGCTGCTTGTTTTTTTGGTTGCAGGGTCTATGTTTGGTGATTTGCTGCAGAGTAGAGCTCATGGCGGAATATATTGGAGAGGATTTTTTTGAATGCTCAGCGGCTTGGTGTTCGGGAGGAGCTCGTCCACTACGTGCCCTTTGTGGGCTGGTCTGCTTGACTCAGGAGCTCATTGCGCCTCGGCTGCTTAAACAAATCAATGCAAAACACCGGCAGACAAGGGTAGCAAACAATGAGCTCGCTAGGGTCAATCCATGCTTGCCAAAAAACAATCAATGTTGGCTCCACTGCTGAATGGGCTCGGTGGTCGGTGTAGATGGCTCGCCTTTCGATCCGTTCAACACGTCCAAGGAATTGGCTCGGCCGTTGGTGGAAGGGCTCGGAAGGCTATGGTTTAGCTCGGCCTTTGATAGCCTAATTCTCCAATGCACAGAGCTCACCCAACTCTAAATGCATAGATATATGCTCGGATGTAATACGGTAGGCAAGGAATATGACGGGAGCGGATCGACTCTTGGGTGATTGGCTCGATCGGTTGAAGACCCCAACACAACTCAACTCGGATCCCTAATGATGAGCTCGATCTGAAACTTGGTGGGGGGCTCAGTCTGCTCCAAATTTGATAGTCTGCTAATTCTAGCAAAGACTAAAGTATCCACTGAATTTAGTGAAGAAACCCCTAGTCGGGGGAAAAATATGTATTTTTTGATTTCTTTTTTCTTTTTTTAATCCAGTTTTCTTATTTCAAAACCAGAATTGTCTAGCAAGCAAATTTTGCCTGGTGTAGGAGGCACCAGTGCAAAAAAAATTTGCTTTTATTTTGCTTGGAAAATGAATAGGAGGTTGTGGGGAAGCAGGGTTGTTCTGGGAAGCTGCTGGAAGCAGCACAGGCTCTCCTGGATTGCAAACTTCTTGTCCAAAAATTTTCAACCTTCTGTGTTATGTGACAAATTCCCCATTGAGAAAATATTAAGTTCTAGAAGTTAGTAAATAATAAAAATGAAAGGAAAAGAGTGAACATTATTTATTTAATGAAAAGAAAATAAGTATTCTAAAGTTATTTCCAAAGGTTGACTTCCAAAGTGGAAGAAATATATATTAAAGACCCCTTTAAAATAGAGTGGGGAGTTATGTACATGGGATCTCCTTTAAAAATTGGGAGGAAATAAAGATTTAAATGAGTTCTCAAACTCCTTTTTAAAAGGAGGGATTAAAAATTATAAATAAGAGGGTAAACTCTTGAGTTGGAGAGCATGAAATATTTTATATATTTGAAGGCCCTTTAATATAGGGTGGATAAAATAAATTGAACTTCTCACGGATGTGTTGAGAAGGGTAATTAAATAGTTAGTGGGTACCATTTGAATAATATATATATATATTAATATTTTAAGGTTGTTATTAAAGGGTGTGTTGGTTGAAAAACCTACTCGGTGAAAGCTATTTAAACCAATGGTGAATGGGGATTTAATATACCCATATGAATATGTGTGCTCATGTAATTGTTAATTGATATCAAGTGAATGCAAGTGGTGGGCATTGGAGAGGGGCACTCTAGAGGGGTGTCCTAACTGGGGTACGTTGAGTATAACCCAAGATGGTTCCTGGCCAGGGCAAGAAGATTAATTATTAAATTTTTCCCCCTAATAATGTGGCCAAGTTTGAGGTGCCGAATCTCGCGTATCACCTAGGAGTTACCTGAGCCAAACATAGTCCTCACCTAGATATCCTAAAGTATTTCTTTAATGTTAGGATTATCAATCGTGTAAAAGTCATATCACATTCTACAACCTCTCTCCAACTTGACAGACTCTTCTAACTTGCTCTGATACCAAATCTAGAAGAGGGACGGAAGCCTCACAATATATTGATCTTCAATCAAATCATTTACAATAGTGATGGCTACAATATTTATAGATATTGCACAACCAAGTACTGACAAGTAGGAAGTTGAACAGGTGCAACAAATTACATACGAGAAGAAAAACAACCCAAATAATAACAAAAGCATGATATGGGAATAGTATTCCCAAATACAAACAAAATATGGTTTATAACCAAACTAAAACTACTTACCACATTAATAATTAAATTACCTATGCTAAATTAACCTAGGTAAACTATGTTTTGCCTAACTAAGAGGATGGAGAGAGCTTTTTCGTAGAGGGCAGGTAGCTTGGGCAGCCCATTGTTTCGTTAACACTACAACTTCATCCACATATAAGAAATCCCACCACTTGGACATTCAATCTATTTTAAACAAGCACGACACAATGTTCAGTGGCATACTTCCAGGATTGCCAGCTGTTGTCTACTCAAAATTCCCCTCTCTAACAAGAGCAAATTTTGAAAATTTTGAGTCTAAGTGCTTTTCTCTGAGGTACCTAAGTCATAAAATTGAAGAAATCCAAGTATTGGGCCTTTCTCGCATGTATTTCGGGCCTGTCGGACATTTTTGTCCCGACTGTCCCAAGTTCCAAAGTGCAAGTTGTTCCCCGATCGGCCGAAACCCCCGAAATTGTCCTATCTTCGGGCCCGTCGGAAGTTTTTGTTCCAAGTGTCCCGAAACTTTTGTGCAAGTCATTCCAATTTCGGCCGAACCACCCGAACCGCGTACTTCGCACCTTTTTGTCCCAAATATCCCAAAGTCAAAAGTACGAGCTTTCTCTTTTTCGGCCGAAGCTTCCTAGTCGCGTACTTCAAAATTCTTTGTCCCAAACCGAAAAATGCGCCCCGCTTCATTTTCGGCCGAGCCGGTCAAACCGCGTACTCCGGAACTTTCTGTCCCAAAAGTCCCAAGTCCAAACGGGCCCGCTGTTCCAATTTCGGTCGAAATGTCCGAACCGCGTACCTCGCGCATTTTCGTCCCAATTGTTCCAAAAGCTTTTTGTGCATTCTCTCTCCATTTCGCCCGAGCCGCGTGTTTCGCGCATTCGCGTCTCACATGTCCCAAGCGTGCCTAGTGTCATCCATACTTGGACGCTTTTCAAATTGGTGGTTGCGTAATTAAATGCGCATTGAATTCACTCCGCTCCCCAAACGGCTATATAATGAACATTTCCCCTTTGCATTTTCTCACATCTTCCTTGTTATCCTTTGCTCAAACCCTTGCCGCTTACAAACTTGCGCACGTTCCTCTGCTTCTGTAATTCCATTCCAAGTCTAGTTTGCAACCTTGTCCCCCTGAAACTATCGACATGAAGATCAAATTTCAAGGACAAGAACAGATTTCTCCGCTCGAGTCTGCTGTAAGCAACATTGGAGATAGCGAGGCCCGACATCTCGATTTCAGCGATTTTTGGGCAAGGATGGAAGATGCAAATCCCTCACCGATGGCTCAGACAATTCATGATAGTGGTTTGGCGTATGCTGGAGGATTCCCAATTTCTGTACAGTGTGCTGATACAGTGCTTGCATGCGGAGCTCACTTCGACCCCACGCCTCAAGTGAATTGACAAACGTACATGGGGAGCTCATCGCCAGGCTAGACGCTGCCAGCCCATTGCTGCCGCTCTGAGGATCCCGGAATTGGACAATGCCATAGTTGTTTCCCAAGCCCAAGCGCAAGCCATGTTCGATCAAGACAGTGACAAGTACAGAGCACGAGTGGCGAAGTCCTGGCTAAAAAACCCTAAGAAGGGAGCTTCCCGCCTCACCAAAACCCTCATCCGAGCAGACTTCAACGAAGAACTGTCAGATTTCATAATACTGCTGGCTCGGGTCATGGGTTTGCCTTCCACCAGCGAGTTCCATTTCTGGATGTGCCCGCTCATCAGTATGGTGTGCGAGGGTACACAAAATATCAACTGGGCTGAGATCATCAGCATGAATCTGACGGAGCAGCTATCCAACGTGCTGCAAACAAAGAAGTTTTTCATGACTTCATATCTGATGTATACTCTAGCAGCATCAAGGCAATGGTTTGGATTCTCATATATAGACGCCCACAAAGGCAACCCAGTGTATGCCTATTGCCCGCAGTTTACCTTGGAGACCAGCAACCGCAATTTCAGAAGGGTTAATGATGCTTTCACTATGTACGTGGTCCGATTGCTCGAGGGTGACACCGCCAGGAGGTTTTCAGATGAATGCCATGAACTTGATATCACGGTATGGGGCCTACTTCATCCAATTCAGGAAGTTCTCATACATCAGGCTTGCTGGTTATGAGAGTACTCCTCTGCGGCTTCCCATGTTCTGCAATGACAAGATGGCCTTGATCGAAATATGCAGGCAACTGGACAAGTTACACAGAACTTGCAGAGACAAGAAGATTTCTGGCTTGCACTTTCCCATCTCTCTGGGAAATTACACATGTAAAACAGCCCTGGATGCCCAGAATATAGAAAGAACTTTGGTCCCTATCACCGTTCATTTCTTCAAGCCAAGAACCTGCTTTGACTTGAAGAAGTTTATTGAACAGAATATCAAGATAGCCTATCATCATATGGCAGATACAGAAGACTACTGGGCTGACTGTGCAGACGACTTTGAGGCCAGAAGAAGGCATTATGGCAGGTTCTCCTTACAATTGATTCAAGAACTCGGTCTGTACCAAGTTCCTGAAGGCCTTGAAGATGATAATTCTGAGCTATACTCATATGAGTATGAAAATGTGATCAAGCACACCCCTCTGGAGGACCTGGATTGGAACAGAAAAGAGAGGGATGATTTTGGCTGAAATCCTTGCTCCAGTCTTAGTCAGGACTAAGGTTTGGTTCAATAAGAAGGTCCGAGAATTCAGGAGGCACTCGGGAGAATCCTCCTCCAAGGATGAATCGACACCAATAAGAGAAGCACCAGTTCCAAGGTCCGAAACACCAAAGAAAACCCCTCCTGCCTCAGCAGCTCAGGGACCTGTGGAATCTACTCCTTCTCCATCCACTCAGGTATATAAGAAGAAGCTCAAGGAAGTAAAGAAGGAACCGGTGGAAAGAGATCTTCAGGAGAAACAGGCAGAATTGCCTATCGGACCCAGAGAACATCATCATCCTCAGTGAAAGTGAAGAAAGTGAGAGGCCAACTCCTACAAATGTTCGTGAGGACCCCAACAGATAAAGACAAGGAGGTCCAGAGCACTGAACTTCCAGGTGCTATTGATTCTTCTACTGCCATTGTCTCCAGTGCTCCTTCCACATCCCAGCTTGAGTCAACAGCTGCACAGACCCTGAGTGTCATGAGCTCCCTGTCTCTTGGTCCCCCTTGCTTCTCCTTCAGATTCTTCTTCCTCTTTTGCGTGGGTGCAACCCTTGGTTGACAAAAGGAAGAGAAAACCATCCTCCCAAAACTTGGGACCAAATTTTGATGATGTTGCAGCCATGTTGGGCACCATGCCTTCCCGTGCCAAGAAAGCAAGAACCACCTCCAGAATAGTATCTGATACTCGAGGTCAGCAATTCCTGGAGATTGCCAAGCCTGCAATGGACAAATCAGAACAGGACTTGCAAGTATCTGACTTGGAGCTACTGAGAATCCCAATGGGAGAATCTACCCCTGAAGGCGAGATCCATAACCTCCAGGAAACAGTCACAAGAGTTATTGGGAGAGTGGAAAAAGGACAGCAAACTATCGAACAGCTGGAAGAGCAAGCCCGAGTTCTTACAGGTTTCATCAAGTCTCTTCTATCTAAGGACAAAGTTTTGGATCCCACCCCTTTGATTGCTCTACCTCCTCCTTTAATACTAAGCCAAGATGAAGTGCAAAGTATAAAAGATATGCACAAGTATTCTGTTTATGGCAGAGCTATCGAAGCCATGGTGGATGACATGCTTGTTGCTGGGTTAAACTTCATCGATGAAGCTTTCAAGCTCTATGAAAAGGTGAGTAATATGCAACTGAAGCTCTCCTCCACTATCAATACCATGGATAAAGAACTCAAAATCTGGAGCAGTTGCATAGTAGACCTCCGCCTCATGGGACAAACAGATGAGAACATCTTAATGGCGAACAAGATTTTTGATGATGCCAAAGACAATTTATCAAAGTCTTGGGTCTACAGCGTGGAGTGGAAGATCAGAGTATTAGAAGAAGCTGTGGTAGAGATGAAGAACAGTTGGCAGAAGGGAGAAGCTTTCAAAGCACTGACAGTCGCTGCCCTTCAAGGATATACATTGTCATCTTCAGGATGAAAACTCTGGTGCTTTCCTGTCCCTGCAAGAAATCAAAGCTCAGTTCAGAGCTTTTGTCAAAAATGATCTGTTCAAGGAAAGCACCATCTCCAAAGAAAAGATGAAGGACATTTGCTCTCTTCAATATGCCATTAAAGAAGCAAATAAAGATTATCATACTCACGTCGAGTTTGATAAAGAGATGGAGAAGTGTCTAGGATTTTGGACTCAGTCTGCAGCCAACACGTCGGTTCCACGTGGCAGAGACATAGCCGAGGCGTTGAGGAAGTTCAGGCAGCGAATTCTGAAGACAGTGGGTCCCTCCCTGTAGCTGGCCACCTGTCTCCTCCTTCTTTCTTTCTTTTCTCTTCTTCCCATTCTTTTCGTATTCCTTGTAATTAGTTAGGATATTGCAACCGGCGATACTTAACTATTCTTTATTTAAAAGAAACGGTTACAAGACGTAACTGAATTGTAATCTATATAATGGCCTTTCCACGCCATTTTGAAAGGAGGAAGAACTTGGATATTTGCTGAAAGTGTAAATAGATCTTAAAAGAAATCAATACAAAAAGGGCTTTCCGTTCTTTGTCTATCTGATTCTTGTTGTCTCTGTGTTTTCCTTTAATATTGTGAAGATCATTTTGTTCTTAACTCGTTTGGTCTCCCTGATTGCATACTGTCCAGTTTTGCAAATACAGCGATCTTGTACAACCAAGAAGGAACTTTGTGTCCTTGACTAATAAATCCGAAGAAGGTTATTTATGGAACTTTTGTGTCTTTAAATTTAATCTCATTCAAATGATCTTGTCTTAAATCCTTTGAAGCTTCGCATACACGAAGAATTATTCTGCTATCTATAATTCTGAATGTTGCTGTTCTGCTCATCTTCTTATTCTTTTTCCTCAATCCTTGCGTAACTGATGATCCTGGTGGAAAACACTTTCGTAATATCCAAGTTTAACCATAAAATAATGTTCTGTATATTTGTATTAAGTTCGTTTCAGAATAAGGGAACCTCTCCCATTAAAGAGGAGGGACTTTTCGTCTCCTGTCTGTTGCTCTCTAAAAAGTCCTATTTGACGACCAAGATAAGATTTCAACACATAATTGAGTTGGAATTAGGTTCTAAACCTTAATGATTACTCCTTATCGCCATCCAAGAGCATTCAAAGAGGAAATTGAGAAGGCAATCAAGGAATTATTGGAGATGGGATATACCCAACCTAGTTCTAGTCTCTTTGCGTCTTTTGTTGTCCTACTGAAGAAGAAGGATGGTACCATGACGATGTGTATTGATTAATAGGTTTTGAAGAAGAAGACTATCAAAAAGAGGTACGCCATATACATGATCGATGAGTTGATTGATGAATTGCATGGAGCTGCATATTTGTCTAAAATTGATTTGAGATCTGCTTATCATCAGATTCGGGTAATAGATGAAGATGTACAAGAAACAACTTTCCGGTGTCATTTTAGGCATTTTGAGTTTTTGGTTTGACAAATGCTTCAACTACTTTCCAATTATGCATGAACCGCATCTTGTAATGTCCCCTTTTTTAAATTAATTCATTTGAAGACTTCTTGCCCATGCCAGTTCCCGTGGGCAAGAAGTAGGTGAACAATGGAAGTCTTTGATTTTTGTTTTTAGTCTATATTTACATTTTCTTTAGGTTTTTCCTTTATGAACAGGTTGGATCGGTTGGAGGAACTCAAAGGAAAATTAAAAGATAAAGCAAGCTTCTTATTGAGGCTGGTCATGGGGAATTCCCTCTATGGGGTTTTGGCGCCACCTTATGGATATAAAAGGGGTTGCTTAGGCTCATTTTGGGCATGTTTCTCTATTATAATTTTATTGTACTTGGTTTTGGGGCTGATTGCTCTATTCCATTCCACTAAAGGGTGAAAATCCTTTGGTGTGCCAAGCAAGGAAGATGAAACCCTTCCTTGTTTAAGGTTGGAGAACGAAAACTCTCCAATTGGTGGTTCTAAGGGCTTCAAAGAAAGTCATCTTGTTGGTTGGCAGCTAGGGCTTGAAGAAAGAAATATCAAGGTCTTCTACATCAATTTGGAACCCTCTCTTAGGGTGTCGACTTGCGTGGAGAAGGCTTTGAGTGCTTTCTAGGGCACTAATTGACATTTTGTGTTGATATTTAGATTCCATCTAATTTATAAGGCTGATTTCTCAGTACATTGGTATTTGTCGGGGTTTGGAAACATCATTTCCAGCCCTTAATGCGTGCTGTACCTCTGCTGTCATTTAATTAATTTCCAGCTATGTTTAAAGGTTGATTTCTTGGGTGATAATTGTCTTAAAATATTCCTGAAGTGCCTCTACATGATTTAGATGATGTGAATGGTGATATTTTGATGAATTCTTGTATTTTTCTTGCTGCTGTCCAAAAATTCAGAGTGTTGGTCACTGCTGTTATATTTTTCAGTTGGCTGGTATAAAAATCAGAATACTTCAGTTTGGGGTTTGTGTTATTTCAATGTTATTTAGTTCAGCCCTAGAAAGGGACATTACACTTCTTCAAACTTGAGGAAGTTTGTTTTGGTATTTTTTGATGATATCTTGGTGTATAGTATGACATGGGAAGAGCATCTAAGATACTTGGATACAGTGTTGGAAATTTTGGAGCAGCAAACTCTCTTTGCTAAGGAGTTTAAGTGTGAGTTTGGCATGACTTAAGTTCTGTACCTTGGCCATGTTATCAATGCCCAAGGAGTCCAATTGGAACAACAAAAGATCCAAGCCATATTGGATTGGTCTCCTCCTACCACAATGTCACAACTAAGAGGATTCTTGGGTCTTTGTAGTTACTATAAGAGGTTCATTAAAGAATTTTCACAATTGGCTATCCCATTGACTGATTTAATGAAGAAGGGAGCATTCAGCTGGTCTGAATCAACCGAAACAGCGTTTGACAAACTCAAAAAGGTAATGACTTCATGCCTAGTATTAACTGTTCCAGATTTTTCTATTTCATTTGTGGTAGAGTGTGATGTGTCAGGAGAAGGGATTGGGGCAGTTTCGATGCAAAAGGGACATCCCATAGCCTTTGAGAGTCGGAAACTCAAAGATACAGGACGTGCAAGGAGATGCTGACCATTATGCATGCATTAGCAAAATTTGGGCAGTATTTGGTTTGTGGCAGGCTTGCGGTCAAGACGGATCACAACAATTTGAAGTTTTTTCTCAACCAAAAGGACTTGAATGATAGGGAACAACAATGGGTAAGTAAACTTTAGGCCTATAACTTTGACATAGAGTATGTTAAGGGAAAAAACAATGTTATAACTGATGCCTTGTCTAAAAAACCATTTCTATTTTCTATGTTTGAAATCTCTGCTAATTGGAAGGTTATTATAAGAGCAGAGTATGCAAAGAATGTTTTCACTAATGATATCCTTGAAGGAAAAGTACAGGATGACATGTATAAGGTGATTGACGATCTCATCCTTTACAAGGATAGAATTTATCTTGTTCTTGAATCAAAAGTGAAGACTAAAGTCTTGAGAGTTGTACATGATACACCTTTGGCTAGTCACCCAGGGTATTTCAAGACTTACAAGCAAATAAGGGATAGATTGTTCTGGAGAGGATTCAAGGAAGAGGTCCTCCAATACATCATAGAGTGTATTACTTGGAATAAAGCAGAACAGGTATTTCCAGCAAGTTTGTCACAGCCCTTACTAATTCCAAATCAAAAAGGGAGATATGGATTTTATCACAGACCTTCCAAAACTTCAGGGTAAGAGTTGTATATATGTGGTAGTGGATAGACCTACTATAAATGCTCACTTCTTCGCTATTCCAATTGAGTTTAAGGCACCACAAGTTGCTGATTTGTTTTTCAGAGAAGTATTTAGGCTTCATGGATTGCTTAAGAACATAGTAAGTGACAAGGATAGCAGGTTCCTCAGTTTATTTTGGCAGGAGCTCTTTCATTTGACAGGAACTGAGTTGACTCCTAGTACTAGTTACCACCTGAGTGACCGCATTCACCGAATTTAAAGGCAGAAATTCGAAATTCGGCAGATTTATCAGGGCTCGAATAAATTCGTCAGAAATCACGAACTAAATCGTACAAAATGCGGATGCCATTTTTTAGGGTTTTTCGCTCTTCTGATTTTAGGGTTTTTCACTTTAAACTTGTACCTAAACTATGCATACCCGTCCAAGCGTGTGAAGAAGCTTGTGTTGTGTGATTGTCTAATCATGTGAAGGTTGAAGGGGCCTGAATTGTGCTTGCACGCCATTGAAAGTCGTGACTCATTGTTTGGAGTCTTGGACGATTGGTTAAAGGTTGCTGCTTTGTTCATGAATCCCTTAAGCCTAGATCGCCATTGAAGGAATAGGCAACACTGCATTATGCCTTTAACCTTTACATTTTTTATTTTTTATTTGTTATGTAATTTTTAAAATTATTTTATTAAGTTTATGATTACGTTTTAACTTTAAAGTGGCAACAATGCATTATGCCTTCAACATTTTCATTTTTAATTTTTTTATTTGTTATGTAATTTTTAAAATTATTTTATTAAGTTTATAATTACGTTTTAACAAATAAAGTGTATTATCTAGCAGGTATATATATATATATATATATGCAATTCTAAATCAAAAATGGGAGTTAGAAAATTTCTATGGATTTTAACGCAGGCCTTCGAAAGAATTTAAGCTAAAAGTTGTGTAATGACATGTGTGTGTGTGTGTGGAGGGACTTACTAAATATAACTTATTTGCTATTCCAAATGAGTTTAAGGACCATTAAATGTTGATTTTATTTTTCTTATTCAGGCTTCAGAATATTGCCTAGGAACATATAAGTGACAAGGATAATAGGTTTCTTAGTCAAATTTGGTCAGGAATCTCTTATCATTGATTTTTTCACAAACCGAGTTGATCCTAGGCCAATTACTACCAAAATTCGAGATACGGAAACTTACGTTGCTACCCTGAATAAATGGATAGAGGGCATATTTGAGAAGTACGTAGTAGGGTAGACAAACAACTTGGATCAAATGGTGTTATATGGGGGAGCATTGCTACAACAACTCACATCATATGTCCATTAATATGAATCCTTTCAAGGCTTTGTATGGTTATGATGCTCTTTCTTTTGTGGATTTGGTTATTAAAAATAGTAGAGTGTCAGTGGCAAGAGACTTGGTTGCACAAAGTCAAGAAATATTAGAGACAATCAAAGAAAACCTTTAACGAGCATAGAATCAACATAAGTTTTATGCAGACTAGCATCATATTGAGAGAAATTGTGAGGTTGGAGACATGATTTTATTGAAGTTTTCATCTTATAGATAGTCTTCTCTCAAGAAAAGTAGAGCTGAAAAGCTCAAGCTTCGCTTTTATGGCCCTTACAGGATTAAGTGGAGGATTGGAGAAGTTTCTTATGAGCTTGAATTGCCGAATTACAACAGTATTCATAATGTATTTAATGTTTTGTGCCTCAAAAGGGTGCTAGGACAACACATCATTCCTTCAGCTGAGTTACCTCCTTTAGATCATGAAAGTAAATTGATCTTGGTTCCAAAAGCTATTATTGATGTCAGAGTGAAGAAATTGAGGAACAAGAGTGTAATAGAATATTTGGTGCATTGGAAAGATCTCCCAATAGAAGATGCTACATTGGAGGGTGTAGAGATCCTTGAGCAGCCTAATATGGAGCTGTTTGAGGGCAAATGATTTCGGGAAGGGCGGTTGTTACGGTTGTTATGTCCCCTTTTTGGAATTAGGCCGGTCAAGACTTGTAGCCTATTCCTTATTTCCCTAAAGGCTAAGGGATAAAGTTAGGGAAATAAATTAATGACAATACTTTAAGTTGTTCTAAGTCACTTTTACTTTATAACATGAAAATGACACTTATGTATTATTATTATTTATTAAGAGGGCCAAAAGTAATTATCATTAAGTGGATGAAAAGTGATATTTTATTAAAAGTATTTTTGATTAATTTTAGGGTGAAATGGGAAAAGAGAAATTATAAAAGGATAAGTTGGGCTAGAAAAAGTCATTATTCATTATTCATCTTGGACTATCAAACCCTAATCCAGAGCTTGAGCCATTGTGTTCAATATCTTCATCTAAGGATGAAAACCCTCTGATATATCAGGTGTGGAGGATGAAAACCCTCTAACCCATTGAGTTGATTCCATCCAGGGATCATATTTGTGCTGAAGATTGAGATTTTATTCCATTTTCAGTTTGTTGCACCGCTGCCACAGTGATCCGCACTGCCGCTACAGTGATCCGTACTCAACCGTCAGTTGTATTTATGGTCAGATGTATGCTTGGTGTCAATCTGAATTGAGGACTGCTGTACGCTCTCCTCGCTGGCTCCTTGTGCTTACCGTGGACATTCCGGCCATTGTCACAGTCCAAAAGGGACTGCCGTACATCTACATCAGCATATTCCAACCTACCGTACTAGTTGGGGACTGTTGTACTTTGTTTCCAAGCTGTTGGACCTTGATAGGTATTTATTGCTAGTTTAAGTCATTTGATTGAGAATATTCTTGCAAAAAGGGTATGTAGTCTAACCATACACATCTCAATCTTGGATGGCCATTCTCAACTTGTTTATGTATCGCTAGCTTTTTTGTTGGTCAACCTCATTATGACCTAGTCTTATAGTGATGCTTGTAAAAAGTGTCAGTGTAATCCTTCACACTCAACTCCCCATGCATTAGACTTTGTAACATGTTCAAGAGAATTCGGACTAGTTGATAATCTGCAGGTAAGGAACTTATTACTTCAAAAGTATGCAATCTAACCATACACATTTCATGTCTTGGATGGCCATTCTCAGTTTGTTTGTGTATCGCTACTTTTTCTAGTGGTCAACATTACTTATGACCTGATCCTTCATAGTGATCTTGTGAAAAGTTTCATGTAATCCTATGCACACTCAACTCCATATGGGTGCAAAGGGTTTGATACCATGTTCAAGAGATTAGAGGTTTGATAATCTGCAGGTAGGAACTTAATCTTCACTGTTAGTCTCACCATTTTATCCCAAATTTGTAAGTAATTCTTGTAGGCTCTGTCACTTGCATTGTGTTCCTATTTCAACTTGAGAAAAATCGAAAATTGCTGAATCTGAGAAGTATAAATGAAATTCGTTTACAGTTTTTCGAGGATACCTTTACCCTATTTGATTTGTACCTCATTAAATTGGTGTTTTCTTTAATCTTTGTGATCTAGCCAATGGGCTCGTCTATATCAAGGTACCGTGTGATATTTTGGCACTTTCATCTTAGTTCTAATTCGTTTGTAGCTTCTGATGAATCTATTCTTATTGCCATCTAACTCTTTCGAATAGGGTTTTCCGTGAAGCTCACTTGAGGTTGTAAGAGCCGTTTCATCTCGAAATTGGTCTTCTTTACATGCATAAAATCCTCTCTAGGTATAAATCCTCTTCTTCGTGGTATTGTCTAGAATACATGCAAGATATGTCTACATTAGGTCATTCCCCATGGGATTCCCTTGCAATTATTCCCCTTATTGGTGCAAGCTCTGGTTATAAGTTTTTTTAAAATTATTTATTTATTAGGATTTTTTTTTGTAGGCATAACTCTTAAATTGGCAATGTTTCACCTATTACTGTTATTTCTCTAGACAATCCTATGCAGGTGAATAATATTTTTTGCTTTCACATTCATATATTTGATAGTTCACTTTAACTCTTTTATAATTTAGATCATCATATAGGTTTGAAACAACTTCCTACCGTAAATAATTCTTTACTTATCATTTCATGTTATAGTTTTTGTTAGTTCTTTATCGTATAAATATAATTTAGGGTGGTTTAGGTATGATTTTAACAGTCCTTCTTTTATGTATACAAGATTACTTGCCAGTGATCAGAGAACATTGTTACTAAAGTGTTACTTTTCTCCTTCAATGTGGATTAGTCGAATTTAATCACGAATTTTAGCGCTGATTTTTTAGTAACAATTTTTTTATGAATTTTATCTTCCATGAATTCAAATGTGGTGACTTAGCTTGTAGGGGTACGACTATCATGGAAAACTTGAGGACAAGTCATCTATAAAGCTGTCCAAGTCCTAGAAAACCATCAACTTTATTTGTTATTGCAGGCATCCTTCAATCAATGAAGTCTTTGTTTAGGATACCATCAACTATCCTTTTTTAAAAGGCTATAATCACCTTACAACTTTTGAATGAATATTATGTTCAATTTCAAGTTGCAGATGGATCTCATTCAGATGACTAGTATTATGGTGACTGACCACTATTGATTATACATTGCAACCCTTCAAATCACTCTTGAAGAGTTTCATCCATTTGCTAAAAAATCCTAAGCCATCTACTGGATTCAGACAACACTTTTTTAATGCAATGAGAAAAGTATTTTCAATTGTCTATTCCTATAAGTTTGTTCAGGGTGCTTGCAAGGATGATTCTTCATCAACTTGTACAACAAGTGTAATGGTTTCATTCCTATGTACATTCATCATGACTTCGGAATGCTGGGCATTCATTAATATTTAACTTTGACAAATCTATTTGGAAAACATTGTGGCTCCTTCCTTTGTTGCTTAATAGGTCCTCTATTTGGGGTAGTATACTTATGTCTAGAAGACCTGATTTGGCCTTATGATCTACAAGCTAGACTCGCGCCAAGGTTTTGCAAGAATTTGGATCTCTTACAACAAATTGGGATTTTGATTAGTTGTGTATTCTCTCTCTCTCTCTCTCTCTATCTTTTTGCATGGCTAAGCCTATAGGGGAATTTGAATGCACTCTTAAGGAGTCTGCAATTGAGTCTTAACAAACCTTCTATAATATCCCCTTTTAAGATATTAATGAAATTTTATTAAACTACTTGTAAAGGAAGTAAACTTAGAATAGAAACCCTTCTAGGTTCACCTCAACTAACCCAGTGTCAACTTCAATACAACCTAAATGGGGTTGGAGTGAGTCAAGGTAAGGGTTTAGATGGGCTAACTAGTTGGAATTAACACTTCTTTAACCAAATAACTTGCAACAGTAGTAAAATAAATTAAAATATGCCAAAAATGACTGCAAACTTCAAAAAATTAATCTCCCACAAATTTGACTATATTTTGAATGAAATAAATTATAGTTGGAAGATAAAATTACAAGCTTTCAAATGAACCCACAATCAGAATTTTTAACCCACTGAAACCCACTCAAATCTGCCCCCAAATCTGCAAAACAAGTCGCTAGGGTTAAGGGAAAAAGAGTAAATTGATTTCAGCGTTATTTCTCACTTCCCAAAACTCCAAATCACCACTTTCAGATCTGCAATAATTAATTTATGACAACAGATTGGAAACCCTTCCACACTGTTATCAAATACCCAGGTAAGTAGAAATTCATCCAAACCAGTCGATTTAATTAAGCCATAAATTATAGCAATGATTACAATAGCCCCAAATATCATAAATAAATCAGAGTGTATTTGCAATAGAATAATGAGCAAGAACAATTCAAATTTTAGCTTGCTTGCAAAAAAGTACCATTGAAAAAACACCATAAATCTCCCTAAACAAGTCGATTTGTATCATGGACAAAACCAATCATGCAACTTCCATAATTTATTGATCACCATAGATACTCTCAAAAACCTCTTCAAATAAGCTCTCACACTCCCTCAATAATGGCGACTTCACATATATGGAATAAAAATGTAAATAACTTATCAATTCATAGCTCTCAAGAAATAACACACACTTCACAATGGGTGGTATTGATGAACACTTTTTGTTTTGTGATCACTAGTGGACATTCATCCCTCTTCAAGCATGAAGATAAATTATAATAACCGTCAACATGTGAAAAAGGGTGCCCCTCATCTTCTTTTATATTTTTTCCTTACTCAATCTCCAAAGTTCCTTCTCCATTTTGGCGCCATTTTCTAGGAGAGGAATCTTTATTTTAAAAATTGCCTGAAAGTCACACTCAAAAATTTCAAATATTAAATGCATGGAGAAATTAAATTAAATGATGCCCAATGAATCGACCTATGCTTAGAATAAATCAACCTATGCTTAGAAATAAATCGAAAATTATTTTTATTACCAAATAATAATAATTAAATAATCCCAAGGAATTCTATTTTTTGATTTGTACAAATAAAAATATATTTTGATTTTGAAATCCATATGTGCAAATTGATTTCCTCTCATTTTAATTTTTATTTGAAAAGGGGGACATTACACATGGTCCATGCCTCTTTGGGGGTGAGAAAGCATTTTTTTATTTGTCTGATAAGGGTTTGAATATAATTCTACCCACTTTTTAGGCTCTTACTTTGTATTTTCTTTGATGAATATGGAAAAACAATAGTTGCCTTATCTGCCAAACGTTTTAGTCTGGTAAGACTCAATTTTCGTACCTATTTGTATTTTAAAGGCACGATGTTGTTCATTTCTTGACAAGCTAGCTTTTGTATAATCATTGGAGTAACCGGATTTTATCCCAACTTTTGTGGATTCTATCTATGTGCAGTGTGAATGGATTTACATGAATAAAAAATCCTCAATGTTTGGACTAGATCACTAACTTTGGACCATGGGTCTAACTTGTTGAAATTAACATGATTTGGAATCAGACAATTTTGTATTAACATGATTAATTTTTTGTTCATGACAGGTTGACATTGGATTGAAAGATGAACTTGTATTAGGTGATCCAAATGCACCTCGTTTTGTACTTTGGAAAGGCAAGTTGAGGCCGGTTCCTTCAGGTCCAAAAGATATATTATTTTTTGACCTTATGAGCTTTGGTGGGAAACTACGCGCAGGTTTAGGTGCTATAGGATTGCGCCCTCCTTCACCTGTAGGTTCTAATTTGTCCTTGCGGTAGTTTCTTTTTTCACTAGGTTACATATATTTCTCTTTTTTGCATGGATTTGATGTTGATATCAATTTATTGGTGTTAGTAGTCAACAAAAGAAATATATTCCATGGTTGTAGGGAAGGGAGGAATCGGTTGAAGAATTTGTACGTCGCAATCTTGGCGATGAGGTTTTTGAACGTTTAATAGAACCTTTTTGTTCAGGTGTGAGATATTGTCATTAAGTATTTGGATTTCTAAACTAGTTCTCTTTAGAAAGGTCCATATTTTTGAACATCATTAGCCTGAAATTGGGAAAGTCATTTTAGATGCACCTTACACAAAGCATGTCAAAAACTTATGCTTGAACATCAAACTAAGTGTTATGATTATCTTAAGGATAATTTATGGATATATTTATCATTATGTAATCCACATCATTAAGTGTTCTTTTGTAATGCTACTTGGTCGTGTTGCTTGGCATAATGGTCACACTCTTCTTTCGTGTTTTAGCTTTTTCAAAATGAAACATACATTATTTAGGAGAAAATTTTACCAAATAGTGTACTATGATCTCTGAACTTTCTGACTTGAAAGCTCTATAAATCAACTCTTGTGCAGCTGTCACTTCTAGGGAGAAGTAAAAAGAGGCTTATATTGTTAGATTATTGAAGACCAACTTCTTTCATACTTGACGTATTGATAGCATAGAGCTTTACAGAAGATAATCTTATAATTTTTATGTGGTGTAATTTTCAAACATGATTTATAACTTCTACGATGGCAGATATCGTGAGTTTAATTATTTGGATGTATACTGTTTATTAGAGAATTAAAATACTTTCAGAGAAGATTCTACAAGTTGGGATGATACATATGTACATGCAAGCTATTTTATTATGTAAGCATTGTGAAAGGCCTTCTCGGTACCATAATGTATCTTTAGAATCTTCATTGCCGATAATTAAAGGATCAATACAGGCACAGTACACATACATATACATACAGTAGGAATGAGGTGAGAGAGTACCTGGTTAACTTATATTTTACTACCCTGCAGAACATTATCCTTAAGGGAAGCTGGTGAATGGGTCTTAAATCCAAATCTATAACTTAAATCTTTTGTTGTGGTGTTTAACCATCCAATTATTTACTTAACCTTGGTCAAAACATCTTATAATTTACTTAAACTTGTTCATGTATCTCCAAACCTGTTATATTAACATTCATTGGAGCTTGGTCTGATTATCAAGCAGTCCCCCTCAAGTGAGATATCCAAACAATGAAATCTCAATGAATGTAACGTTTGATTTGCTCAGTGTTCGATTCCAATTAATGTCTGGATTCTCTCATAAATAAAAATGTTTGACTCCAAGTTATGTCTGGATTGTCTCATAAATAAGTTTGGAAGTATTTCTCAGCACCATTTTGCATATCGACTACAAAATATGATTCCTGACCTAGAACCAGGTCTCAGCCACTTCAACACCCCCCGCTTGAAAACAACTTTTTAGTTCAAGAACCCCTCATATTTATGGGGTTTCCTTCCCATGTAGAGGCTCTTTAGACATTGTCCCAACTCCTATGTAGATATACCTACCCAACACATCAATCAACTTGGTCTCTTCAACAAGTTGATTCACAACCCTATTTTGCATGTACAAAATCTGTCTCCCATGAACACATGAATCATATTTTACAAGTGATTCTCAAATGCTGTCGACATATTGGACATGGATAGGAAACTATCTGCCTTAACCACTTTTTATCATAATGCGTGGATGATTTTTGATCTATTGAGGCTTAGGAATCAAACATACCACATGGGTATCAGCTTGCGCAAGTTCTAATCATGATTACTGGAGACACCCACTAGGTTTCCACTTTCCCAGATGATCTTCAGAAGATGTATATGCACCAGTCCCTCATAAGTGTTCTTGGTGACCTGGGGATTACAACAAATTCTGGAGGAATCAACACAGCTCTACTCAATTGGGCGTATAAATTATGTAGGGTTATGTTTAAAGCATTGATGAACCTGCACAAATGTTATTGTATGAGTTAAGAAAACATTATACAGAATTCTTTATATGGTTCTCATATGAGGTTGGAATGTTAGTTCGACCAACTAAGCTATGTGCAATCTGCCCTTGGATTGCATTATATTTCATATGCCTAAAATGACATTTTAAGGATTATTGGAATGATGGCTTCGTACCTTTCCAGTTTAATGTGCATGTGTTCATGAAAAGGGTCAGCTGAGATTCTACATCTGTTGATGCCCTCGAGTTTGAATGAGTTGACACTGACATCCTTGGTTGGTCTCAATTGAATCAATGATGTGGTGGACTAGTTATCCAACGGAAGTGACAGCAATTTAAGTGAATCTGTGAAAAAGACTATGAAGAGAACTTCTGTTATAATTTCACGAAAACCACATTGTTAAAAGAGTTTTGATGTTTCCACAGTCCATGAATTGGAAGGATTATTATCTGTGCTCAACTTGGTACAGAATGTTTTGATCGACACATTTTGAATCACTGTCCGTGATTCATCGTTACAAAAATCTCATGTTAGAGACACAGACCAAGCTTTCTCAAATAGATTATCCTACTCTCTTTAAGGTGTGAAACGGTCAAAAATTAAATGCCTTTTACCATTACAGATCCGTTGAAGGAAACAAAAATTTAAGTCTGTTGGGAGATGTGGATAAGACTATCATTGAAAAAATAAATTAGAGGAGCTTAACATATTCTTATAATAAAACTTAAAAAAAATTATTTTATAAACAAGATTAACGTTAGCATTTCAAGATAGCTAGATCTGGCAGATTTCCAAGTACGAAAAGCAACAACCAAATACATCAATACATACAACCAGAGGGGCTGTAAAAGCCCCCCATCCATGCCATGATAGAAACCAAAGAACTTCATAAAAAACATACTTAAAATGACAGGCTGAGAGCCTATAATCATAAAGAAAAGTACTATGAGCCCTGATACTGTAAGCATCCTGCATATCAGCATTGCAACAGAAAAAAATACTAATGGACTGAAGACAAGAGATGAAGGCAAGAGACCTTCCATCTCTGCAACTCATTGCTCCAATGTCGCTGTGTCGCCACTGGGCCGCTACTCTTGCAATTGTCACTCTAACAATTCATAGAGCTGCCATCCTTTGGCAGCTTCAAGATTACAGTCGGACTATGTCACAAGGTACGCCGGAATTTATTGAAAAAGTTCGAATTTTCCTGAACTTTATTGTCGTCGAACATGAACTCCAACTTTATCCATTAGTTTTGCATGAAAAGTTATTTACAAAAATTTGCATTATTTTATAAATGTGTGTATATATACATGTACTGACTGAAAACAGAGGACAGAAAGTTCTCTCCACTCTGTCCCTCTGACATATTAATGCATTTTTTCAGAAAATAAAAAATGATAGAAAATATTTTTTGTTTGAACTTAAAGCTTTTTTTTCTCGAATTTTATCCCTCGGCAAACTGAACTGAACATTATCCTTGTTGAACATGAACTTGAACTCGAACCTTGTGACTTAGCTATCAGGGCTCTTTGTAGAAGGAGACATACCCAATTAAGGGGCGTGACAGCTGCAAGAGCCATGCAGTTGGCAAGCTTGGCCCTTTTTTTTTGATGAAAATGATCTTATATTAAGTTAAAAGAAACATGATACAAGATAATTTTAACAAAAAAGTGGGTGGTATGAGAGTACGCCCCAAAGCCACCAGCAAACTAGGCCAAGCCTAGGAATACATCAAAACACTTTAAAAAACATCAAAGTTAAGCAGCTGCAACAAAAAGACCAGAAGAGGGAGGGTCATGATCATCTGGCCAACCTGGACCAAGAAGGTCTTTGCTAGTGTCTGGCACTTCCCAACCAGATCTCAGTGGGTCTTCTTCTTCATTGTTAGCAACAACCTACATTGGAGAAATGGCCATAGCAACCGGGGGAACTTATCCGACGGAGGAGGCAGGGGTGGGAGGCTACACCTGTCATGGGTGTGTGGCTTGAAACCAAGCTGACGAGCAGGCACGAGGGAGCCCCAACCTTGATGGTGAGCTGGGGGAGATAGACTTCTTCGTGGCTGACTGCACGGGGATCGGCGAGCACGATTGAAAGAGCGCCGTTGAGAACGGGTCCGACGACCTCCTCAGGGATGGCCGCCGCGGGGCGAAGATCGTCGTGAGGGCGAAGGTGGCTCCCGAGCAACATTAAAGGGGGCATCACCCCAATGGCGCAGAAGAGTCTGGAGGTGCTCCACCTCAAGGGCCACCTTGTCAGCTTGAACTTGAATATGTAGCAATACATTGGAGATAATCACTAATTTATTTTACATGGAGAATTGTTGATCAACCTCAACATTAGCAAAAAAAAACGAATTCCTTTCTTTCCATAACAAAAATAGAATTTCCCCTTTGAAAGCATGCCAAATCTGGGAAAACATGTGAGGTAATCTGGGGTTATCTCCTAAAAGAATATGTTGCCGTGTAAAACACTTTGGCTGAAGGGGGAAAAGAATGAATGAATCCAATTCTAGGCCCGTTGGGCTTTGGGAAAAAACCAAAACAGGTGCAATAAGGTCTTCAAACAAAATCACCTCAAAAAAGGGACATGATAGTTTGTGATGACAAAACTTGTAAGAAGAAGAGGCCATAAGAAGTTGGATCTTGTCTCGGGGAATAACTTCTATAGAGAGGAAGCTGAAATACTTCACAATTTCACGCATATTTGCTTCATAGAGTTGGAGATGTACGACTTCATAATCTAGATCAGCTATTGGTTGCAAGTCTCCAAGAACGTTGAGGTTCTGGTCCTCCAACCTCTTGGTGATCAACATGCCTAACAATAAGTCTTCATACTTTGGCCCATTGTTGGTCCGTTTAAACTCTAGTTTAAAAGTAAAGGGCATGATTTTTCCCTCAAGCGGAGGTTAGTACTATTGTAGCCCAAATGCTTGGTGGTACTTCTCCACAGTGTAATGGAGCGTCCACATATTGTTTAGAAAAAAGGGGTCATTAGGATCTTTAGGAGGCCTTTCCTTAACCTTTGAAACTTCCACCATATTGATATTGGTGGCCTCTTCTACCGTAAGGGAGGCCATCCCTATGGGATTATATGCCCTAATCCCTTGTGGGCTGAAAGGTAGGGCGAGAGTCTTTTCTGTCTCAAATATCTTAACGACTGCGACTATGGATTTGCTGGAAACTACCACAATTGTAACCTTTTCTTAAAAAAATTCATAGTCTCTTTAGGGTTTTCATTAAGTGGAGGCTTGGGATTTTTAAGATTGACCTTTAGGACCCACCTAGTGACCGTAGTAAGTTCCTTTAGGGGAGGATGAGGCTTGTTTAGCTGCCTGGAGGGGAAATAACAATCGGTATGGATCCCTAGTTTCCTTCTAAGATTGGCTTGATGCACATTGAAGGGTTTAGGATTGTGTTGGGAAACTTACTTTTTCCTAAATATAAAAATTTGATCTCTTGGAACAGAGTGAAGGGAATGGTCTTCATCTTATGGATCCAAGGTCTTCCCAAGATCATGTTATAGCTTGTTTCTCTATCAATGATGTAAAATTTAGAGAGCACAATCTTGGGCCCAAGGGTGACAACTAGGATGATAGTTCTTATGGAGGTAGATTTGAGATTGTCATAGCCTCTAAGAGTATTTTTGGTGGACTGGAAATTGGTTTCACCATAACCAGTTTGTTCAAGGAAGGAGAAGGGGGCTATGTTTACAACAACCGTGCCATCAATCATTGCTAATTTAAAATAGTTGTTGTACATCCATACTAGTAAATATAGAGTGGGATCCCTTCTCTAGACCATCTCAACATTAGATGGTAATTACTCGAGGTAGAAGAAGTAACCAAAATCCCATAATTCTTACCTAAGGGGATACACATCGAGATCGATTTGATTAATTCGGGCTTCAGGAGGCAGAGTAACACCAACCAAATGACCAAGACCTAAGGCCTTGAGCAACACTAATCTAGGAAGTTGGGTACACTTGTAGATGCAACAAGTTTAGGTATGGCACGCACTCGGTTCGGATTTTCCTGTAGGTCCGCTGGGGATATGCACAGAGTTTGTAGTGTAAATGCAATCAATAGCATTAAAAAATGGGTATAGCTTAGATCATCTCCTCTTGTTAACCTTTTTGTTTTACTTTCTCTCTTGATTATGCTGTCGATGTATATCTTTTGTGATGTCCCCGTTTTGGACAAATAGGGATTTTAACAAATTTCCACACCAATCAAATCAAGAAGGATTAGATCCTTTTGATTCAACCTCAAATAACCCAATGTCGGCGAATTACAATCCAAAATGGGGTTGGAAGTAGCCAAGGTGATGGGTGAGATGGAAGAATCAATTGGAATTCACACCTTTTTCCAGATCTGATTTTTATAGCAGCAGATAATAAATAAAAATAGCTCACAGACAGCTGAAAACTTCTAAAATTCATAACTTCATCAATACTCCTTTTCACATGAAACAAAGTGCACAATAAACTTGGGATCGGATTTTTCTTAGCACTAAACCCCCTTCAAAATAACATCCAAACTTCCAGATCTGGGCGCTAGGGTTAGCAGAAATTATTAAATTAATAACCAACACTTCCCTCAACTGTTTTCACCCTCCGAAAGCTTGTTTTGATGCACAAAAATGCCAAGAATAGATCTGAACTGAAATCACAAGTTTTAAGCATCAAAATGTGTCCCAAACAATTAATAATCCAACCCCAAACTGCTGCAACTTCTAAAATTATTTCCCGCTTAACCAACCAAGGAAAAACCTTCAAACTTTGGATTTTGGGCCACAAAAATATGAAGAATAATATTCCAAAATTAGTTTTTGCACAACAAACAAGAAACCTTAATTTTTCCCTAAAAATAGGTCGCCCAACACATTTAGGTCATCAAATCGTCTCCAAAAATTATGAAATTAATTGCAAAACACATTAGAACTGAAATACACTTGTTTAACCATCAAACCATGCAAACAAACTCAGATTTCCTTCAACAATGAATTCGCTACGGTTAGGAATACTTTCCTAATCAATTCGTCACACAATAGATGCAATATACACACAAATGGATCCTTAGCAAAATCAGATTTACTTCAATTCCAAATCGAATGAGAGAGAGAGCACAATGAAGAGCTAGGGCATAAATCCCTTTTCTCCAAGCATGGAGTGATATCAAATGATCAAATCAACACAAGGTGAAATGACCTCCTCACATCCCTTAAATAGACTTTCCAAAAGGGATCGACCCACTTGAAAATACACTTTTTAAATTTGCAATTACAAGTTGGATTGCCAAGTGGCCCCCTTTACCTAAGTTTTCCTCCCATTACATAATTAAAACATTTAATATGCTAAGACTTTGTGCACTTTATTTATTTTCTAATTAAATAATAAAAAGTAACTAACCTATGTGCACATTTTAAAACTAACTAGAGACTCCCACTTGTAGCGCTAGGCATGCCAAGGGGTTACAATGCAAATGAAAGAGATGAACCGATATATTAATAATGCCTCGGAAAAGGGGACATTACAACTTTTTCATGGTCTCTGCATGGATATAATCATGTATTGGCCAAAGTTAACACTAAAAGAGTAGATTTTCATAGTCCATTTGTTGGAATTTGGAAAATTCACCTTCCTTAATGGAATTTTTTTGCAGAGGGGTTGCTTGATAACGATGCTAGGCATATGCGAGCATACGTGCCCCATGCTTCTGATTATATCACTTTTTTACACTGATGAATTATTTTGCTTGCTTGACGTGTTCTAGGCTCTACTAGCTCTATAGTTCAAATGCCAACCCATACATTTACACCTGATCAACACCTTTTTATCCTTTTTAATGGTTGCATCAAAACCTGGACTCTAATAAAGCACCATCAAACCTCTGTCTTCGAAGAACTGTGGGCTATCCATGAATACAAACTTTTTATCTTCCGAAATCTTGAAACTCACTATGAAGAAGCCCTTATTATGTTTACTCTATGCATATTATATGGTAAATCTTGTTTATTTGGCTATATTTTTGATATTTTTTGTATGACCATACCCAAAGCTGTACCTAAGTGCCCCAAAAAAGAATTCGTTTCACTGGCATGATGAGTTCTCATAAGTGCACCCATACACATACCGACTACCTGAACACAAATTGATTGGTAGAGGAATTCTTCAAAATTTCCATAAAAGTTATATGCGAGAAGGTTTTTGTGAGATTCACAACTAAGTCATATGCCCCAACAGGTCTAGGGGCTCCTTGAGGTTCACCTCTTAGGGTAGTGATAAAGATAGACGCTGAGATTGGTACACCCTGGTGTAAGCAACAACGTTCACTTCCTCTCAAGTTGCCAACTCTACAAGGCCTAAGAGTTTAGTCTTTTTTTTGTCCCACAAAGGGAGCCACATCAGGATTTTCTTAAAGAGAGTTTTCATCATTATAGGTTCTAACCAAAGGTGGCTTGTTAGTGTAGAGTTATGCATTATATTTTTGCGATTGAGAGTGATTAAATTGATGACTGGGAAAAGGCTTTTGGTAGATTCCCTAATTAACATTTTAGGGTGAAACAAGATCCATTTGGCCCTACCAGGAATTCCACAGAGCACTTCCCAAGAACTTACCAACGAAGAGTTTCCTTTGGTCCATAGGGAGTCTTTGAATGAATTGATTATACTCCCTGCATGTGGGAGTGCCATGAATGACGACCCTGTGAAACATGCAAGAGGCATTGGGATCGGAATCCTTGGGTCTTTGTTTTGATCCTATTGGTTGAACCTTGATGAGAGTTCTTATATTGATTATGATTTTGATTTTGATTGTGATATGGATTTTGATATTGATGATTCAAATTTTGAATTTGATAGGGAATTGGGTTTTCTTTTGCCATGATGGTGGTCAATTAAATTCAACCGTGTTGACAAAGGGCATGGGGTTGGGATTTCTCTAATTCCTCTTCTTGTTGTTTTGTTGATTGACATTGTTATTGGAAAAAATGTTCTTTTTGGGTTGGTTCGTAATGTTGTCTATAGTGGCATTGCAACTCTTGCTCAAGACTTTGGGACCTTGATTGTTGTTTTGATTATCATTCTAATAACTCCCATTGTTTTGGTTGGAAGTGGGAATCTTTCCATTAGATTTGTAAGTCTTTCGACCACTATCTATGGTGGCTTGGTCAATTCCTAAGGCACTCTCTAAGGCCTCTTCATAAGATTGGTAAGGGAACTCTTGAAAATCCTTTTGGGTTTTCTGATTGAGAGAGTGGAGGAAGAGATTGCACAACTCTTGTTGGTCCATGTGGGGTGTACTGGCATAGGAATAGAGCACTTGGCACCATCTCATAATGAAATGGGAAGTGGATTTATTACGATCTTGTTTGATGTAAAGGAACTTCCATATCCCGGTGTGGAGGAGTTTGTTCATGTCAAAGGCCTTTGCACATTCTGCAATGAGTTGCTGAAATGAGTGGATGAAGGCCTTAGAGATATGGTAGTACCAGTGCAGAGCGATTCTCTCAAGGGTTTTGGGGAAGATCTTTACTACATCCCATGGAAGTAGTTCCTTGATAGTGCCGACATAGGATTTTATGTGGGCGTTTGGAGCCTGTCGTTTCTTTAGAGTTCAACACAGCGGGACAAAATTGTTTATGTTTCATCTATTATCTCAAATGGCCATACAAAATTTACAGTATCTCCCGCGAAGGGGATTTACAACTATTGGCGCCTCCTAGGACTAACCAGACTTGCTCCTCACTCCGGCTCCATGGCTAATCCCGACGTTTGTCTCTCGGTTCCTCTCACTCTTTGGTTGACTTCACAGCCTTCGGCCCCTTTTACGGCTCTTAGACTTAGCCACAACTCAATGAGCCCAACCTCCAACAACCTCCAACAACCTCCAACAACCTCTTTACTGGCGGCCTTCCCTCCTATTTATAGCCACGGGTTTGACTTTTCCTGCTTCTCTCTCCTTTGTGTTGGCTTCTCCGCCGTTCCCATTTGGAATTCAAATTCAAACTAAGCTCTTTAATGAGCTTATTTGCGTATTCTACTTCTAACCATCCCCTTGCGCTGCGTTATCTAGTGGTTGGATCCTTCTTACTGAACGTTCCATCATTCGGTCGCCATCAACCACGTGACCTCGCAGATCCATTTTGTCTGTCCTTTCTTGTGCCAGCTGTTACTGCATCCTTATCTTCTTGGGCTTCGTCCTTTGTGCTTCTATTGTGCCCTCACCTTATGCTAAGGCTTCCTCTGATATCCTTGCGCGCTTCTTTTACTTCTCCTCGCGCCTTCCTGTACGAATGCCTCCTTGCACACTTCTACCCATTTATCTTCTAGGCAACTGCTCTCTCGTGTATCCTTGTGCCCCCTCATATATAGCTGCCACCGCGGACTACTATTCTTTGCACGCCTCATCTTGCACGCCTTGCTTCCCCTTGTTTGTTGCGAACTGCGCCTTTCTTTTTGCATTTCTTCATCTTCGCCTGGCCAAGTCCTTTGGCCTTCTGTCTACCCTACATACCCATTCTCATGCGCCATCCTTGACCTATGCGCAATTCTTCCGCGCATGTCTTCTAGGTTTTGTGGCTTCAGGGCAATTCTCTCATGCGTCTTTGTCACTTGTCTCCGCAACTATCCTTTACCCTCTTGGCAGCTCTTCATCTGTCGCACATCTCTTTCGCGCCGCTTTTCTTTGGCACGCTTTCTTGCATGCTGTGCTCCTTCCAAACCTTTTCACAAGCCTCTTCTCTCTTCTAGTGCACCCTGTTTGATGCGCACTCTAACAACCTCTCCTGCGGGTGCTTTGCTTGGTTGCCTATGAGACAACACCTTTTTCTTGTTACAATGGTATTCCCATTACTGCGTGCTCTTCCTTGCGCTCTCCTTCCTTCTTTCTCCCGCATGTCTTTTGATTCTTGCATGCATCTCCCTTTTCCAGTGCAGGTTCTGTCTAAGTCCCAGGATGCCCTTGCATCATGGCGCTTTGAATGATGTGGTCGAGGGGCTCTTTGAGGTACTCAAGGTAGGTCCTCATCGCATTAACATCCATCGAAGATGTTTCGGGATAGCCTATAGGTGAGGGAGTTGGGTAAGTGGGAGGAAACAAGCCACCAAAGGTAAAGGTTGCCTCTTGAACTGGCGAGGGGTAATAAGTTGGCATATGGTTACCCGGATGGGTGGACTTGAAATATATATGGTGTTATGGCAAGAGAGGATTAGAGTGAGGTATGCTGGAAGGCATGTGACCGGGAGTGGTATAAGAAGTCGGATCTCCGAACTGTTGGTAAGGGAAAGTAAAAGCCTAAGGTGGGTTAGCCTGATCCAATGGGAATTGGTTATGAGCTGTTGAAGTTGGCCAGGGGTGGTGTAATTCTGATTGGCTGAATGATTCACATTTTGCATGGATCCTTGGCTCAAGGGATTTGGTTGAGGGAAATAATGTTTATTTTCCATATCATGAATGCGCCCCACCAATCTGAACATGAGAAAATTCGCAGCAAGCGGAAGGGTGCTTTGGTTTGGCACTCTCCTTGAAGGGGACTGGGGGGAGCTTGATGGTACCAGAGAATGAATTAGATCGCTTTGGGTTGCTTAGGAGGTGTGGGATTGGAACAGGAATCAAAGCCTTGTGTGAAGAATGAGTATCCACAAAACATAGTGGGTCATCAATGATATCTGAAAATGGAGAAATGCTAGAGAACTCAATGGGGACACTCCCATCGATGATCTCATAAATGTTGAAGTGCCTAAGAACACAAGAGGGGGTCTCCCATCAATGTACTTTAAATATCAGATGGAGGACCTACAAGATATGGTGGGTTATCATTGAACTGAGTAGAGACAAAATATTCCAAAACGGAAGAGATAGATCCCACAAGACATGGTGGTTTGACACTGAATTGAGCAGTGGTGGAAGTCCCAAAAAATCAATATCGGTGCTTCCACGAATGGAGATAAAACCCTTTAAGACATCATCTAGATGATCAACCAATGATAGTTATATAGGAGCAATATCATGCAATGAAAGAGGAAATGGGCGTGCAAACAAACAACTCAAGTTTGACATAAACTCATCCCACAAAGGAGGCTCTACAAAGAGGAGAGCAATATCCAATAGGGAAAGCATCATCACAACCAATAGGAGTGGTAGAGACTTCAAGTGCAAATGAAGTGTCCACAACAATAGTTAGTGACATTTTCATACACATTGCACATATGGATACGCTTGTGCTTCTTGTCTCCATTTGTTTTTGGAGATAGAGGGAAATCAGTCCATGATAGTAGTATTGGAGTCAAGTCAATCCTTCGCTAATTATATTATACACAATCAACATTGTGAGGGGAATTTATACAAGAATCTATGATTTCTCTCTCCCTTTCTGAAAAAATTGATATTTAGTAGTGGCAAATTATTGGCATTAGCCATCCTTTTTGGGATGGCTTCCCCCTAAATCTTAATATATTTTTTCTGAACTTCCCTAGAAGTGGCTCAAGAGCACTAAATAAATGTATTTGTATATGGACTCTTTATCCCAATCTCGAACAACAAAATATCAGCAACAATTCAACCTATTTTCAAACAAGCTAAGGATCATACAGTGCTAGCCAACTCAACTATCCATACAAGAAAAGAAATAAGTAATGCTCTCACCATGAACATGTCATTCTTTCTTTCCCCTAATTCTAGAAGGAATCACACTAATAATATAGTAATAGAACTATGCAGCCAGAATAAACCTCTATACTGACCTAGAGAATCAACGATTAGAAAGTAACAAATTGATACCACTCAACAATAAATTTCATTCAAGCAAATCAATAGAAAATGACTATATCTGTGCGTTTTCTCTCCCCCTCCTGTTTTGTGCATAACAACTAGGAAGGATAGTAGGTGGACCTAAACCAACATCAACCCATTCTAAAGTTGCAACCTAGATAATGGAATCTTCTCCGTATTTCTTGATACTAAAGTCAAAAAATAAATAAACTTTGATAATTGATGAAGGTTTCCTACAAGTTGTGGGTTTTTGCTTGCTTGGTGAGGACTCCCCTCAAAAGGATCGTCTTCTCAAGAGTGGCTTCTTTGATTGTCTTTTCTCTTTCTGCCACAAGCTGGAAACAGCGAAACACCTCTTTTGGGATCGTTCTTTTGCAAGATTGTGTTGGAAGCTTATTCAGGCTTAAGATGGTAGCCATTCTGCAGGGGAGTCTGCATTGGCGGGCAGCACTATTTGGTGATTCCAGATCTGTTATTAGAGACTCTACCAGGGGTATTTGGCATTGCTTGGGAGTCTGCATTGGCGGACAGCACTGTTTGGTGATTCGAGATCTATTATTAGAGACTCTATCAGGGGTGTTTGGCATTGCTTGGGAGTCTGCATTGGCGGGCAGCACTGTTTGGTGATTCCAGATCTATTATTAGAGATTCTATCAGGGGTATTTGGCATTGCTTGTGAGTCTCAGAATTGTTTGTTGTGAGGAAACTCCAGTGCAAGTATGTTTTTGTGATTGAGGTTTGCTCTTTGTCTGATTTCTGTCACATGTGGAAAGGCAGGGTATTTATGCATTTGTTGGCCAAAGGATATTTGTTGATCAATGACGCTAAGAAGTTAGAACTGAGGCCTAGTCTGATATTATCTCTATCCTTGTTGCACTAAGGAAGAGAATGTAATGTTCATTGTATACTTCTGCTGTACAGTATTTTTTTGTGAATATTTGAAGCATCTTTTCAAAAAAAGAAAAAGAAAAGAGGATCATCAACAGATATATGTACAAAAGAAGAGAATATATCCATAAAATTTTTGATCATCGTGTTGGCACCCAAAATTGTTCACCTCATTTTGGGGCCTTAACATTAAAATTTGGCATTTGATCGTGATCATCCATGCATTTTAGGCACCCTGCCATCTCAAAACTTATCAAAATTGCTTCCACAGATCATCTCTAAATCCAATAAGGTGAAACAAGGTAGAACTTAGTGAAAATCACATGTTTTGGGCTCATGATGTGCAAAAGACATTCAAACCGTTCATTTCCTTGAGAATCCAGACCGTCAATTTTAATCGGGTCATGAAAAGACACTTGGCGGTTGCTGATCGATTGGTTCATCTAAGAGATTAATCCCATATTTACGGTGGGAAGGATTGGGATTGGGCTTATAAGCCAAGGCAGTCACCTTTGTTAGTTAGAGCAAGGTTCCAGGGTTCGCATTTTGTGCGACCTTGAAACAGTTGGTTGGGTCCAAGTAGATCAGTTAGTCGCAGTACGGAAATCCCATCCTGGGAACGCTAGGGTGCGTGGACCAATGACAGTGCCCCTTGGAACCCAGATCCCATGAAGTTCAAAATGCTAAGTGACTTAGGTTCTTGGGTTCTTGAAAATCTGAAGGTGAATGATCCTAAGGGAGATATTCAAAGTGCTAGGTTCCTGAGATCACGAAATGTCGTGATTGGTCCACATGGACCCATAATGGCAATCTGTGGTACTGGGGGATATGAAATCAAGTGGAAACAACGAATGCATGAAAAGCTCGGGATCTCGAGATCTTGAAAAGTATAAGGCAACCTCGAGGACTTAGAGGTGACCCCAAGAGCACAAAAGGGATGTGATTGGTCCACGTGAACCAAACACGAATCACTTGCGCTTCCGGGTAATTGAGCCTGGTAGGGCTGAGGCCGAATAGCGAATAATGACCCCGAGACCCTGAATCCAATGAGGATATGACATATGGATACCCCGAAAGTGGGAAAATAGATAAAGGAGCATGAATCAGGATGCAATGCGTGACATAATCAGCTCCGAGGTTAAATTTGATGGCCATGTGGTTGTCAATTGTGTTGAATGGCTTGGGCAGTTTCAAATGGCCATAACTTTTGATTGGGAGCTCCAAACTAGATAAAACTAGTACCACTGGAAAGCTTATGAGAAGGGCTACGCATTGGGAAAAATTTGGGGTGAATTGGTGAGGTATTTTTGGAGTATTTCGTGGTGGAAGTTTTGATAGCATTTTCCAACTTTTGTCGCCATTTGTCAATCCACTTCTCCAAATTGATCATGTGTGGGGCCTCCTTTGTGCTTCTTAATAGTGTTGTGCTTCTCAAAAAACACGAATGTGGCCCTGAGATCTTCAATGAACTTCCAATTGGTTCCATGTGTCATTTTATCAACGGTGGAGGCATTAATCAATCTGTGCATGCTTGTTCCTTGCTTCTCATTGGTTCTCGAGCTCTGAACCTCCCTCCAATTCCATTATGTAATGTTCTCTCAATTGTATAAATAGATGAAGCATGTGCCTCATCTAATCGTCTTCCAACTTGGCCATTCTTGGTCTGAGTCTCTAATCCCTTTGGTAGTTTAGTTTGTAGGTGTTTAATTCAACTTTTTTTTTACATTTGGGGTTATAAATAATTGTGAGCAATTCAAGGATACTGCAATTTAGGTTTATGAGAGTAGTTGTGCATGTTAACTAAGTCACAAATGAGAACTGCGAATGTTGAAGGAAGTTGTTATCAGAGTTTGAAGTTATTCACTCTGATTATTAAGATATCCATCTGGTTATTAGTATCAGAGGTCTGATGTGTAGTCACCAGAACACTTGATTATAAAATTCTTGTAGAATTTTGGTTCCATTTGCACTCTTTAACTTGTCATATTCTATATTTTAGATTATGACTTGCAGTGGTCGGATAATTTATTTAGTCTCAGTGTATGTGGTTTATGAATTGGCTGAATTGTGGGGAGTTGCACTAATTGTGTAAATTGATGCCACTCTTATATTATTTTTGACTCTTTCATCCAACTTTTGCAGATTAGCCCAATGGACAAGGCACATATGAAGTTGGAATAATCAAACGCCCCTTTCTTCTTTTCTGCCCTACCCCTTTGAGACTTTTGCTTCATCTTGAGTATCTTTAGAAGTCTCTTTGTTTTAAATTTGGCTTCATGCTTTGCTTGGATGTGCTTTAGATCTCTATTATAAAACCAACAAGTTATGGATATCCTCATGTCTTTGCAATAGAGCGATTTAGGTCTGTTTATTTCACTATAGATGTGTCTATGTCACAAGTGACACCTAATTGGGAGCTTAGTCATGGAGGTTGCATTTTCTTGGTGAGAAAATTTGTCGGGTGGACAAATCTGTGAATTTCTTGCCAACGCTCTAGGAGTGGAAGTGCCTCTACTTAGACAGTGCAGCTTACGTATTTGCATGCGCATGAAAAAGTGGGTTTTTCCTGGTGGCCTTGCGGCTAGGGATCTAACAAGGGCACTCCACTGATCTTGCGAAAAAGCTAGCAATTGCTTGCTAGAGAAGACTTTGTTTGAAAGGTGGAAAAGGGAGTGAGAATGTTGAGGGGGAGAAACTAATGTCGCAAGTAGATGTTCAGAGCCCTACGCACACTAGTTAGTGTTGGACCACGATTCCCGTTAGACCAAAACCCATAGGTGTTAGTCTTCTGTTGGCTAGATTTTCTGCATAGCACAAAACCTAGGCAGTCATGAGATAAATCTCCCTCATTTAGTCGGTGAGGCTTCCGTGTCAGATTTGTCAATAAAAATGTGTTATTATCTATTAGGGGTTTTACTTTAACCACTTAGTTCATGAACCATAACTAAGAAGTTCTGCAGCAAGTAAGCAGCTGTTCAAGAAAGGAAGTATTTTATAGAAGAAGGAAGTAAAGGAAATACAGAGAAGAAATGGGGAAGATGTGCATCCCAATTAGTAGATAGCAGAGCTAATTGCATGCACATAGAAGAAATTTAATAGATATGAACACACAGAATTATAAAACAAAGGCAGCTCTAGATCCAGATCTAAAATAACACAAAGTTTATTAAGAGATCTAAGATTAAAAGCAAGAAACAAAGTACACCGTGACACAAAGTTCTCCGGAAACTTGCTCCTTTGTATTCCTTTGCTCCAAGTTGCTCTCAGGGGTTCAGCACAAAGTCTAGAACACAAGATTGCTGCTTACAAATTCTGATCGATCATTAACCCGGAGGTTCTTCTCCTACTTATAGAATGTAGGAGGGAAAGTACAAATGGAAAACTCAAACTGAACTGAAACATAAACAAGTAAAGATGACATTTGGCAATCATCCTCAACTATCTTCTCCTTAAGTGACACATGTATCACTTAACTAATAGAATGGTTCCACATGACTTTAAGTAATGGTTGCAAAACCAATAACTTAGAAGTTTTACAATTTCATCTGGGAACATAGAAAATAGAAGAAGAAAGAATAGAAGAAGTCATGCTAGCTGTAATGTTTATGTCTTTTTCTTGTTCTGATATCGGATATACTTGTCGAACATGTAATTCAACATCCTTCCATCTGTTTTAGCCACTGCTTCTTTCTCTGTCCTGAACTGCAGCAACCCTTCATTCAACACTTTGATGCACGCTTCCACATCTTCCAAACTCGGCCCAAACCTCGCAATGTTTGCCTGCAGCGCCACCAGTCTACTGATAGAATTCATCGTGAAAGGCTTGGTAGCTTTATCAATTCTCTTTTGTATCATCAGAAGAGATCCTTCCAGGGAATTAGGCACCTTAGTTGAGACGATCCGCACGTATGAAGTGACATTCCTGTCCACTCTCTCCTCAGTGAAAGAAATGACACTGTCTGGTAAGTCTGATGTCCTACTCTCAAGTGCCTACATCATCTTCAGCAAAACTCTGCAGATTTCCGAACAGAAAGATACTGCAAACTCTAGCTACTTCCCCTTCTCGACTGATCCGTCTGGTACAATCTGTTCCGCAATCAATACATCTCCCGGCAGCTTGTTGATCTCGGCCAAAATACTCAGGTTACTCTCTGCAACTGTATTCATGCCTTCTATGTTTGCCATCAGTTGCTTCAGTTGATTTGCTGCATCATCCATAACCTTTAGGCAGGCTGACACTTCTCCAAGTTGTACAGAAGCTTGACAAATAATCAAATCCTTCCATTCGTCAATAGCCTTTACTTGATTGCTTGCGTCCTCCATTTCCTGCATAAGATGATCACTCACCTGCTCTGAAATGGGCTGAATGGAAGGTTTAGCAACCTTGGCTATGATCTCACATAATTGAGATACTTGCTTCTGCAGCTCTTCTTTCTCCGCCTTTTCACTGTCAAGCCTAAGGAATAAAGCATCCATCAATGTCTGCGTGTCCTGCTTCAATCCTTCAGTGGTGGCTTGACCAAGGGGTACTTTGGTTACTATCACATCCTCTGCCGTGAGCTCCTCCTCTATCTTTCCTTCTGCCAGAATTGATATCTCAGCAAACTTCTCTCCCGAATCCTCAATGATCAACCTAGAAGTTGCTTTGGCAACTTTAGGCCTTCTGTCTCTTCCGCCCAGATTCTGGAGTAGCTGCAAGTTGTGCTCCTCTAAGTTCATCTCCATTCTCGCTTCTGGAACCAACTGCGAAGCCAACCATTCTGAGAAGTTACTTCTCGGAGAATGAGAAGTCGCTGAGTGTACTACCATCTTCCGCTCTGCATCCTCTCCGTCAGAAAGTGCCACAGTGTTATGGCTGCCATCTTCTGAATCATCCAAGGACAAAGACCCTTTCGAATTCCGCCATCTGCAGCTTCAACGTATCCTTTGGAACAGGTGCTGAACGAAGTGGCTGAGGGGAGAAGATGAATGTCGCTGGATTCAGTGGAGGCATGGAAGCGTCCTGCTGCTGCAGTGCAATAGTTGGTGAAGTACTGGGTACTGGAGAAACCGGAGTTAAAGTCATGGTCGTAGAAGTAATCCTCTCCTTGGATTGAGATCTTCTATGCACTTTCAACTTCTCGACTTTCCTGCTGCTTTCTCCTCCGTGCTTTCGCTTGAGGGAATCTCCTGCGCCGAAGTTGCCTGTGACTTGATTCATCAATGCTTCATCAAGGCAATATCCCTTCGTCAGCAACCAGTTTGAAGTATTCACCAACACAGCTCCCGACCTTTCTTCAATTGTGTTGCAGCCTCCTATGTTATTCTGCAGTATGGCTTTATCTCCTCCCATTTGATGGTAAGTGTCAAGTACCACATTCCCATCATCTTTAAGATCCACAGGTATCCGCGCTAGTCCAAAGTCGAACACTTGCTTTGTTGATAGCCTGCTGAAATCTCTCTTTCTAACCTCGTACTCACTTTTGCACTTCATCCAGAAATCTTCTAATGAAGGCACATGTGCATACTCCTGGGAGATTGTCTTCCTGGCTACTCCAAATGGATCGAAGTTCAGCCGTGCAGGGAAGAACTCTTGCTCATACTCGGATAACATATGCGCCTCCATTCCCCGAGCTCTATGAATGCTAATGCAGCTGTAATATCCCACAGTGATTGGGAAGAAGCCCGTAGACTTGTGCCGCTTTGACTGAAGGTCGTGTAACTCCACAAGTTGCCTGCTTAGCTCCATGGCGATCAATCTATCATTCGGATGCCTGGGCATCTTTATTGGTTCTCCAGAAAAGCCCGTAACCCTGAGGTATGTGAAATCTGCAAATTGAATGAATAGACTGCCAATCTTGGACACAGCTTCCCACGCTTCCTTGCTTACCCTGTTGGCCTTCAAGTCTTTGTCTAGCCTGCAGATGAAATCATAGAAGAATTCATCGTTGACCACTTTGAAATCTTTCTCGCACGTAGGTACAGTAAGCTGCGGGTAGCACTCGAAAATGGGGTCCTTAGAAAGAACACCACATCTATCCAGCTTGGAAAAGACGCCTTGTGAAAGCTGCAGCATACACCAAGTAGGAAGTCATTTTGAAGCTGAAAGTACGCTTCACGTTCCGGAGTTGCTCACCAATGTTGTTGCTAATAATTTCCGACCAATTGATTATAGAATCAACCTTGTTGATTTCAATGGTCCTAATGAAAGCATACATCCATGTACGGAAAGTGTAAGCATTCGCCTCGCCATTCATCCTGCATAGCAATTTGACGACATCATCTACCTCCTGCACCAAATTGGACCGTGGAAGAGTTCTCGGGAACTTTGAAGGAGATCTAGGCTTCTTCATGTATCGGCTATTCATTATGCTCACGCAATCAACTCTATGCTTCTCCCACCTGCTGTCGGCATCCTGAAGACTAATGGAAGTCACCACCTTTCGCACTGGAATCTTCAAACAATAATTGATGAACTCTGCGTCCAAACGAATTATTGTCTTTCCCGAAGCATCACGTACTGATCTGGATGAAGGATGGTAAGATCTAGCGCACTCCATAACAAATTCTGGCAACTGGGCTGTACATGGAAAAGCTGCAGCTCGGATAATTCCACTGCTTTTAACCGCACGCATGAGTGAAGTCTTTCCCGCTCTGGATCTATCAATCAAATCGGAAAGAGGTTCCGGGCCTAGATCTGTGTCTCCTATGTCTGCAAGTTTGGAAGCGATGCATGACTCCATCGTGCTTTCTTTTTCATCTCTCTTTGCCATGGCTTTGTCTATCTTTGTCTGAATAATTCTTTTTCTTCTTACTTGGCCGGATTTCTTCAATACTGGTGTAGATCTGGACAATTCTTCAGATTCGGAGGATATATGCAATGTATTGGACATTGATAAAAGCTCCTTTTCTTTTGTAAAGCACCTGTAATGAATTCCTGCAATTTATTCAGACAAAAATGGCCACCAGAGCATGAATAGTGAATTTTAATTGTAAAAATCTGCACTTTTCAAGCCCGCTGCCCCAAAAATTGGTGTTTAATTTGCACATAAAGAGAGCATGAATCCTTTCAACAACACCTGAGCATCCTGTAACACCTATGCAAACAATTATGCAGACAAAGATCCACCTCCTTCAAAGCATGCGCCAAATCTGGAAGCTTTTAGCCTTGTTGCCACCTTGCCTGAGCAAAATCCTTCTTCAAATGGGGGCGCACTTTTCCTCTTGGCTGCAATTCTTTACCTGTGAATTAAATAATTCACCCATATGACTGCCCATGCTTATATAACCTTCACAATTCTATAATTAATAATTGCCCTAACAATTAAAGGCAATTAATTAATTAAAAATCATGCTCTTCTCTTTTAAAAATAGCATGTTTAAGGACAAACATCCAATAAATTAAATTAATCCAATTTAATCCTTCACACATCACTTCATTTAAGCTTCACAGTGTGACTTGACCATAGCCACTGAAAATAGAAATTAATTTAATGATTTAATGCCTTAAAAATCATTAAATAACTCCCAAATGGGGCACACTTTTTGAAAGAGAGGGGACAGCCAATTAATTAATTAAAAATCATGCTCTTCTCTTTTAAAAATAGCATGTTTAAGGACAACCATCCAATAAATTAAATTAATCCAATTTAATCCTTCACACATCACTTCACTTAAGCTTCACAGTGTGACTTGACCATAGCCACTGAAAATAGAAATTAATTTAATGATTTAATGCCTTAAAAATCATTAAATAACTCCCAAATGGGGCACACTTTTTGAAAGAGAGGGGGCAGCCACTAAATAAATTAAATTTAATACATTTAATCCATTTCTTTTATTCCCTCTTTGACTTGTTGACTTCCTCCAAGCTTGGGCGCACTTTTTAGAAGAATAGATTAATTAAAATAATCATTTCAAGGCTGCCATCATCTCACCAAAGGGGGCGCAATTTTTTGCACATATAATTCTATTTTTAAGAATTTTTCACAATGGGATTCTTTACCCTGCAAGGCAGGTACCAAAATCCCATGATCCACTTAAGTGATTTTACTTTGACAATGGGATTATTTACCCTGCAAGGCAGGCACTAAAATCCCATGATTTCACTTAAGTCACTTTCCTTTTATTTTATCATGGGAATTTTCACCCTGCAAGGCAGGTAATAAATTCCCGCATGCCTGCGGCCTCTAACTTTCCCACTGCAGCTTAAGTGAATTTTATAACACGGGAAAAAGTACCCTGCTAGGCAGGTATAAAATTCCCACCTTGCCTGCTGCTTGTATTTTTCCCATTGCAGCTTAAATCCTTTGTTTTCCAAAAATGCGCCCAACCCCGCAGGGGCTTTTCCGTGCACGACTTCGCTTTTTCCCAGTGATCTAAACCTCCGATGGCGACTTCCTCCGGGCATAACGTGCGTATATGTTTTCCAGCTGCTCCAGGCCAAAAATCGGGCTTACCCGGCAAAGGAATTGTTCTAGAGAAATTTCACAGAAAACGAAACGGGACAACACAAAAACACGAAAAATTGCCAAAAGTTACAAATAAAGCCCAAAACTTATTCCAAGTTAAAACCCTTCTGGTACATAAGAGTAATGACATATTCGATCATAACAGAGTTAAAACGGAGCGCAAATAGCCTCATACGGGGCTCAAAATAATTAAATACAAATTTCCCGCAGACAAATCCCGACGACAGAATATAACAATTTTGGGCATCTGGGTATTTGGCGAAAAAGGCTAATATGGCTCTTTGGGAATATTTTGATGCAATACAAGAACTTTCAGGCAATAAAAACACAAAACGACCCATTATTTTAAAAGTATGAAAAATTTTCAGATAGGGTAGTCGCAAATTTCAGGATGAAATCTGGGTGACACCATCTTCAATACAATCGTCAGAGTTAGGATCTACGAGAGGCGGTTAGTCCATGTCACGAAATTCATGGGGAGCGCTGGACACACATGCCAACAATCTCCCCCTCAACGTTACCCAAGTGAGTTTCGAACTCGAGACATCTCGCTCTAATACCATTTGTTGGACCACAATTGCCGTTAGACCAAAACCCATAGGTGTTAGTCTTCGATACAATTGTCAGAGTTAGGATCTACAAGAGGCAGTTAGTCCATGTCATCAAATTCACGGGGGGCGCTGGACACACATGCCAATAGTTAGAAATCTTACACATGCATTTCAAAGAAGAAAACAATATGATTTTGGAGCCACTTGCTAGAGGAAACCATACGTACAAAGATGTACACATTCGTATGCCTTGGAAAACATAAAATTCTTCCTTTATTAGCTTGCAAAATCATAGTTGTACATAGTGAGGAATTGAAGAAATGTGAGGTAGATAAGATAAGATAAGATAAGATAAATATATTAATGTCCAACGAATGACCAGAAAAGTAGGTCAATGGGACTGCAGCCCAAACAATATACAAAGTGCGAGTGGGGACAACTCAAAACGAGTTCCCAAAAACAGAAATGAAGAGAAAACACAACAGAAAGGAAACCCGAAGCCAAATACCCCCACAAGCGGGGGTAATGGAGCAAGCAGGGGAGAAAAACGAGGAAAGCAAAGAAGGGAATGAAGGGGGGGACAAAACAAGGACCAATGGTCTAATCACAAGTGGTAGCCACACCCCTCCTAACATTAGAGGCCGATGAAAAGAAGCTCCTGATAGACTGGCAACTCGACAATGGGGGGGGGAACTTGCTTCGCTACTGAGCTCTGAGACTGACGCGACGGCTAGGAGGACGAATGGAGCTGGACTGTCCTCTGGTACATGTGTACATCTGATTCTGCTGGTGCTGATCGAGAGGAGTGTGATCGAGAGAAGTGTGAGGGTCCAACCGGGGACGAACTGATCTATGCACTGTATCTGGCTCAGAAAGACTCTGTCGTTTAGTACCTCCACCAGTGGGTAGAACCGGAAAGAAGGCCGTAATCCGTCTCGTGGGGATGGCTCTCGGAGGGGGATGGAGAATCTGGTCTCGTAACAGGAAAGACTCACGGATGTAGAGTGCAGGGCACCGCTGGTCGATATGTCTGAAGAAGACCGGGAGAGTCTGAATCCCTCTAAAGAGACAATGAAATCGTCCTTTGATCTCATAGTATATGGGACAGCGGAAGATGAAATGAGTCTCTGTCTCCACCTCATGAAGGCTACAGAGCCTACAAAGTCTATCCTCCCGATCAAGGTGGTGATCAGTCTCGCACCGAAGTCTTTGGGAGCCGACTCGAAACTGACCCAGAGGTATACGGAGGGCATGCACCCAGTGACGAGAGGTGTATTGAGGGCGGATGATGAGTCCATCTCTGATTTCAAGAAAGTGCTCTGCATAAAAGGACATCTTAGGGCGCAAACCCCCAAGGGTTCACCCAAGTAGTCTGAATGAATCTCCTGTAGATAGCCTCCAAGATGGACCTGTTCAACACTTGCTTGGTGGGTAAGAGATGAATGGGAGCAATCAAAGAATACTGAAAGGGGGGGAGACGATCAATCTGGATACCAACTGAGTCCAACAAGGCAGAAGTCTCGGCAAACCAACAACGACCCATAGCCTAGGCAATACTCACAAAGGAACAATAGGTGAGATATGTATACCTGTCCTGCTCATCGGAGAGATCACCAAACCTCCTCATACGGTGAAGAAAGGATGATATGTCAAATATAGTCTTCAGACGGAAAGGTCGGGCTCCGAACTCTGCCAAAATAATATGCTGGGGGAACGTCTGTTTGCATCTGATGAAACAGCGAAGGAGGAGAGTCTGAATCCTCTCAGCAGAAGCCCAATCTGTGTCCAAAAGGGAGGGCCCCCATACAACAGACCCATAGAGAACAGTGGGGCGGATGAGGGAGCTCATTAGAAACATCTTGGTGGAGACGTCCTGGAAGTGTTGCCGAAACACTGTCTCTCGAGAATGGCAAGAGACCCATACCCTTTATTCACCCTCGACTTAAGAGCGTGTCTCATACTGAATCTAGGCCCTGAGAACTGGACTCCCAGGTAGGTGTATGTATTAGTAATTTCAACCTCCTGCCCCTTGAAAAAGAAATGGAGTTGTGATGTCTGCAACCCGTTGAAGATCATGACCTTGGTCTTACCCAGATTGACCATCAAATGCCGAAGATCACAGAATAAGGCAAGTGTATCTCGCTGTCTCTGAAGCACCTCAGGAGAAGAGGCGATTAAAACAATATCTTCGGCAAATAGGAGAATGAAAATCAGGACGTGGTGAAGAAGACAACCATCCCCTTCCTGAATGTGATCCCGAAGGAAAGATTCCAACTCATCAATGTAAATGCCAAAGAGGGTAGGAGACAAGGGGCACCCCTTTTTAACCCCAATGGTGCTCTTGATAAGATCAGACAAACCGTGTGCAGTACGAAGATGACCAAGGATGGACTCATAGAGGAGCAAGATGGCAATAACATGAGTCTCAGAAATACCGATGTCTCGAAGCTGCTGGAAGAGGGCCATGTGAGGTATGGAGTCAAAAGCTTTTCGAAAGTCTACAAAACAACCATAGACTTTCGAAGAGCGGTGACGAGCCTCCTCAATAATAGCCCGAAGGGTGAAGATGTGGTTGATGGTGTGGTAACCAGGGCGAAAACCAGCGTGACCTCTGGCTCGGAGCTGCTTCTGCTCCAAAATCTTGGACAACAACCTATGGAGGACTGTAGCATAGAGTTTGGAGAAAGAATGGCCCATCATGATAGTCTTGTAATTGTTCGGATTAGAAATGGACCCAGCTTTGTGGATCGGGTGAATGATATGATGAGACCAGGTAGGAGGGAAGCCCACCTTAACCACCTGATTGAAAAGATCTGCCAAATAGGTACCAAAAACCTCAAAACCCTGCTTGAAGAACTCGGCCTGGAAATCGTCCACATCAGCTGCCTTGCTACAATTCAAAATCCTTATTGCCTCTTTGATATTACGGTGAGTGAAGGGATTACCAAGTGGTGGGATGCCAATTTGGGTGGACTGCTGTCTCGGAACATCGTAAAGGGTAGAGGTGTGGGAAAAAATGGAGATAAGATCGATCGTTGTGGAGGAGGGGGAGTGGCGGGGAAAGACAGTATGCCAGAAGGACCGAGGGTTAGTCCTAAGGGAGGTTGAAAGCATATATTTGCGGTGGGAAATGAAGGATCGCTTCTTACAGCGGAGAAGGCACCTATAGGCAACCTTAAGAGTGGGGAAGGAGGGGAGGGCCTGGGTAAAAGCCTGACGAAGGTGACGGTGAAGGGATTTGCACTCTACATCGTACCATTGGTTCATGGGGCAAGATTTAGTAGTACTAGTGGCCGAGGGATGGGTGGCAGAGCTGGGAAAGGATCTCAGGGCAGCCTCCCACATGGCAGAGGAAAGGCATGAGTACTTGGCCTCCACACTACGCATGCTAGAGAATAGGGGCTCAGAGGGGAGAAGGTCACGGATGTGGGATGAGTAAGATCCGTAATCCCCTTTATCAAAATGAAAGGAGATGCGAGGTGGGTTGTGGGGAGGGGGAGGAGGGGTGGTGGTGGTAGGAGAGCTGGCGACCAGAGAGAAAGTCAGGACAACATGATCAGCAAGGGGAATGGGGGAAACAAAGAAAGAACAGAAGAGGGGTGAGATGTTTGGGCCGGTAAGGATATAGTCCACCACACTAGTGCCCCCGCCATGGGGACGACATGTGAAGAAGTGTGAATCCGGGAAGCGCTCGATCCCGTTGAAGATCACCAACGCTTGTGACTCCTCGAGCTGGAGGAGGAACCGACCATAAGCTGTGAGAGGGCCATCTGTATCCTCAGAAGTCCTATGTAGACCAACTGACACAGAGTCTGTCCTCTGTGTGCAAAGCGTATCCTCTGACCTGTCGTGGAGGGGGACCTGAAAGTGTCTGGTACGGGCATTAAAGTCACCTAAAATGATAACCTCCCCTGCGACAAAGTATTGACCAATACTGTCATATAAGTCAAAGAAAGGATCACCATTTGGGCCATTATGGATGGCGTAAGGGGAAGCAGCCAGAGGAAAGTAACAAACTGCTATATATAAATCCCTAGAGAATTGAGTGGCCCTACTGATGCGAATCCACATGTACTTGGCAAACTCATCAAAACCGACCATCGAGATACTGTTCTGGAGGGAGTCTCTATAGAGACAGGCAATCCCACCAGAGCCTTTGACACCACCTGAAGCCCGAGTCTCCTGTCTGCAAGCTGATAACGAAAGAAATCCAGTCATACCTGAGAGAGGACGAACCAGGCTCTCGTGTGTCTCTGTGATGAAGAGAATGTCGGCATCCTCGAGAGCATCGAACATAAGGCCTGGGGAAGACCAAAGGGAACCATTCCCATTCCAACAACTGATAGATAAGCCTCTGGTCTGACTCTTCTCCCATTTGTCCCATCATTGGGGAACCCCTTGGCGGGGCTCCCAACTAGGAGGAGGAGAGTCTCTAATAACAACCCGAAGATTCCTGATAACAACCCATTTACCTGCTTTCCTTGCTGCCATAACTTGCTCCCTAGAGCGTTTGAGCTCCCCAACTTGTGTCCTGGTGAGATCATCAACGAAGACCTTGTCTGGGCGTGAAAACAGAACCCTCTTAGCCCTAAGAACTCGCAGCCTATCAAAAGTTGTCCTGAAACGGATGAAGAGTGTGGAGTCATAGCCAACCCAAGCTTGTTCTAGTGTAATGTCAGGGATCCCCAAAGTATTTGTGATGGAGTTACCAATAGTTAATGGGTCTTGTGTCGGGGTGGGGGGTGGGAGACCCCTCACCTTGAGGTTTAGTTCCCTATCACGCCTTGTACGTTCCTCAATTAACTTGGCTTGCATAATGGCCTCAACAACAGCTAGAGGTGGGGAAACACTGCCTTTCCCACTAACAACCTTGGACCATGATTCTGTTTCCAGTTTTAAGGAGGCCTGGTTATTTTTTATTTCCTCTTGTTGAGATCGGAGGTCTACAATTTCTGCGTGTAGGGCATCGTTAGGAGAGCTAGTATTATCCGCGTTGGTGGCTAGTTTTTCTCTCAAGATGACATTCTCAGATTCAACATCCGCGACCCTGTCAATAAGTGTACAGACCTCAGTTTGGAGTTGCTGATTGGCAATTTTGACCTTTTGGATTCGATTAAGGAGTTCCAATAAGATGTTCGCTGTACTGTTAGAGGTGTTCCCCAGGGGATTCCCGACCATGCCGCTGCCAGTAGGAGTTTCTGGGGCCGTGATTGAATTTAAACCGGTAGGGTAAACAATCTGAAGAGGGGGGAGGCTGAGAGGCAAATCAGGGAGCATACCAGACAACAGAGACGACCCCACAGTTAAACCAGCGAAAAGACAGTGCAGGCACAACAACAAGGAATGTATCTTGCGACAGACCATGGGCAAAACCCAAGCCACGAAACTAAGTAATATCATGCCCAGATTCACATAGTTGAGAGCTCAAGTCACAGATGAGGGCACGCAACAGAAAGGTGACACGAGCAGTCAATCAGCCGTGTAGAGAGAATTCACATAGTTGTGCCCTCAATTCACACAGTCGTGCAGAGAGAATTGTCCAAATCAGAGGCAAAGAGATCCCAATAACACGTGGAAACGTGCCTTGATTCACACAGTTGCGCCAGCGGAAATCCCAGGCCGAATCACGAAAAAACAAAGCACTAATGTAATTCCTAGATTCACACAGTTGAGAGCTCAAGTCATAGATGAGGGCACGCAACAGAAAGGTGACACGAGCAGTCAATCACGAGACCTTTGAGGCCATAACCACAGTCGTGAAGCCAAGAGTAATACAGTCAGGCCACAAACCAACCAGCCACAAAATCGAAATCCTGTGTTGCATGACAAAGAGGAGAGCCACGAAAAATTGTGCTTGAGAGAACCGTGCCCCCTAAATAGAGTTTCGTGCTTGTTGGAAAAATCGTGGGAACCAACAGTCGAGGGTTTGTTTTCAGTCAAATCCAGTCGCGAATCAACAGTAGAGCTTAGAAAAAAGCCACGAACCCACAGAAGAAACCCACGGAAAAACCCGCGAAAAAACCATGAACCAACAGTCAGGCCGCGAACCAACTAGCCATGAAATCGAAAAAACCAAAGTTATGTCTAGCTAGAGTAGAGCCACCATGTCCATGGATTCTTGGGTCCTAGCTAGGAGTTCTTGTTGTTTAGTGACAATAGATTGAGATTTCATCATGCTTTTCAAGCGTGACTCTAAGGCAATAACTCTCTTGGCAAGATATTCTTCACCTTCTTCCATTTCTTTCACCTTTTGATTCCATTTTCTTGTAGAAATTTCAAGGTCCAAAGGTAGCAATTTTTCCCCTTCCCATCAGCAAATCTTTCCACAATACCTAAAGATTAATTTGCTCTCTTTGTTCCTTTACAAGCATTACTCTCTCATGAGAGTACAAATTGACAACCAGCTAAGAAGAAGCCCAAATGAGGGGCTCATTACAATTTATAGAGAAAGAAAGACTCTTCATCTTCCCTAATGACACTTCATATGCCCTATTTCTAACTTTAGACTATTCGTATTCCTAAAAATATTAAGTCCCTTTTATAAAATCAAGGTGACTTAATTTTACATTATGTTTCTAAAGTCACTTTTAATTGACTTAAAGGCATATTAAAAAGTGCAACTCCAACGTGAAATTAGAATGTTTGAGAGAGAGAGAGAGAGAGAGAGAGAGAGAGAGAGAGAGAGAGGAAATGCCTCATTGTGATGAACTCCGAACCTTTGAATTCTTTGCAACCCGACAAGCTCCTGAAGACTTGCACTCGATGTCGAATTGTTCTCTGTTCTGTGTCGTTGAGAAGATCTACACTCCCTTGAATTTCTTGTTGCGAATGATTCACTCATCCTGTAGACAAGTTGTTGCTGACAAGAAATTGCCTTTTGATGACCTATGGACACTGCGAACTAAGTGTTTATAAACATTGTTGGGCTATCCTAGTGGTGACCAGTGGGCATTGTTCACGGAGATCCACTTCGAAGAAGCCGAGGATGAAAACTACCTCCTGTGATGACCATTTGCAACACTATCATATTCTGTCGGTATATGTCCTATGGAATGATACATTTTTCCGTACAGGTGATAGGTACCAATGAACATACTTACGAAATAGTGAAGGGTGTTTGTTCCGTAATAGGAAATGACCATTACGAAACCATGGAATGAAACCAATACTTTGCCACTGATTACACCTAGTGGAATGAGGTACTGGGAGAACCTATGAAATTGAATCTCATGGTTCTTCAACAATTTCTATTCTTGAATAGAGCAACTTACTATTTTTAGTAAGTGTAAAAATCATCTTTTTTAGACCTCGATCGACTATGGCAATTTGAACTCCTCCTCACTGTGTTCCTCTTGTGGAAACCACTTTCTGGACCAGCTTGCTATTTAAGGAAAGTGTTTATGGTACCACTTTCTATTTTTATTAAGTGTTAATTTTGGGTTGAGATGACCCTTTTGATGATTTTAACTTGCGATACTTCCCTTGTATTCACTGCCTTCTTCGTAGCTTCTTCAGATGGTGATTTACCTAAAATAGAAGTCTCCCATGTAGTAAGGCTTACTATTTTTAGTAAGTGTGATTCTAATGATTGGATCATGATGAAAAGAATATTTTTGATATGGTATTTTTCCCAATATCACTCCTCTAAAATTTTGGATCTACCTGATCACTTGTTTGTGAGATTTTAAAATTTGAATTTTTGACATGGCAGTGGTTACGAGCACGGAGCTGCCATGACAGCCATTAATAGAGATCTAAATTTTCAGGTCCACTTCCCCTCCTTGGATCTTGATGAAAATGATGTTTTTGATATGGGTTTTCTTTGTTTGTTTCACAGGTGGAATTTCGTTGCATATTGATCACTGGTTTAGCAATGAAAGTAAACATTCAAGTTTTGGAGTACGGAAAAGATGGTTTCTTCATTGCAAAATTTCCTCACCGTGCATGTAAAATCTATTACTTGGGTATTAATGGCCTTTGAAAATGATGAAGGCATAAAAAACCTTACTTCGATCTGTGTCGTAGTTTGCAAGTTATGACAATTTCTTCGTCGAGCAGCTACAAGGTTTTCTGAATGAAGAATCTTTGTTTTCTCATTGTTCTTCATCGTTTCGATTCGTTTATTTTATGAGATACCTGTATTTTCAATGTGAGGAAGCTTCCATGGAGATAGTTAAGTGCAGCAACGGAGGTTGGAAGATCTGGAAAATATTTTCTAAAGTTTTGGCAGGATATGTAAGTGTGGGGGAATGAAATGGAAGGAAAACTGGCAAAGTTTGGTATTTATGTGATTGAAAAATTAAGCTTTGGGGATAGGCGCATTTTTTATGTCCCCTATGTCCCTTTGCCAAAGGTATGAAAGGGGACACAAAATTCCCTCAGGTGCATGGTGTTGACACTTGTCAAATTTGGATTCGGATGTGCGCTTAAGTGATGGGGCTTGAGAGAAGCAACTTGGGAGCCGAATTTTGGGTCGCATGAAGAACCACAGAGGCTTAAATGGGCTGAGGAAATTTTGTGTCCCCCTATGTTACTTTTCTAAAGGGATGAAAGGGATGTGAAATCCCTCCTCAGGAACTCCTGGTGATGACACTTGGCGAACATGCGTGCTGGGAGAGGGAAGGCTCAAACTAGCTCCTGGGGGCTTAACTTACAAGCAGGAAGGTCATGTTGGTGTTCTAGGAGACTACAATGAGAGGAGCTGGGTACATTTTTGTGTCCCTTAATTCACTTTAGAAAAGGGAAATTACGGACAATGAAATCCCGCTCAGGATCCTGGTGCTGACACATGTCCACCCATTGAAATGGCCAACTGTGAGAGTTCTTACCTTGGCCCTGACTTGCAACAGTGATAAATTGAGCTTCCGGATGAGTTCTGAGGTGAAGTTTTATATGAAATTGACTAGAAAAAACAAAATTTGTTGAATGGTGATTATTTAAATCTTCAATTATGAATTCATAACCTCAAAATTACCCCTTATTTCTTGGGACCGCCAATTGCACGCCAGAAGAATGAGTTGCCTTGGGAAGTGTATAGTGTTTAAGGATGTCTCGTCTTTTCCACAATTTAGGGCATGGAAAATAATTCCCATATGTAATTTTTTGGGCTATTGAATCTTCACGAAGCTCCCATAATATTTTTTTGAAGTTCGTGCTCTCCTTCGTGGTGTTTGCTCCTTTAGACTTGAAAACCTGCTTTTGCTGAATTAGCTATAAAACCTCCGGATCTTTTGAAAATATTCCAAAATATTTTCATGAATTTTCTTGGAACTTGAATGCATCTCCATGTTAAATTTTTCTCCTTTGTTCCGCTCCAGGGGGGTGCTTTAGTCCCGGGAATGCTAGTGGTAGCCTTTCCCCAAATTGCTCAAAAGTTAGCATTCTCCAAAAGATCCTAAATCACCTAGGGGGACTGACTTTGCTTTCCTAAATCACCTAGGGGGATTGGACGAACATCGATTTGAGGACCAACGCTGTCTGGGTAAGGCTAGTGTTAAGAATACACTGACTTGAATTGTCTTGGAAAGGTAAAACTTGGAATTTTTTCACATAGGGGTATCGTTGTCCTGCTTTCTATTGAATTTTGCCCCTGCAAAAACACAGGAAAACACATTTATACCAGATCTAGTGTGTTTAGGCTCATCTTTTGATAAGAATTGCTAGGGTCTCTCCCCTTGGCCTTGCAGAACCAGAAGAAGTAGAGAAATGGCCTTCCTTCTCACATTTGTTGGTCTTGAATCCATTCCCAACTTATTGAAGAGAACTCCCCCCTTTGCTACAACTAACTCATCCTTCAGTTTCTCTTCATCAACTTCAGGAGCGGAGCAAATTTGGGAGCCAACACGTCAATCAAAAGCGAACTCTACAAAAATGATCACCACAATATCACAAGCCTGCCATATTGAACATATTGAAAACAAATTACAACCCAAACCCAAACGAGCTCATCCTCACATTACATATTGTAAAGGAGTTTTTATGAAATATGAGATGCATCCCAGCTTATAATAATTTAATAGCGTTGATTTCACTCTGCTAATATTTCAAAGCTGGATTTGAATATTGCTTCTACATATTGTTGCGAAACCCAACATATAATTTTCAGTCTTTTGTGCCTTTACTTGATTTATGTATACTGCCTCCTTCAGCGTACTGAGTAAATCTAGATGCATAACTGCATTTGATCCTTTTCCAAGCAATAATAGCTTTCATAGAAAAATCATTGTTTCTTGTTGGCCACATTGAATAACCCAATTTCATGTTTCTTTTCTTTGGAAAACCTCTTTTACTATTGTTTTTGATTTGTTGATTTAATGTGTTTAGAGGGTTAGTGTGTTAGAATTTGTGGAGAGAGAGAATAAACTGAATAAATGTGTAAAGAATGATTGAAGAGAAAACCGGAATACACACTGTACAAATGGGTTGTGTGTCCGGGTATTTATTATGCAAAGACGGTTACAAAATTAGTTAGCGGTTACAACCACATAACCATACAAAACAATTATAAAAGGGGAAGTCTTATTCATTTATTCCTACACCCCCTCTTAAGACTTACCCTACATAACTCAAAAACAAACAATCTAACAAAACATAACTACGCAATCTTCAAACACTTTCACTTTGAAAGCAATGCTATGATAGGATAGGGCTTCATCAAGCTGCTTCGTAACCTTTGTAAAGGTGTAGTTCCCGAGCTGAATTCCCGAGTTCCCGGATTCAACCTCCCCGAACTCTCGGATCACAGATCTCCCGAATTATTGGACAACCATCCATACTGAGCCATCCACAAGCTCCATCAAGTTGTCTCATGACCCTCGTGAGGGTATAATTCCCAAGATCCACAATCTCCCAAACTATCTGAGCAACCATCCATACCGAGCTTCATCCACCCTGTATCCTTTCTTGCCTTCAAAGTTTAGAGCATCTTTATAGCACGTATTCGTCACTATCCTCACTGCCTTCTGCATCTGGTGGGTCTTCAACCATGGCTATATTGGCTGTATTTGATATGACTTTACCCTTGAGCACATCATTGGCTCGAACACGACAATCCCATGCTGTGTGACCTCTTTTCTTACAATAATGACATTCAATCTCTAACTTATCTGATCTTCTATGATATTTTCTGGTTCTAGAATAGAATGCACTTTCTTGCTGGGAATGACCTTCTGCATCCTCTGTAGTTCGTTTTTCCTCAGCTAGAAGAGCTGCTATCATATCATCCAGAGATTGAGATTGAATTTGACTAAGGGTAAAAACTACATTGCTATATTTTGAAGACAGACTATTTAATAGGATAGCTTTGGCATCTTCGTCCTCAATTGCAGCTTTCACTTCTGCTAGTTGTCTGATCAAGGACCTTAGATTATTGATGTGGCTTGACATAGAGACTCCGTCATCCATTTTGAACCTATATAACTGAAATTTCAGGGAAAATTTGGCATTGACTGCTTTCGCTCCAAATAATTTATTTAGAGTATCCCAAATATCCTTCGATGATTTGTCTAGGTCTACATGATGAAGTTCAGAGTCAGAGAGAGCAAGGCCAATAATAGCTTTCGCTCTATCATCTCTGCTTTGCCATTCTAACAATTTCGATGCATCGGTAGGTGTCGTCTCTTTCCCGTTTACAATGCCCCACAAATTTTTATTCATAAGTTGCATTTGTATTTTCACTCTCCATGTATGAAAATTTAGACCAGAATATTTTTCTATGGGCATTTCCATTTAATGAAATAGAATAAATACAACTGCGTATTTTGGCAATGAATAAATAAAATAAAATAAAATACCAGTTGCACAGTTCCGTGCCCTAGCGTAGGTAGTCTTTTTGCTTCTCCATCTTTCCAGCCTTGTCTGTGAAAAATGTTTGTGCCCTAGAAATTCGTGACTAATAATGCACCATATTAGCGCAAATCGCGACTGTAAAAATGTCTAAAATCACGATTTTTCGTGGCTATTAAAATCTGACTATTTGTGCTTGAAAGTGCTGTTAATTTCCTGAAAAACTTGCCATTCGCGACTGTATTTTCATGACTTTTTTTTCTTTCTTTTTTTAGAAAAACGCGAGTACAGCGTGATTTTTTCTGAAAAACATGAGTACAGCGTGATTTTCGTGACTGTATTCCTATGATTCGCGACTGTACAGTGTGCCCTAATGGGACTCACGAAAATATCTTTCTTCCTCCCTCTCTTTGCTTGCCCCACACTCTAATACCACTGTTAGAATTTGCGGAGAGAGAGAATAAACCGAATAAATGTGTAAAGAATGATTGAAGAGAAAACCGGAATACACACTGTACAAATGGGTTGTGTGTCCGGGTATTTATTATGCAAAGACGGTTACAAAATTAGTTAGCGGTTACAACTGCATAACCATACAAAACAATTATAAAAGGGGAAGTCTTATTCATTTATTCCTACATAGTGCACTTTCTGCAGAAGGGATTTTAAATTTGTCTTACATGTTATCCAGATGGCCTAGGCCAACATTTGCAATGATGAGGCAAAATGGTTTGTTGTGCATCTCAACGAGTTCCTAAAATGCTTTATATGTGATCACAAATCAATTCATATTCGTTTGCATCAGGACTTACTCCAGCTAAATGACAGAAGAAAATGATGTGCAGGAGTGTATGCCGGAGATCCTGCCAAATTGAGTATGAAGGCAGCCTTTGGAAAGGTTTGTAGTTTAGAGGAAAATGGTGGGAGTATCATCGGTGGAGCCATTAAAAGAATTCAAGAGAGCAAGAAGAGTCCAAGGGCACCACGTGATCCGTAAGTACAAAAGGCTTTGTTCAAGTTTATGAAACCTTAATTCAAGATATTAATGTGTGGATCAGTTGTAGTCTATAGGTCATTATGTGAGCTGTTTCCTGATGGTTTTTCAAATTTGACCAAACTGCAGGCGCTTGCCAAAGCCAAAGGGTCAGACAGTGGGGTCATTTAAGAAAGGTCTGGCAACACTACCAAATGCAATTGCTAATAGGTATAGCTACCGTGTTTGAGTTTATTTTTTTCTTAGTAATTTATGTATTGATTAGGTGAAGTGTTTTATCGCATATAGGCTAGTATTATTTTGCTTTGAAACATCACAGGTTCCGTCTCTATTATAATCTTTTTATAACAGAATGTTTCAATATGATCAACAGCATGCACCAAGAAATATTAACTGAGAACTACATAAAACAAGAAAAACAGTAAACAAATCTGGCCGATTTTTAATATATGTCGTGATTAGAAAAGACTCATACCTCTGGAGAATACAGAAACCTTTGAAATTTAATACACTAGTTCCTAAGAATATTTTATGGATTATTCTTTAAATTTTTTCTCTTATAAAATTTTAATCTGATGAATCTGTTGGGCTAGAGATCCTTTTAAAGATACATAACGGGAATACATTTGTTATCTGTAAGACTCTGTTGAATGCCTTTGTGGAATTCTTATACTAGTTTTCTAACAAGGCGTTTGTGGCAATTGCATTTGATAGGCTGGGTGATAAAGTTAAACTCGGCTGGAAGCTTTTGGCTATCAAAAAGATTTCTGGATGTGGATATGCCTTGACTTACGAGACTCCAGATGGATCCATTTCTATACAAACAAAGACAGTTGTCCTCACCGTGCCATCATATGTTGCTAGCAATATTTTACGACCACTTTCTGTAGGTATCTTTTCCTTAATATACTTCAAGCTGCTTTGGCGTGTTGGTATTAATGCTTATTACACACTGCCATTCTTTAGTTTGCTGTTGTCAACTCTGACCTTATTTTTCAAGATTTTTTCATGTAGTGGCACATTTGCCTCAAGTACAGTTGGATGCGACATAGCCAATTTTAAGATATTCCAACAACCTCTGCGACAATAATATCTTATGTATGGATCACTTTAGGGCATTGTAAACTGGGAACATTTCAATGAAGCTTAGCTTTAGGAAATATCCCTATAAATGACAAACCCTATTCTACCTCGCTATAGTGTCACTGTCAACCATATAAAGCCTAATATTGGTAGCAGAAATTATGTTTAATAATGTGTATAATGACTCAAATGCACGGAGGAGCAATTGTGGGATAAGTCCTGGTGGGCAGCTATTGTGTGGACATCTCTGGAATGTTACGCTTAGGCCATCCTTGGTTCACAAAAATAAGAAAAAACTCCAAGTGACACTCCTCTTCAACAAATTTCCAAATACTTTCCACCTTATTTAAAATCAATAGAACTTGCGACTTCTAGATAATCATTTTTGAGTCTTTGACCATGTTAGAAATGTCAAGTAAAGCTTGTGCCATGGGCCCCATATTCTACAGGAATTGAGACAGAAAAAAAATACTAGAATGCAATCACTATTCGTGGGCTGAGAATCACTTGGCCTAGTTTGAGGAGGATCTATATCTGATGAAATCAAATATTCTTCATCCCCATTCTCTTCCTCAGTGGTTACATCAGGCACATATTGATGGCTCTTGTGGCCGTAAAGGGCTGATTGGAGGGACTTCCAAAGATTAGATTTACTGGTGCACCCAATCCGCTATAGTTGTGCTTTGACCCCTGTAGGAAATAGAGTAAGTATAACAAACTCAGTAGGGATCGCAATAAAAGAGACAAGTGATGTAAAAGAAACCATAGGTTCATGGAGGGAAGAAGAGGGTGGGAAACCAAAATAAGTGAGAGAAGGCTATAATAGTTGCAGTGTTCGACTCATCATCCTCATCATTATCTTGCCCATCACCAATGTCACTAAAATGCCCTCCATCCTTCTCACTATCATTGTCCTCTGAATTGGGAAACTCCTCAACTACAACATGTTTCCACTTTTTGGAAGTTGGTCAGAGTTTTGAAATATCATTTTAGCCTAAGCTAAAGGGATAACCAAATGCTTCCATTGAAACACAAAAGGCCAAGTGGGGTGTAAGATGTCAGAAGTCACCCTTCAGAGTATTCTGAGTATATACGACATCAAGAAACAACCCAATGGGATGCTGGGTGATGTAAAAGCTTTTACTTTCTAGAGAGAGAAACTCATGGATCCTAACTGATAATAGCTTTCCCCAACTATGGACTTCACCTCCACACAACTGAGTCATATGATCGGTCATTCAAACTGTAATGCCGAAGGCCCTTGTGGCACCCACCAACTAACGACAGATGTAATTCCATTCTTCTGAAGCCAAATACTCCTTTTTAATGCCCCTATTTTTCTTGGCCCACATGCATGCCAACTTTGTAACAGTCGAATTAGGCTTGCATAGTGTTTGTACCTCTGTTCCAGAAATCCTGATTTATCGGTGATAAATTGTTTGGAAGCATGAAAATGATTTATCATCTGGAAAATAGCGATTGTTGTTGCGTCGATAAATCAGCGATTTATGGTGCTAAAACTCCTGGAAAATCGCAGAAAATCATTTGAAAAATCGCTGAAAATTGCTGTTTAGGGTATAAACCTATGCTGCCGCATTCGCCGAATTTCATGCTTGGAATTCAAATTTCACCAGATCTGAATCTACATTAAAAAATTTGTTGCAATTCATGAACAAATTTGTACAGTTCAAATGCTGAACCACAACCACAAATATCAGGAAAAATCACTCTATAATTTGTTAAAATCTATTGTTAATTCGTTTCTAGGGTTTTTGCAAAAATTAACATCCTGTCACCTTATTTTACTTGTGGAAGCTCTATTTCATTGCATTTTATCTGCTGAGTGCCGCCATTTAAAGTTTGCCCTATTAAACCTTGTCGTGAATCCATGAATGGGGAATCTTTGAGGAAATCCTGTCAAGTTGTGAATAGGAAAATATGTGAATTAGAAAACTGTTATGCTGAAAAGTAAAACCACCGTTAAGAAAATTGCCGTTCAAATCTGAGAAAAGAAGCCATGAAGTCAAGACGAGTCGTGAATGGAAGCATTCGAAGAACAAGCTTCAGTTCGATTCTTTCAATGTTCATAAAATTATACATGGACCTATTGATATATATTATTATGTTTGTTTTTTTAAAGTGATATTATTTGATTATAATAAGTTCATACTTTTATTATTATAGAGTTTATTTGTTGTTATTATATTATAAATTTATATTATAATAAAAATAAAGTTAATACTTTTATTATAGAGTCTATTTGTTTTTAGGATTTTATAAATTTATATTTTTATAAGAATAACGTTAATAATTTTATTATTACGGAGTTTATTTGTTTCTAGGATTTTATAAATTTATATTTTAAAAAATCGTTATTTTTATTTGGATTTAATAATTTTAGCATTTTTAATATTTTATATTGTTATAAGTTTATAGTTGAACTTAATCACAAATTTTATCGCTGATTTTTAGCAACGATTTTTTTTTTTGCGAATTTTAGCCTCCACGCTCTACAAATTCAAAAGCAACAAGTTAACTATGAACTATCAAACCGAAAAATCCGTGGTCATTTCACAACGTTTTTTTTCCGATTTTCTCCTCCGTGATATTAACCTCACGTTGCGCTAGGGTCTCGGGTTTTGACCAGGAGTAAGTATAATTTCTGCATTCGTTTTTATTTATTTTCATTGCTCATGATTCTCATTCGAACTTGTATTATTTGCACTTGCAGATTATAATATATTTCATCACTTTAGCCTCCTGATGGCCTCATGTAATGAAGGAGGTTTAAATGCCTTCACAAATCTAGCCAAAGCATCTGTCAACCTTGCTATGAATAATGAAATCAATGTCATCTTGGAAATATCAGGAACCATCACTGAAAGTTTGAAAATATGTAATGTAGACATCCAAGGAACCTGTCTGTCTCAAGTGAGTCAACTCCTTGAAGAATATATCAGGATCCCTCCTATCAAATCTGTCCTCTAACCTTTGTGTGAACTCTGTATATATAGCAATGTGCATGTCCCCTTGTGCCACTAGTCCATGATGCCACCAATCATGTACATCTCCCTTAAGATGTAGGATTGCAAACTTAATTGCATCCTCCTCACGCATGGGGTTCAAATCAAATTAGGTCTTCAGTTTTTGTACCCATGACTGTGCGGTACACTTATTAGAGCCATCAAAGTGTGGAATAGAAATCTGCCCCAAATGCCTTTGTAATTCAGGTACCGACATATGATGATCTCTCTTGGGGTTTCTACCAATCTTCATCCTACAATAATTTGGAAATGACATGTTATCTGTGAAACCCTCGCTCAAAGATTGGTGTTTCTTCTAACAAGAATCCTCATCAAGCGCATTTGTTGGCTCCCCCACATGTGATGCTTCAGAATCTTTCAAGAAAGAGGGCTCATGAAGACTCAAAGGCTTGTTAGAAGAATGGGGGGATTGCTGCCCCAAATTACTGTTCTCACCTTTTTCCCCATTATTCCCAAATCTGATTTGATTCATATTCAGTGTGAGCTGACTCAAGTAGAGGTTGGCTGTCTCTTGTTGTTTCACAAGGTTAATAAACATTTTCTTCATAAAATCCTCATTGAGCTCTTCTACATTCTCTTCCTGATATGCCATATTTTGACCTTCTTTTCGAGGTGTATTCCTCCTGTAATATACCTTCATTCACTACCCAAACAGGTTGTAGGAAATGTGGCTCTGATACCAGTAAAATATCCCCTTTTTTGGATAAATCCTAAAAATGGCTGCACACTGAAATTCTGATTTTTATGACAGCAATGAACAAAATCTGAAATCGCCCAAACCCGAATGCCTAGGGGCAAAATTGAGATCTATCACTTCCAGCTACTCAAATTTGATGAAATTAATAACCAAGATGGCTTAATATATATATAAAAAGAATATCCAATCAGATTTCCGAAATTCTGATAATTGAATTTTTAATGATGAAAATATAGCTGAAACTTACAAAATTAATAACTCTGGAAATACTTGGAATCTGATTACAAATGATAGCTCAAAAGATAGATAAATCCAATATCTATCCAATGCATATTCAAGCACAATTTTCCAATGGGTGGAAGGCACCTGAAATTTTTCCTCAAATTTGGAACTGAGTAGACAAAACCCTAGAAAATGGTTCTAAATCTGAATGTAGAAGGTTGGAAATATGAAATATCCCCAAATACGGATAACAAGCTAGGGATATGGATCTGAAACCATCATCAAAGAATACTCTACCAGCTAGGAATGGATCTCTCACCACCGAAGCTAGGGATCCTGTAGAATCTGACCTCCACAAGCAAGAGAACTTCCAGAACATGCAACTCTAGGATTTGCACAAGCAAAATCTGAAAGTAAAAGTAGATGATTCCCCCTCAAACAACCTCAAGGGGAAATATATAATCATCTCCCAAAAATATATTATAATCTCCACTGCAGGTGTGATCCAAATTAGGGCAAATCCAACACTCACCATAAAAGAAGCCTTTATTAACTCCAAAAAGGCCAAAGAAACCTTAGCGCCCCTTTCGGGAATTTCCCATGTGCAAAATTATAACCTAAGTGACTTTATTGTGCACATGTTAAAAATATACACTTAAGTTGTGTCCCAATGAAGAAATAGAATATTAAGTACCACCTAGCCGCCCAACATTTAAGACAATGATGAAATATAATATAAAGTGAAAATGGTTGTATCAAAATAAATCCAAACCCAATAGCCTCCAACGTCTCTAGCCTCTAGGGTATGACCAAAGCTGAGACGGAGAATAAGCCTCCTAAGCCTCCTGCGTAGGAATGGGACATTACAAAGACCCGTTGAGGATCCTACCTTGGAAGCTTTTATAAATGAACTTTCATCCATCATTAATGTTGTTCTTGGGACCAATTGCAAGAGGTACCATCCACAGAATATGAGTACCATCTATGTCTGATTGGCTGCTTTCACCACCATGTTTGGAATTGCCTTGATACCTAGTGTTCCTCAACCCCTTGCCAATACATAGGAACTTGAGTCCTCCAAACATCTGCTTGAGCATTAGCCATGGTGCCTATAACTCTCAAAAGACCCTTTAATAGCTGGAACTGATTTTAGCCTCATTATGATTTATTCCTCCTCTAACTGTGCTCTTTCACTATGCATCTTTATGAAGCCCTTCAAAATTAAGTTCAAGAGGCAGATACCTTTTAAAATTTAGCGTCTTCGGGGGCCTTTAATATTTTCCCTCCAACGGATGATTTTAGCATTTTTGTTATGCCCCTATTGCACATCAAATTGCCATTTACATGCTCACAGACCATTTGCTCTCAGGATCATCATAGAATCTGGATGCTCGAGATTGCTAAGTGAAATGCTGGAATTGTATTATAAAAGGTAGGATAACATACCAAAATTTCATGGACGTTGGTTGTTTAAGAGGGGGAGCTTATTCAAGGTCTGTATGAGATATGTTCTTCTCATTGTTTACAATGGCAGATACCGTATGTTGCCATGGTTTTTCCCCCAGACACTGTTGGTGGCCTTGGTCTGATACTTTAGTGTTATATGGATACGTGCAGTTATGTGTATGGATTCATCGTGGAAACGTTCAGGGTAGGCCTCAAGGTGAATTGCCTTATAATTTTTTTAACGTACCTAGAAACTTGACCTGCCGTATCCAAAGCGATATTTTCAGGTTTATTATGTTGGGGGCCAGAAATACAGTCTTTTAGATTAAAATTAAATTGTTCCAAAAATGATAAACAAAATTCGAAAGGTAATAGTTCTATTGAATTCCAATTTCTTTTGTAAATGTTTATCTTGCTGAGTATACTTATAAAAAGGGAATTCACTTCATGCATTTGAAATCAACTTTTCTTGGTGAACAAGTTGCATTGTTGCTTTTTGCAAGATTTATGCGGAAAGTAGCTAGAGAGGAGTTAAACATTGGAATGTCAGGATTGGTTTTGGAGTGAAACCATGGTGTTACAGGAGGACGAGATTTAGGACAATGATTGCTTGCAAGGAGTTCAATTATCTCTTCTATCACTTAATTCTGAATAAATGAGAGTGCATGAAAGTTGATCTTAATGTTTATTCAAATGACTATTATGCCACATTTGGATGTTGGGTTGTGTTTCCGAATTCTACATTGCAATAGGGATCAATCATAGCCTGGAGACAACATTGTTTTACTTGCTACATCCATTTGGCTATCAAGCTCATGGAAATAAAGGTATCTCCAGCTGGGTTGCGGCTGAAAACTGATGCACAAGTTAGTGCTGTAGCATTTGAAGATGGATAGCTTTTATGTCTTAGATGTCATGCCTAAGCGAAGTTTTATCCTGTCACATGCCTTTGTTGAGGAAAATTTCTGTTGAATTTTTAGAAGAACGAGTTTAGAGTTTAAACACTTTCTCAATGCATGTGCTTATGGTTTCGAATTCCAATGCAAAATCATGTTGGTCACCCTTCCAGGTAATCGAAAAGGTGGACACTATTACTCGCGATGCCACCGTTGTGAAAATCGTAAATCAAGTAATTAGTGAAGTAGCTGGTCCGTTAATTTTAGCTGGAAGGTATTACATGACATTGTTCACGTGTGGTAGAGTAATTAATCTGCTTCTAGTTCATATATCATTCAGCTTTGATGTAAAGTTTAAAATGTTCTTCGATGTTAATGGTTAACTTCCTAACTGTCCTGTGTATTCTCTCTTTTCACGCCTTTCAAAGGTTTCTGTCTTGGTGAGGTGCAAAAACAGATTAGCGCATGTTTCTCTCACTTAGATAATCTATGAAGGAATGAATAAGTGGTTATTTTTATTTTATTTTTTAAATATTCATGTAAAGGCAAATTCTTTTGATATGCTTGAACAGTGCTAACTCGGTGCTTTGCTCTCACGTCTGCGCCGTTATGGATGATAGATATGGTGATCATGACCTTGCTTAGGATGAAAATTATCTCAAATGTCCACCTGTTGAAGACCATAAAGATGCAATCAACTGCATCTCAGTTCTCATAAACCTTCTAGATTCTGTCGTATGCATATTGCAAACAGCATCTGAGAATGGCATTGTACAAGTATATAATGTGTCCAGTCACAGTTAACCATACCTTCCCATTTAAAAAACTTGAAGTTTCTTGTATGTATCATGTAGTTTTGTTTCTGCAATTTATGTTCAACACTTTATTCTTACTCTAGCTGCATATTCTGACTCAAGCCTTCTTCTTTCCATTAAACAGTCCAGATAACTTCATTGTTCGAAATGTTATTTGGATTGTCTGTGAGTTGTATAAATTTATTCTGTCAGCCGTTGATGTCATCGTTAATTCAGTGACTGAACTGTATATCAGGCATTTAGTATGTGTATATTTTGTAATTTTAGTCTTTACATCCTAACTTTGTCTATGCCACATACATCTAGCTAGCAGATATGGTGATCAAAAACAAATTAGGATACCAAAAAAAAAACATGTCCCATTCAGTTGGAGTGCAAGGCTGGAGATTGATTTCTGATTTCTTCATTACAGTTCTCTTTTAACCATGAGTCCTATGATTTTCATTCTTTGGAGACATGTGACCGTGGTATTATACCTTGTTGAAGGTCGGAATTAGACTTGGATATGTCATGAAGTTGTCATGCTGAATTCATAATCATGGTAAAGTCGACTGGAGGGTTTATTTGACACCTATTAGGTAGTTGGAGGTGTGGGTTGCAAGAAGTTGGCACAACTCAAATATCAAAAGTGAAAATGACATATTACCTGAGAGAGAAATATTAGGCTAGTAGATAATGTTAAAAGATTTGAAATCTATTACTAGAATCCATTGCAAAAAAGGTCTGTACTTACGGCTACCCACACTTAAATGATGTTACTCATGCTTTTATCCAAACTGAAAGTCATCCACTTGATGCCCCTTTTTATGAAGAGAGTCAAGAGACCTCACGAAAAACCCAAAAGGAGCATTGGAAAAAGCATTTAATAATGACAAGAGAAATATTGTTGATGAGGTGATTGCTCGATGTATTTATGCATGTGGGTTGCCCTTTAATGTATTGAGGTCTCTATATTGGCAGTAGATGGTGAAGGGTTTCAATGAAGCTCTACAAGGGTACAAATGCCCAAGTTTATGAATTTTTTTGAACCACACTCTTGGAAAAGGAAGTGAAACACATTCACATTTCTTTGCAGCCAAGTAGAGATTCATGGAAGAATTTATGGGTTTCCATCATTTCAGTTGGATGGAAAGATGCTAGAAATAGACCCTTAATAAATGTTGTTGCAGTATGCCCTAAAGGGGAAATGTTCCTAAAAGCCATTGAGTGTGAAGGGCTAGTCAAAGATGCATAATTTATTGCCGGCATTTTGATAGAGGCTATTGATTCGGTGGGCCCCTAGAATGTTGTCGAAGTCATCACAAACAATGCTAAAAATTGTAAAACAACAAGATTGATTATAGAGGGTAGATATAAGCACATATTTTGGACCCCTTGTGTTGTCCACTCCCTTAATTTGATGCTCCAAAAGATTGGAAAAATCTAGTGGATTGAGAAAATATATACTGAGGCAAATGAAATTCAGGTGTTTATCACAAACCATCATATGTCACAGGCCATATTTAGGAGATTCTCAAGGTTGGAGTTGCTGAAGGTTGCAGAAACACAATTTTTTTCTCACACACTCGTTTTGAGACGACTTGTGAAGGTGAAAGAGACTTTAAGCTATATGGTGATCAACAATGTTTGGACAGTGTGGAGGCAGTCAAATACAAAGAAAGATGCAAAGGTAAAATCATTGGTCCTTGATGATGAGTGGTGGGCCAAGGTTGAGTACTTGCTTAGTTTTATAGAGTCCATTCTCTCCATGATCAGATACGTAAATATTGATGCAACATGCATGGGAGAGATATATGATGGAATGGATTCTATGCTTGAACATATGAGAGAGGTCATACAAACAAAAGAGCAAGATCTAGAAGAGAGCTTTTACAATGAGGTCAAGAATGTGGTCATGAAGAGGTGGTTAAAACATAATATTAAGTGCCTATAAGCTTTAGTTTATAATTAAATAACTTAGAATATAATTTATATTCGTAATTATTTAATATAAACTTTAGGTTGTGTTTAATTGGTTATCTAATAACTAATTTATATTAAATCAGGGTACGATTTAATCATACCCCGTCACTTAATATGTTCATGACCCACGGGGTCATTTAAATATGGCCGCGAATCATATTTTTTGTTCACTGAGGTGAAATGGATCGGAGAGAAGTGAGGTTAAGGAGATGTTTTTTACTGGACTGTAATATTTCTCAAATAATGGAAATTCTCTTTATCCGTGGTTATTTCCCCCTAGGGGGTTTTACATGTAAAACCTGTGTTCATGTGTTTTTACTATGTTATGTATTTATTTTTGCTTGCATTAATGTTTGGTTAATATTAATTTAATATGGTTAATTTATCATCCCTCGGATTCTGATAGAGGTGGAATAAAATGACCACCCCATTACATCTCCTTGCTTATGCATTGAACCCAAAGTATTATAGCTTTGAAATACTTGGGCTATCTAACAGACAACCAACATTCTCTGACTCTGAAGTTGCAAATGGAACCATGACAACATTTAAAAGACTTTTTCCCGATCCATCTATAACTAGTGTGGTCCGAAACAAAATGGGCGTGTTTGTAGCTTCAAAAGGCAACATGGGAGAGATTGAGGCTCTTTTCGACATGTACACTATGAGCCAAACCAAATGGTGGTGTGTACATGGCCATGGTGCCATGTACATTGCCATCAAAATTCTTTCACAGGTATACCATTTATAATTTTGTAGTCATTGAAAATTTTAAATTTTATTTAGTAGGATATTTTTCCGCACATTCTTAGTATGTTACTAATTTGAATTTTGTAACGAACATTTTTGTAATAGGTGGCAAGTTATTCTTCGGCAGAGCAAAATTGGAGTACTTATACCTTTATCCACTCAGCTAAACGAAACAAGTTGGCATCTAAAAAATCTAAGGATTTGGTATATGTGCATTCCAATTTGCACCTCTTGTCTGAGGACTATGTTAGAGGTCCTCACAAATATTGGGATCTTCTTGTAGAGACCACAAACTTGGATGCCTCCGCAGCCACTCTTGCCCAACTTTCAATATTTGATGGCGCAGATGACATTCAAGGGAATTCATAAGGAGTGGAGAGCGGAACTAATAAGAGTGGAGTTAGCGTGAGTGGCATGCAAGCATTTGATTTTGAGGAAAATCCAGATGATATATTCTAGATTTGCTTGTATTCATGTTGACATGATATTCATATATCATATGTATGGCAGCCACATTGTCAATGAAATATAAAATCTTAAGTATATTGTGAAAATTTGAACATTAATCCTATTATATTTTTCAAGTTTTGTTTGTATTCATGTTGACATGATAGTCGTATATCATATGTATGGCAGCCACATGATCAACGAAAATGTAAATTCTTAAGTATATTTAATGTTTTGAACATTGATCCTACTATAACTTTCAAGTTTTGTATTTCTTATGGACTAAAAAATGAGAAATGAGTATATGTATAAATTATATATATATATATATATATATATATATATATATATATTTTAATATGTATGTACAAACGTATCCAAGATGTATCATACCCAAGGGTTTTTTAAAATCGACGTATCCATGTATCGAACCCGTACCTGAACCCGAACCCGTATGCAACATAGGCTGATGCATGTGTAATATTCTTCACCCTTTGAAATTCATTGTAACAGTTTGTGAAAGACAAATCAAGTCTTCACATTCTTTTGTCCATTACACACAACAATAATTTTTCCTGTAAAATTCAATTTTTTTGTGGCTTTATGTTCTGAACTTATGCTTGTTGACAGGTAACTGCTGCAGATGCTCTTTCACAATTTTACTATCCACCAGTGGCAGCAGTTTCAGTCTCCTATCCTAAGTCGGCAATCAGACACGAATGCCTGATCAATGGTGAGTTGAAAGGATTTGGGCAGCTGCACCCTCGTAGCCAAGGCATCGAGACTCTAGGTACCATCCGCAGTCCATTTTTGTAAGCCATAAGATTACATTGAATACATATCAGATGCTATTATTATTCTTCTTTCTAATTAAACAATTCCATTTTGATCATTGTTTTATATCCTCCCAAGCATAAAGTTTGGTCTGTTTTGATCAGATAACGCAGGCCTTAGAAGAAAAACCTACTTCCTAAAATCTTATGATAGAATATTTTGCAAAAGATATTGTGCTTGTAGCCTTTAATTAATCTACATTTATTTACGGTAGTGTGAAGTGCAAATGTTCCTTAACTAATATAGGGTATGTAAGTAAGCCATGCTTTTTTTTGTTTTTGTTCATTTGGACATTGTTTAGTTTGCATGGGCGGTTGTATTTCAAATGCTGCGCTTTTATTTTAGCCATGCAATGTAAAGCATTCAATTTACTTTTCTAGCAATCACACCAAAGTGTCATTCACACGTTGATCAAGTAATTTTTTATAGTGAAATCTAATTATAGATATGAAAAAAACAAAGATGACATGCTTGGTAGAATACATAAAGAGATCCAAGGGTCACACTCCTTTGCAGATAGCTCTGTCGCTGGGATTTAAATTTCTAGCTTCTGCTTTCTTTGCGTACATGGAGAGAGGTAAAGCATAGATGGAGGGGGCAGGCGGGCTTTGGGAGAGACTTCAAGACTATTGATCACATTTCACATTTCAAGTATTTATTGACGAGGCTCGTCAACGGTCTTCCAAAGTCTTTTGCTGCTTTGTGGACTTTAGAAAGTCCTTTGACTCCCTCCCAGGTTATCATCTTTTCTAGAAGTTGCAATATTGGTGTCTCTTATTCTCCCATTACAAATGAGAGGTTACTTAATTGATGTAGCCATGCTATAGTTATACATATTTTGATGTTAGGTATGCAACCAATTGATGGGTATGCCTAATATTAACTTTGAGATAACTATAACATTCTTTATTGATAACCTCACTTTACGTAATAAATAGAAACCTAGTAGAGACAAAATATATAAATGGACATTAATCTTCCTCCTTAATGTCCATTTGCAAGGTACATCCAAAACAATATTTGAACGGTGGACAAAACTAGTTGTTTGCCATGCCTTCCAAGAGCAAAATGTCCTTTGTTCTTCTTTCCTTCTGTTGCCTCTAAAGATTGTAGTAAAATTGATTGCATGCTTTTCAAGTCAAACAAACAGGCACAATATCACACTGGGCATTCCAACAGATAAACACAATAATTCTACTGCTCTATCTGATTGTGCATCTCACCAAAAGTTATTTTCTGCAAAAATTCACCACAAAGACATCCAAAAAATTCTATTGTCATAAAAACATCAACATTCCTCAGGGAATCCTTCAGTTGAAATCATTTAAAAAAAATATCTTCATAAAATCTTTCATTCAATGTATCCACGCATTTTCATTCACTTTTAAATCCTTCATAACGAAAAGTGAGCCCTAATTACCATTTCAGTCAAATACACACTGTTGAGGGAAATTCTATCGTTCATAAAAAATAGCAGATCTTCACTCATTTATGTGCCGTTCACAGAAAACAGACCTTACTAGTCTGTCTGGATGTTGTTCAGAGAAATAAAAACAAACTTTCTTGGTTTTGTTCTTGTAATTTCAGAACTGTGTTTTGTACTTCTGATAGATAAGTTTTCTTCCTTGAGACATGGGAGAAATCACTGTCTTTATAGAGACTAGGGCGACTCTCTATCCACTCTCTCTCGGTATGTGAACCAACAATGCCTTGCCCTTTTTCTTCGGGAGGTTTCCAACCTTCGATGTATGTCCCTGTGAGGTCCTGTAGAGCCTCCAGGCTTATCATCTCTTGCTATCAGCCCATCATGGAGATTGGTGACATCAAGCACCCTTTGGATAGTACCGCTTCACACACCAGAGGGTAGGTCAGTGATGCGATGCTCATCTTTGCAAAACACTACTACCAAGGTTCCCTAGCACACTATCTCTCAGTGATGAGGATTTTCTCCTTCTAATCATCGTAGATCTTCTCCTTGGCATTGTGGATCTCCTCCTCAACCACTCCCTAGGCCGTGGAGTTATGCACACATTAGGAGTTTCTTTGCTGTCACGGGAGTTTCTTCGCTGCCATGGGAGTTTCTTTGGCCTTGAATGATAAGAGAGATTTTAGGGGGAGTGTTCACGGAGTGCTTTACTTTTAGGATGGCCCAACCTGCCCCTCTCAGGTCTAGATACTCCCTGATGAGCATTATCGGATCCTACATTGACCCTTTTATTGCGATAGACGATGACACAGATGATTCCTCTTTTGTAGGTATGGGTAGAGATGTTTGATGGGACTACCATCCAGTCATTCCAACTTTCATTAGCCCATGCTTTTTGGGGGTTCTTGCTTCCGCCACATGGCTATTTGTATTGGTACCTTAACGACATGGGTTGTGGCTTTAGTGCTTTGGGTTTATCCCTCGTTTACTTCCAGTGCTTTTGTTCCTATTTATTGAGTCAGTCTTTGATCCTAGGGCCCTTTTACCCTAGCACTTCCTATCGTAATTGGAGACCTTCTTTTGGTCATTTGTGGACGGTTATATAATTTTATATAGTTTAATCCTATATTTTTCCGTTGGCATGCTTCAATTATGTTTAAAAGTGGTTATCATTTAGAATGTGCCCATTATGTCATTCATATTCCATCAGGGTGCAGGCTTCAACATGGTAGATTTGTTTAGATTTTGCATTCTAATGATTTTCAAGAGGAGAGTGAATATGGTGCCAACAATCACTAAGTCGTCAACCTGAAAATATCACTATTACTATGATATGAGAAACAGTGTTTGTGAAAGATTTGTATGCTCGAGTTTAGAGAGTTGATAAGATGAGAGCTTTGATAGAAAATTCTCATTACTTGTTCAATGCGACAAATCCTATGATAGTACAGAAAAACGTAATCTGTTTAATAGACCAGAATTAAAACCTTCTTTGATTTCAGTTCCAATACTTGATTATGTTTCAAGCTTAAAACGAGTCTAAAAATAACAAAAACAAATAAAAATCATATGTATAAGTTCACTCACATTTACAGCAATTCAAACTTTCACAGTAACCAAATAAACACCATTGATTTTTCAAGTACCTTGTTCAATCACCACATCTGTCACTAGCGGCAGCAAAACATGTTTTTCCCTTCTCGTAACACCCAAGCATGGAATAAATACTGGTTTTGTCACCTGCAGTCAACCATACCCATAACTGAAGTTACAAACACGGTAAATATCATTCAGGACTTTAAATCTGATTGAACCGTGGACTTTATAATGGTATAATATGTGTAGTGTAGCATTTTCTTGTACAAACTCTGTCAAGGAATAACTGGAAATTTATAAACTTGGCAAGGTTAAGAAACATCTAATTGAATTATTAATATATCTGGAGAAAATGATTTAAAGTATATTTGATCCCGAGGTCATTGTTTTTGTTTTTGTTAGTCTTTGGTCCTAGGGTCCTTTTGCCCTAGCACTTTCAATTATAATTGGATGTATTATTCTCAAGTCTCATTGACCTACTTTTGATCATTTGTATATAACAATATAATAATTATAATATGACATCATCACAAGCTATGTAGGCAACAAAGAAACCATGGGTGCATAACAAATGTCAGGAAACTTTCAATACAGCAAGAGGATCTCAAATTTATGTAATGACACAATGTTCTACCATAGAACTTTATCAATCCCAAAATTACTAAATAAGAAAAGGGAAATCCCAGCAGTAAGGCAGTATTATAACGTGCCAAGAAACCATGACCAAGACTGGCAATTCAACCGTTGAAAATTATGTACCAGACCAAAGCAACAGCTATTAATAAAAAAAAATTAAAATGCTGTAACTACAGTCTCTGCATGGATACACCTCAAAGTGGAAACAATATTTAAAATGAGTATAAATATTTCTGATAAGGAAATGTCAGAGACTTTCAAGTGCACTTTTCCAATATATAGGTGTATATGTTTGTGTGTGTTTGTGTACAAAGTAACAGAAAAAAGAAAAGAAAATAAGATCATGTCATGTCTCATGATACAAAATGATATCAAAAATTGCAAAACATCCCAAGGAAGCCACTTTCAAGCATTCATTAATCTTAAGAAAATGATGGAAGAAAGAAAGAAATAATATCGATCACAAATGACCAAATTAGACCAATGGAACTCAAAAATATTATGACTTAAATTAGAGTAGTATTACAGGGTAAGAAGATCCAAGGCTATGAGAAGTAAATTAACACTAAGCACTAAGACTCAAGAGTAAACATAGCAACAGGGGTTACACCCAAAGCAATTAAACCCTAAAACATAAAAACTTAAGGTACAAACATGAACAGCCATATGAGGGACAAACTCAAGGAAGCATAAGGTGATGAAGAACATAAATTTAAAGAGGCATTTGCATACGAATTGAAATTTAATACTCATAGCAAGGCCGGTCATGAAAATTTGATGATGTCATCATCAACATACTTTGAGAATTGAGCCAAAAAAAAACCTGAGAATTCATTCAGTGAATGTACAGGGCATAATAGTTAAAACTAGACATTCAGGAGTTCTCAAGTTGCTTCACTTTAGAAACTTCCTAGCACCCAAGGTTGATAAAGCCTAGAACATATCATCTAGATGATCCTCAAAATCATCTTCATGGACGACACTTGCAGCTTCCTTTGAGACTCCAGTTTGTCGAACCCTTGTGAAGGGCTCCTTGAAGTTCATCATCAATTCCAAGTAGTGAAACATTAGACATAGAATGACAATGAAGCTTCAAAGTCTGTGGTTTGTGATAATGTCCCAAAGGAAATTCATTAGGACTCTAGTATATTACAGCTGTATTGAAGGCGCAAGTAGCAATATATGTCCTCAATCCTCAACGGCTCTTGGATGGGCTAAATGGTGAAGTTGATGATCTTGGATGAAGCCATAAGGTACCCCCAAGGACGCTATGCTCAAAAGGGCCAATTACTAGCCACCTGTCACAGAAAGCAAAATTAGACCATTCGTACTAGGGAACTGCTCCAATTCTTTGTATAATTGTGGTTTCCTTTTCTGATACAGTAGATAGGACCCCTAAACATAAATTGCTCACCAGTCTTCACTTCATGGAAATTCTATAAACAATAAATCTCCTCACCCCTGTAGAAAAGGTGGTCAATCTCAACCTATAACCGGTGGAAGTCACACCCTTATCAACAAGCCAGGATGCAACCCTTCAAGCCGTGTACCAATTGTTGGACAGAATCAACCTGAATGATGATTCCATCCACAGATTTTAAGAAATGATCAACATAGAAAGCCAACATCGCCTAAATGGTTTAGCTGAAGAAACACTTGCAAGTGAATTGAATGTCCTTCAAAGTAAAACTATTTCTTGTTGACAACCTCGTTGATGACTTACTTCAAATTGGAGGATGAAAAGATGAGGTGTGATCTAGGGATTTTGTAGTTGGGGACAATCTTTTGGGCAGAATACAAAAAAAAAACCCTAGTATTTGTATCAAGTCAACAATGAATGAGCATAATGAATCTTGTCGGGGACATAACCCCTAATCAACATGAAGATAGCTCGGAATCAGATACTTCTTAAGTGAGTTGGAAAGATTGGACATTAAAAAAGAATTACAAAGTGCAATGCTGTCAAACAAAGTATCCCATATTTGACCCAAATTCGCTGCTCCAAAAGGGCCTCACAAATGCAAATACAATCACAGAATAATATCTAAAAAGTCTTGTAAAATTGTGATTTTTGTCATTTTTATGAGTTCAGGTGATAGGTGATGAAAAAACCTAGACGTTTCAGAAGGGGTATGGGTACAGTATTACGCTGAGGTTTCTTTCAAGCACAATTTTTAAAAACTTCGGGTTGCCCAGTACACTTGTTGGCTACATTATGATTGCATATAGAGAGTATCCAAATATCAACATATAAAGGAGGAGCCCATATTATGTGTGTGTGCATATAAAATTATAAAATTTAAAGCATGCATTTGCAACCTTAAATGAAATTTCTAACACTCATACAACTTCAAAGTCATTCATAGAACATGAAAACAAATTTCCAATACTTCAAGAATTGAGACTTGAGTTTGTATTGATTCACAAATGTTCAATTCCAATAGTTAATAACATAATACATGTCAAGTTCTCAACTTTTCCTAGAATTGCATATCATCTAGAAATGGTCCTCAAAATCATCTCCACTGTGATGGCACTTGCAGCTCCACTCCCACTAGCTCCACTTTCGAACCCTTGTGAAGGGATCCCTTTGGGTAGTTCATCATCAACGCCCAGTAGTGATATTTGGATAGGCATAAACAAGTAAAAGAAGCTTCAAAGATCTTAGCAAAGGTTTCAGGTTGGATGTCCCAAAGCTTGTTAGGACCACTAGTATACTCTTCCGTCTTATGCGTTAAGAGGCGCAAGTTGGAATGAACGTATACCAGATCCTCAGCTGGGCTCTTGTCAAGATGCCAACATGGTGCGTTTCGCTGAGTGGATGAAGCCATAAGTAATCCAGTTGCGCTTTGTAGAAGAATTACTAGCCACCTGTCACCAAAATGACAAAGTATTATTAATATAAAAAATTAAAAGAATGATATCATTTTACATTTTAATTCTTAATTGGTAATTAAAATATCAAATAACAAGTTACAAACTTTATAACTGTGAGAGCAATTTGATCGCAACAGGTCGTATGATACTTGGCATCATGGCCATGTACAATCCACCACATTGATGGGATTCAAGGTGGCTTTGTCACAAAGAGCCTCTATCTCTCCCATGCTACCTTCACCAGATACAAACATTCCCATCTCATTGCGAACTGCACTAGATATAGGTGGATCAGGAAACAACCTCTTGAATGTTGCCCTCATCCCATTTGCAACCTTTTGGTCATCAATGGTCGATGCCTACCAGGTAACCCAACTATTTCACTGTTGTAATATTTGGGATTTAAGGCATAAGCAAGGAGATGCAATGGGGTGGTCATTTTGTTCCACCTTTTGATGACCACGTTTTTAACTTCATTATACAACTTTTCCTTAGGGTCCCGCTCTTTGGCTTGTATGATATCTTTTATTTTCTCAAGCATGAAGTCAATGCCATCATAAATTTCTCCAAATCAAGCAATATCTTTGTCTACAAATCTAATCATACTTAAAAATAGGCTCCGTGAAACTCAACAAATACTTCAACTTTTGCCCACCAATCATCATCAAGGATCCATGCCTTTATCTTTGGGCTCTCTCTGTATTTGTTTGCCTCCAGACGGTCCAAACATTATTCAATCACCATGCTACTCAAAGCATGTTTCACCTTCACAAGTCATCTCAAGACGAGTGTGTGAAAGGTAAACCTAGTCTCAGCAACCTATTAAAAAAGAATGGAAATAATTTAATAACACAAATTGAAATTGATTTAAAATTAAATATTAAAATGAAAAACTTAAAAACTTTAAAAAGTAAAACTTATGAGTTATCCCATGAGTTGTTCCCTTACCTTCAACAACTCCAACTTCGAGAATCTTTTGAAATGGCTTGAGACATGTGATGGTTGGTGACAAACATCTGAATCTCGTTTGCCTCCATGTAGATTTTTTCAATTCATGTGATTTTCCCAATCTTCTGCAGCATCAGATTCAAGGAGTGTATTGCACATGGTGTCCAAAATATGTGCTCATACCTACCCTCTACTATCAACCCTGTTGCCTTACAATTTTTTGCATTGTCCTGTGATGACTTGGACAACGTTATGAGGGCCCATTGACTCAATAGCCTCAATTAAAATGTTTGCAATGAATTGGACATCTTTTATTTCCACCTCACAATCAATAGCCTTCAGAAACATTGCCCCTTTAGGGCTTACTGCAATAATGTTGATAAGAGGTCTGTTTCTGGAGTCTTTCCATCCATCTGAGATAATAGACACTCCTGAATCCTTCAAAGAATCTCTAATCGGTTGTAAAGATGTTTGTATGTGTTGCACTTCTTTTTCCAAAAGAGAAGTGTGAACCTTATTATAGTTGGGGCTTGTATACCCCTGTGGTGCCTCATTAATGCCTCTCACCATCTGCTGCCAATATGGTGACCTCAAGACATTGAATGGTAGCTCACATGCATAAACACACCGAGCCACCAATTCATCTACAATTTCTCTCTTCTCCATGTTAAATGCTTTTCTTAAAGGCCCTTTTGTTCTCTTTCTTGATGGGGTATCTTCATCAAAAGGAGTTTCAACTAGAACAGTTTCAGCATTACTATCAATGAAAGGATGAAATGATGGTGGTGGTGTTGGTGGTTTTCCCATAGTCCTCTATTGCAAAGAAATGGTTCTAGAGAGCTCTTGCCATTGTTATTTCATAAGTTTGCATCCTCTTGCTCTTTTAAGTACTTAGCTATTGTATTCTTCTCCACCTTTTTACATGCTCTAATGCTCGTACCCCGATACCCCAGTTAGATGAGCTTTCAAACAGGTATATGAGGATTTAAATGTGGTGCCACAATGGGGGCACGTCCAAACACGGACACCACCACTGGCAATGAGCTCTAGCACTTCCACATGCCTCCATAAAGGAGAATGAGGATCCATTTTCACTATCAGGCCACTCGGAACACTTCCTTGTGTTCCTCCCTCATTGTTTGCTTCCCCATGCCCCCCTGAAGCTGAACTGGATGCCATGACTACAACTGTTTAATTTGTTTTAACCTACAATAAGAGATATTTTTTAAAACATTGCTAAATAATTTAATTAAAAACAACAAATACAAATTAAACAATTAATTTGTTAACCCATACACGTCAATCTCTGATTCTGATCACCAAGTTCGCCATAAATGGTGTGAGGTGAGAGCATACACAAAGGGAGCTTTAGACATTTAAGTTTTTTATGAATTCAATTTAAAACTTTAAAATAAAAAAATTGTGGCAAACACATTACTAATTAAATAAAACCAGCAAACCCTAGGGCCTACACGTCAATTTATGATTCTGATCACCAAGTTCGCCATAAATGGTGCAAGAGCATACACAGAGGGTATGTTTAAGTTTTTAATGAATTCAATTTAAAACTTTAAAATAAAAAAAAACAATCTACTAATTAAAAAATGTGCAAACAGTTAAGCCCTACATACACGTCAATCTTTGATTATGATCACCAAGTTCGCCAAAATGGTGCTATAGGTGAGAGAATACACAGAGGGTAGATGTTTAAGTTTTTAATGAATTCAATTTAAAACTTTAAAATAAAAAAAAATGGAACACAAATAACTAATTAAAAAAATTAAACAGTTAAACCCTACATGTCAATCTCAATTCTTGATCACCAAGTTTGTCATAAATGGTGCGAGGTGAGAGCATACACAGATGGTAGACATTTAATAAAATAGAACTTCAATACTAAACTTTAAATACAAAAAAATTAATTAATATTTTAAAAAACGTAAAATAGATAAAGGGCTATTAAATAGATTGCATAGATCATTGATCATTGATCACATACTAGTTTGATTATTACATAGCCTTTGATTCATTGATCAATAAGACATCCATTGTGAAAGAAATTTACTCTCAATTGAAAATGGATGCATGAAAAATACCTGAAAATGCATCCTCCTTGTTTGTAGGCCCACTTGTAATATGATCCTTCTCCTTCTCTCTCTCTTAAAGTTATCTCTCTTTCAAGCTCTCTTCTCTCTTTCCTTCAAACTCATCTTTCTCTCCAAACTCTCTCTCTCTCTCTTTCAAGCTCTCTTTCTACAAAAATATACAACCTTAAATTATTAAAAATACCAAAATGAGAGTGTATGAATTAACAAGAGGGGTCTGGGTGTATAAATAGGTTTTTAGGGTGATCACTTTTAGGGTCTCCAATTCAGGTTTAGGTTATGGTTTATTTTTAAAGTTAGGGGCTTTTAAGTGGATTAAATAGCGTAATTACAACTAGCGTATCCAAACTTTACCCATACCCGTACACCTTTACATATCAGGCCTGGTACGATGGTGGAAGTCTTGGGCGTTTCTGGGCATTCTAGATTACACCCAAGCAGGTTATTAAGGAGGTGAGGGATTACACCCTATCAATGGGTCATTGGTAAAGGTAGAAGGATTTGATCATAGCTGGGTATAGGAAAGTCTGGTTTATGGCCTACATGCCACCATGAGCATGTTGCTGGAAGAGGAGCATTCAATGCCAATGATCAAACAACAGAAAGCGGAATCCCCTCAGAGAAGTAGATTGTATAACAATTCACAGTGTAAGGGGACAACCACGGTGGGGACTTATTTGTATGAGCCAGTCCGCTTGAGTAAGTCAATCACTCAAGCACTAAATTTGTGATCAGGATGATCACATATTTTCTAACTTGGGCATTTGATAAAGGAAGTATCCATAGGCATACAAGCAAGTCTTAAAAAAACTCAGACCAAAAATAGTAGGCATTCGAGTTCCTACAAAGAGTATCTTACAACTCAACAAACAACGAGGAGGTTGCTACATGGCAAAGTTGATCCATGTGCGGAAGCCTCAAAGATGTGTCCCAGGGAGGTAGTGATCCTTGCAGCAAGTACCGTGGAGCAGAGACCATTAGTTTCAGGGAGCATCTAACAAGAGATTTCAAGCAGATTAGGTTGATTTTGTCAACTAATTCAAAGAACGGCAAATATGCCAATGCCAGATTGGGAAATCAGAGTTCAGAGTTAAGAGTCTCAGAGTTGGGAGTGGGTTCAAAGTCTAGGATTCCTTCAGAGTTGTATCAATACTCCAATGAAGGACCATGAAAGGGATTTCTTCTTCTGTGTAGGCTGTGTTCAATAGGGGCCTGTTGAGCGCCAAAGTAAATGTGAGTGAGAACAGTGTCAAATGTAATGGAAAAACTTTGTAACATGCTTCAAATTCACAATGCAAGAAGAGTGTGTTTGATATACATGATTATGCTCTAGAGTCGTATGTTTTTCCATCTTGAGAGTGCGTGTAGCAGTCGTAGTTGTGAGATTACAGCTGCCATTAGTTTGGTCCCCCATGTCCCATCTTGACAGGCTCACCACTTCGAAGACCTTCACTCATTCTTGTCCCCCGTGGGTCTTACACGTTCCCTACAAAAAGCAAGGGGAGGATATGGGTCCTAGATTTAACATAAGATGTTTCATTTATTACCGTAAAATTATATTTTGATGCCTAGCCTTCCAATAGAGCCTATTTAAGTAGTTAGGAAATGGAACAAGTATGCATGTGAGTAGATTATAGAGTCTTAATCAAAATCATCATAAGTGACAAGTATAACTTACCCAAACAAAATCGGCAACTCACTAGATCCCATATGAGGCCCAATTGGATGCTCAAAATGTAGAACTAAGATGTGGCTACCATCATAAGAATCAAAGAAACAGAAATACCAAAGATAATGTTTTCAACATTAACAAGTATAAATACTTTACTCTTGAGTCTTTTCAGTCGTACAAGAGCTCCCCCAACATTCACGAGAAAGATAAACAATATGTTTTCCTATACCTACGAAAATTCTAATAGAGGACGACACATTTATCTTTAGAAAAACAAACACAAAATACACCCGTTAGCAATACTAAAATTTATTATAAATATAAATTAAATGCAAGATAATCCAGAGGAGGATTTCTTCAAAAATAATAAATCCAATTTGTGGAACACAGTCTCAAACAATCATATAATAGCTGATCCTAAGAAAATTAAAGTAATTTGAGAAAAGCATACACCGACAAGTCTAAATGAAATCAAAAGTTTCTATGACCAGCAAGGTTTTAGAGAGAATTCATTCATGGATTCTAAAACCTAACACTACACTGCGGCACTTATTCTGAATTTTGATTATTCTTCTGAATTTTTGGCATTTTCACCTTCATAAAGTGGCTTTGAGTGCATTCACCAAGTAGGAGTGTAAATTTTTTTTAAGTGCAAAAAAAATAATAAAACTTAAGGGCTTTAACTGGAATTGAACCTTGGAAAGTTCATGTGAGATTCAATATTGCCAATAGGCTCCCAAGGGTCAAGAGAGATGAAAAGGACTTCATTTGGTTGACTTACTATTTGGGGGCTTTCTTGCTTCTCCTCAAGGGTCCTCTATGCTTCAATCAATTTGGAAGGCATTGGAACAAGGGAAGCACTTGGTGGTTGGGCAGCCTATCTTCTCTTCCTTGGACACTAGGTGCCAAGCCTACAAATCAATTTGGTGGAATCTGAAATATAATGACAAGATCCTTGCCTTGACAAGAGGCTGCTCTACCCTCCTTTGGTTTGAGAAAGGAATTAAAATATTTCATTTGTACAAATTTGGGAAGTGGATGGAATGGATAGACCTTAAAGATTTCTATAAGCTTCCGTAATCTCAGTTCATAATGTATAGAATGCTCAGAAATTCTTTCACAGCTCCCTCTACTGGACTAATTATGGAGGATGAGAATGAATTTTGGGATACTATGAGGTGGCTTGAGGTGGCTCAATGGGCCCCCTCTCCAAGAGGCTACCTCCAAACAACTCTATGAAAATATTGCCTTCTCCGCAAACCTTTCCTTGGGCCTTAACAATAAGTGGAATGTATGTGAGCCCATTAGTAGATGGACTCATAGATTTAATGTTTTGTGGTCTTCTTGTATTTAATCAACGAAATCTTGCTTTAGATGGCTTCTAATTCATAATAAGCTTGTTGTTGGCTTCTAATATTTTATAGGTTGTTGAGACTATAAGTTTGTTGTTTTCTTTAAATTTTATATATATTTATATTTTTTTATTTTTAAAGTATATTGTACAAATGTACCTGCAGCGTATTGTACCCAGTGGGTTTAAAAAATTGTTGTTTAAGCGTACGGAACCCATACCTGTACCTGTATAATGACAGCCTTGGTGCAAAGTATTAAAAGCTTTAATATGGATTCTATTATTAATGTTTATTAATTTATTCAGAATATACAACTTGTAACATACCTTACATCCTCACATAATAAATCTCATACATAGATTTGTAGGGTGTAGACATTTGGTGAACCTGACCTGAGTTTGAATCTATCATTAAAACCCTAGCTACCTTGGGATTTGTCATTTTCTTGGTGTATGATCCTCTTGTTAGATCCAGGTTGTATTCTCCTTTGAGTGTCATTGTCATGGCTTCACATCCCGCCATTAATCATGGCCTCCCCTTTTATATTCAAATGTTGGTATCCAAGTTGGTAGTCAAATGTGTGCTTCTTGATAATAACTCACCTTTCAATTTTTGCACTATTTCTTTCCTTAGCAAGATGGGAATATTTGTTAATAATCTTACCCCATCTAATGTGCATGTTCGTACTTCTAACGACATGTCCCATCAGGTGTTTGGACTAGTTATAATTTACATCGCTGTGGGTTCGTACACTCTCGCCACTATTTATCATGTTATGCCTAATGATCCTATTTACAATCGTCTTTTAGGACAGCCTTGGATACATGCCATGGACGCCACTCCCCTATAGGCTTGTTTCACATTTTGTCATCAAGATTCTTTATATATTTGTGCTAGCGACCCTGAGCCTTTTCACTGTCATGATGTACGACAAACGGTTGTTCCTAGACCTTGTGCATACTCTCTACCATCTCCAACTAAGCCATCTCTCCCCCACAGGCAATTCACATGTTTTCTCTACTTGTCCCAATTGGTTCTTAAACAATTACTTGAACGCAACCTTATGTCTCTCTCTCTCCGGTTTTAGCAGTTAATGCAAGCAAGTCCCATGGTAAACATTTTAATGCTACTGTTTATTGTGATTATCATAGATGTATTGGCCATCCTACTAATCAATGTCTCTAGCTCCGCCATGTTATACAAGACCTTATCAATACTAATAATATCGCATGGGATCCAACCCCCTATGCAGTCTTAGGCTATTAATGGCAATCCTCTGCTTCCTGGGCACCACATTGCTACATCTAATGAAGAAGAGTATCAAACTCTACCCACTTATTCTTCCCACGATTCACTAGATTTTGTGATCAGTGCCACTCTTCCTTTTTATAATCCTCGTGTGCCATCTTTTCCTATCTCTAGCACTATGCCTCTTGTGGCACCGCTTATTGTTGCTACTACCGCTACTCATCTCTTTGTGAGTAACCCATATCCCCCTTCAAAATGTTACAATTCCTATGGCCTTTAAATTTGTTACTTGGCATAAGTCTTGGTATACTTCTAATGACCCTGATTATGTTACTACTCCTTTTGATAATCTCACTAATACTTGTTTACGCACTCGATTGGTGCAATAACTCGTGCACATAAATCTATAAATATATTGTAGGAGGATAGTCACATAATCCATGATGTACACTGGTGTCCCCAGATTTCACTCTGAAATCTGAGACTACCCCATGTTAAAAAAAATCTTACTTTAAAAATAATGGGTCGTTTTGTGTTTTTATTGTCAGAAAGTGTCTATATTGTGTCAAGATATTCCCAGAGTCATATTAGCCAATTTCACCAAATACCCAAATGCCCGAAATCGTTATATTCTGTCGTTGGGGTTTCCCTGAGGGAAATTATTATTTAATTATTCTTAGCCCCGTTTGAGGCAAATTGTGCTCCGGTTTAACCCTGTTGTGGTCTTACATGTCAATATTCCCATATATCAGTAGGGTTTTAACCAGGAATGAATCCTGGGCTTTATCTGTGACTTCTGGCAACGTTTTGCGTTTTTGGTGTTTTCCCGTTTTGTTTTCTGTGAAATTTCTCTAGGTCAATTCCTTTGCCGGTTTAGTCTGATTTCTTGCCTGGAGTATCTGGAGATCATCTATGGACGTTATGCCAGAAAGAATTTGCCACAGGAGGTCTGATTCTCTCTGAAAAGACGAAGTCATGCACGAAAAAGTTTCTTCTGGGTAGGTTGCATTTTTGGGAAAATAAGGTTTTAAGCTACAATGGGATTTTTGGTAGCAGCAAGCAAGTGGGAATTTTGTACCTGCTTTGCACAGTACTTTTTCCCATGGAAGCAAAACCACTTAAGTCCTAATGGGAAAATTAGAGGCAGCAGGCAGGCAGGAATTTCTTACCTGCCTTGCAGGGGTGAAAATTCTCATTGTAAAATAAAATAAAATCACTTAAGGCATTGATGGGAATTTCTTAGCTGCCTTGCAGGGTAAAAAAGATCATTATGAAAGTCAAACAGCGTAAGTGGATCATGGGATTTTTGGAGCTGCGGTGCAAGGTGAATAATCCCATTAGAAATTGACTTTTAAAAATAGAATTCACCCTTACCAAAAAGTGTGACCCACCTTGGGTGAATAATAATGCATTTAATAATATTTATTCACCCAATTTTGGTGCCCAAGCATGAGGAAAAGTCAACGCATGATGAAAGGATAAAGAAGATTGGAAATAGAATTCTAAAATTAAATAAATTTAATTTATTTAATGCAGCCCCCTCTCATGCAAAAAAGTGCGACCCATATTGAGGAGAAATAATACTTTTTAAAGTATTAATTAATGAAATTAATTCCTATTTTTGGTGCATAAGATCAAAGCGCACTGTGAAGTCAATGTGGACTGGAAGTAGAAAGCTAAAATTAAATAAATTTAATTTATTTAATGACAACCATGAGCATGCACAAAATAGGCGCCCAAATTGAAGAGAAAAACATGTTAATTAATTAATTAATTGCCAGGAATAGGAGAGGCAGTTATTAATTATAGAATAGTGAAGGTTATATAAGAATGTGCTGCCATAATGATGAATTAATTAATTCTTCAACAAGGAAGTGCAGCCCAGGCAATTTTGGCACCCAATTAAGGAGGAATTTTGCACAGAAGGAGGTGTTTTCACTGCCGGAAAACTTCAAAGTTTGGCGCCTAGGTTTGAAGGAGCTTGAATTAAGTCTAATTAATTGTCTGCATAGTGGTACAGGTGGTCAGGTGAAGTTGAAAAAATTCATGTTTGCTTTGCATGCAAACAAAACATCAAATTTTGGGGCAGCAGGTTTGATGTATGCAGATTTTTATAATTAAAATCAAGTGTTCATGTTCCAGTTGCCATCTTTGTCTGAATTAATTGTAGAAATTCATTACAGGTGTTTTTATAAGAGAAAAGGAGCTTGAATCAATGTCCAATACATTGAACATATCCTCCGAATCTGAAGAAATCTCCAGATCTGTATCAGTTGTAAAGAATTCCGGCTGAATAAAAAGAAAAAGAATTGCTCAGACAAAGATTGCTCTAGCCATGGCAAAGCAAGATGAACGAGAAAGATCAGCAGAATCATGCATAGATCTAGATCCAGATTCAGATCCAGAGCCATAATTGCAAAGGTTTCATCCTTTTGTTTCGAATGCAGCCCATGAAGAAGTCAGTGCATGGAGAATTCCTTCCAGGACCTTGTGCATGTTCTCCCAATCTTCCAGTTGAAGCCTTCATTGAATTTGCATTCACCCGAAGTGCTTTCTAGAATTTTTAATTGCTCATATGCAATTAAAAATAAAAATGATGAGTTATTTACGGCAAACATTGCGCTGATGCATGTACTGGAGAAGAACTGCAAAAGCTTCAAGGATAAGAGGGAAGACATGTCAAAGGCAATACCCGCAAGCAAATCACAGTCACTTGCTTCCAGATCCAGCCACTTCCAAATCTAACTGCTTCCAGATCCAGTTTGGTGAGAATCAAAGGCAAAAGAATCAGTTGCATGCAGAATATGAAAAAGGACAAGACTGCAGCTTTCCTCTTTCTTCTTCTTTCTCTTATTTCCTCCGACAAAGTAATTGAGCGATCAATTAAATTACAAAACTTAAGTGATTGGTTTAAAAGCCATTACTTGAAGAAGTCAATTACTTGGAAATAGGTGGCATACATGCAAAATAGAAGGTTCTATCTTCAGTTGCAAATTATGCATGTCATGCAAAGAGGAATTCCAGGAGAGAGATTGCCAGTTGTTTCTTTTACAACTTCCACATGTGTCAGTTCACTAAAAGCTTCCGACTTGTAATTGCCCCTGTACATGCTATAAGTAGAAGAAGAACCTACGGGTTAAAGGAGGAGAATTTGTAAGCAACATTTTTGTGTTCCAAACTTTGTGCCGAAATCCCTGATAGCTATTTGAAGCAAAGGAATAGAAATGAGCAAATTTCCGGAGAACTTTGTGTCGACGGTGCATTTTGTTTCTAATTTTTTGTCTTAGATCTACTTATAAACTTTGTGTTATTTTAGATCTAGATTTGAAAGCTGCCTTTGCGTATAATTCTGTGTGTTAATATCTATTGGTTCCGTCTATGTGCATGCAATCAACTCTGTAGTCTATTGAATGAGTTGCACATCTTCCGTCTTTCTTTCCTTTGTTTATATTATTTCTTTCTTCATTAGATATTTCCTTTCTTTAACAGCTGCTTATTTGCTGCAAAACTATACAGCTATGGTTCATGAGCTACATGGTTAAAGTAATACCCCCATATAAATACTAGCATATTTAATTGACAAATCTTACATGGGAGCCTCATCGGTAAATGAGGGAGATTTATTTCATGACTGCCTAGGTTTTCAGCTATGCAAAAAATTTAGCCAACAGAGTTTTTATGTAGTCTAGAATATGCACATAGGTTAATTATTTCTTAATATTAAAATAAGAAATTAAATAAAGTGCACAAGGTATTGGTTCATTAAATATTGTTTTGGGAGAAAACATTTAATAGTCGGTCATTGGAGATCACACCTCTTAATTCTATAAAAGAGGGTCGCATTTCTTTTATTGGTATGCTTATGGATGAAATTGATTTGACTCCATGTTTGGAGTAGGGATGTATGCCCACCATTGATACTCTCTCTCATGCTTGGAGATCTATTGTAGCTAGTTGTTATCAAATTAAAAAGGTTATTTCTGAGATCCATGTTTTGGCCTTGGCAAATATTTTGGTTAAATTTGCAAGCGAAAATCTGCATTTTCTACTGTAGCAAATCACTGTAGCGACATCACTGTAGCAGCTGGGTTTTTGGCTATCAAGTTGAAGAGTTTTGTGAGTGTTTTGCAAATCGATTTGGTGTATGATCTCTCTAAACCCTAATTGACTTCTTCTATGGTGTTTCACGGACTATTTTAGAGGTTTTGCTTGATGTGAATCAACTGTTTGGTTGCTGGATATTGTGCCCAAATGGCAGCGACTTCTATTGAGGCAAGTTGGTGTTAAATTGATAAGTAAAAGGTCGGATTTTTATTTATTTAAATCTGCTATTTCTTCCTGGGCAGCAACGACTCCATTAGAGTGAATATTTTGTGCTTGGTTGCTTGATATTAAGCCTTTTTGACAACGACCTGTCTTGGGTGAATTTGGCAAGTAAATCTGATTAATTAAGGTCTGGTTTTGGTTAATAAAAGTCTGCCATTTTATCCCTAAAACAGCAACTCCATTGGGTTGAATTATCAAGGGTTTTGTGCATGTTTGGTGCCTTAAAATACCAGCAACCTGTGTGGTGTTATTCAATTAATGTTAGCAAGTGGTTTTCAAGCAATATTTCACTGAATAAATCCTCTACAAGTCCTGGCAAAATCTGCATATTGATTATTGTAGGATTGACTGGATATTGCAAGGTATTTGTGAACTTTACATTCCCCTTTGACCGCAACTTCTATGTTTGACATCCTCCAGTAATGGCGACTTGAATAAGGCATGTTGTAGTGATATTTTGAGCCCCCTTGACAGCGATTTACATGACTGATTATTTCTAATTTATGTCGACTTGAATTGGTCTCATTTAATGATGATTTGAAGTCTTATTTGGCAGCGATTTGTCTCATTTAGTACCCTCTTTCTATGGCTGTCTTATTCTGAGTTTGGCGAGCCGATTGGTGCTTGATTTAGTGGTGTTCTGATATCATTTAGAGCAGCGAACTGCATATGAAATATTGAATCAGATTCTATATATTTCTGGCAACTTATTCTAATGATTGAGGGTCGGGTTTCACAGACATTAGGGAGCAGCTACAGCAGGGTTAAACTCTGATTTTATAGATCTTTTGTTAGCATACTGAGCAGTGATGTCATTCTCTCTTGTGGGGCTAATTCCTTGAGTAGTTCGAAATGAATTTGTGCTTGATTTGTTGATGACTTCATTCACCCATAGGCGAAGATCGAATCTAATTTTTGCAACATGTTTATGTGGATTTTCTGAGCATATTAATATCAGCTGGGGATGGTTGTTTGAGCCATTTGATAGAGGCCATTAAACCCCTATCCTTGGGTTTATTGAGTCATCTTATCAAGGCACAAGCACTCTTGATTGGTTTTGATCACTTTTCAGTTGTTTTGGGTGTTGAATCTGCTTGATTGGTTACCATTTCCCCTTGATCCCGTAAGAGGGATATTACATGCATAATCAGATTTGAAAATATTTATTTATTTCTGCAACAACTAGGGTTTGAAAGAAATTTATTCCAGCATTCCTAGGCTTCCAAAAATTGTAATTCTTTCACCAATTGATTGCCGAGCTTGAATAATAATTTCAGAATATATTTAGAGTAATATTGCATGGTTTTTAGGGCATTTCCAAGAGGGGCGAATTGCTTGAAAGGAAGGTTTGACATGAGTGGTGGATGTTTGGGCAAGCTGATTTGATATTCGCAGTCGTCATATTTTTAAACCCCCAAATCCCAAGTTTTATGAATTTTGGAGCTTCCTAGGTAAAGTTATGAATTTTTAAAGTAACTTTGTAGACAAGGGTTTATAGAAAATTCATATCTTCATTTCCGGGGCACTAAAAGTCAATTTTCTTGCATCTAACAATTGCTGGTTATCTCTCATAAATTCTGAGCATATTTCGTAAAGGTTTGAGTGAGATTTGTGCCTATGAAAGTGTGTTTGACTTCTCCTAAAAGGTCGCTGCCCTAGGAAGGGCATAATTTGCAGGTTGCAGGGCTGATATCAGTCATCTACAACAACTTACCAATCTGATTTTTAAGTTACATCTCAGCATCTTTTGTCATTTCTTGAGTCCCCCTAAAAAGGGAGATTACACACGCATTAGATATCACCAAAATCATTCACTATGCAAGTCACTATCGTTGGAGAGGGTTTACAATAAGTTGGAAATGATGAGTTTCCAAAACAAATCTGAGTGTAGCTCAAGTATGACCTCCGTATGAGATCACCAATCAAGAAATGAGGGGTTTCTTCCTCAAATCAAGTGCAAAGAGGGTTTTCGTCCTCAATTGCAAGAGAGAGAGCAATTTCGTGCTCCAACTCAAAGAAAATGAAATTCCAAAGTGGCCCCTTTTCCAAGCCAAGCAACCCCTTTAGATAGCTAAAGGTGGTGCCAAAAACAAAAGGATGTTCCCCCCAAAGAGGACTAACCACCTTGTACAAATATAAGTTTCTTTTTATTTTTCAAGTTGGTTTTTGTACTTTTTCGAAATAACTTAGCTTTTCTAAGTCATAATTAGAAATTTTCTTAAATATAATATAAATCTACAAAAGCAATTGAGAATCATGACGTTAAATACTTTCCTTGCTCTTTCCGTTTAAGCCCACGGGAAGTGAAATGGGCCCAAGGTCTTCAAAATGAACTAGCGTAGAGAAGGGGACATTACAGTCTTCCCCTCCCAAAATTGCTTTCCCTCAAGCAATTGGAAACTTCATTGTTAGGGAAATTCAACACCTTTCTTTGTAGCTTCCTTGTCGGATATGTTATCCAATGGGTAAGGACTTGATTTCCTTGATAAAGCATCCGCTACAACATATTTTTCCCTTTGACATAGTCAATGTCAAAGTCATATGCTTGTATTTTTTTCACCCACTTTTGTTGCCGGTCATTCAAATCTTTTTGATGAAGAGAGAACCTCAAACTATTATGATCAATTTTGACAACAAACTTGCCAAAATTTAAGTATTGCTGGAATTTGGCCAATGGATGCATAATGGCCACATTTCTTTGTCATTTATGGGGAAATTCAGCTCATGCTACTTTAGTTTCTGGCTCTCAAAAGCAATAGGATGCTTATTTTGCATCAAAACAGCCCCCACACTTTTTCAGGATGCATCACATTCGAGCAAAAAGGAATAGAAAAATCTGGAACAACAAGTACCAGGCATTAACTCATTACTCTTTTGAGCTTCTCAAAGGTTAGTTGGACTAAATCCGACCAAGAGAAAGCTCCTTTCTTTGTCAAATCAGTCAAGTGGCAGCAAGTTGTGAGTATCCCTTGACAAATCTCCTATAGTAGCTGAAATACCAAGGAACCCTCACAATTGTGTCAATGAGGTAGGAAGCCAATCCAAAATGGCTTGGACCTTTTGTTGATCGTCATGTCTTCTTGGGCATTGATGACATGTCCAAGATACAAAATTTTACTCAAACCCAACTCACACTTGGATTTCTTTGCAAAGAGAGCTTGTCGTTCCAAAATTTCCAGCACCATATCCAAGTGTCTTAAATGCTCCTTCCATGTTTTACGGTATATCAAGATGTCATCAAAGAACACTAGAACAAATTTCCTCAAGTACTTACCAAAAACATGATTCATGCACGATTGGAAAGTAGCCGGGGCATTGGTTAACCCAAAAGGCATAACAAGAAACTCAAAATGCCCAAAGTAACACATAAAGGTTGTCTTGTCAACATCCTCATCTCTAACCTGGATTTGATGATAACCGGATCTCAAGTCAATCTGAGAAAGGAAAACCGCTCGATGCAATTCATCAATCAACTCATCAATTTTAGAACGGGGTACCTATTCTTGATTGTTTTCTTGTTCAACAACTTATAATCAATACACATCCTCATAGTTCCATCCTTCTTCTTCACAAGTGTAATATCCTTTTCTAGGGATGAAACTGAAAAACAAGGAAATAACACAAATCCCAAACTCATTTGAATTTGATTTTGGACCGGCAAACTGAAAATTTAGATTAGTACGGTACAACAATCTGATTTTTGGAACAACTACTTGTAAACAACAAGATTTCACCCAAATATCACCCTAAAACTTATCCACATTATTTATAAACCTTTTGGAAACACTTTAGGACAATTTTCACCATGAAAACCAATCTCAAACACAGTCGACAATTAATTTATCAACAAAAGTACAACCAAGACAAATGAGCAAAAATGAGGTCTCCAAACCTCAACAATGGCCAATTATCAAAGATATCACCCTTATAAATTATGACAAATTTGAATATCAAATAATAAATGAGTTCCATGCCCTATAAGGCACCCAAATTGACTCCAACCCTAGTCGCTCTCTAGGAGACGAACTCCAAACCATGCAAAAGCTCTTGATTGGTCTTCTTGATACCCTAGATATAAACCAGCAAGAGGATCTTCCATATTTGTCTTCACACCACCAATTTCAGAGAGTTTTCATTCTCTAATATGCCACAAGGAAGGTTTTCGTCCTCCTTGGATGCCACACTATGAATTTTCGCCCTTAGTAGAGTTGGAAATAGAGCAATCAGCCCTAGAGTCCAAATTGATAAGTATATACGCCAAAAAGTGATGTGCAAATGAGCCAATGGCCTCCTCTTATACCTTTTAGTTGGTGCCAAAAGTCATAAAAGGTAATGGCTGACCTCTTGAGCTTGTTTTATCTTCTATTTCCATGTTGGAAATTCTCCAATCTTGCCGACCTCATAGGGAGCTTACTTTTCTTTTAATTTTATGTTGGGAGCACTAAAACTCAACCGACTTGCCTTGAGAGGCAAAACAAAAAATAAAAACATAAATATGAATAAAGAAACTGAAATATAACTCAAATTCTTTCCTTGTTCAACTTCTTCTTGCCTGTGGAAAGGAAGATGAGCAAGAAGCCTTCAATTTATATTATTTCGAAAAAGGGGACATTACAGTCCTCTCTTCCCCAATTTGCTTTCCCTCAAGCAAAATGCAAGCTCCTGAATCCCAAATATTTCTATGTGGCTTGATGTACTTGTACATAAAGCAAACATATCAAAGAAAACATGAGTGTTTAACAACACTTTTACAACCTCTTCATCACATGGTAGGGACATGATAGCTAGCTCCCTTCCTTTGCTTGCCATCATCTCATAATTTCCATTCAATTGATGGATTCCCCAAACTTGGGTAATGTTGTCTCAAAAAAAGCTGCAACCTTGCATTTTTCTCTCAAAAATAAGAATGTTAGTGGCTGGAAATCACCTTAAATCGGCCTTAAATATGCCAAGGTTAGTAGTAGTTTGGAATTTATTCAACCTTATAATTGGAGGCTCTTTTTATTCAACCTTATATATGCCAAAATGAGGCTCTCAAGGTCTGTTGTGGTGCCCCCTTACAAAGGTAGTGACGAAGAGACAAATCACCTTTTTGTGCACTGCCCATATGTAAGTGAAATTTGGTGCAAAGTTGTAAACGAGTTATGTCAATAGACTCAATACTGGCTTTCCCCAAAAACGTTGATCGACCTATTCCTATTTTGGAAATCCAAATTCAAATCTCTCCCCTTGGAACAATTGTGGACCACTCTCCTCTCTATCATTTCTTGGAATCTATGGCAAGATAGGAATAAGACTTTTTAGGGTAAATGTCTTTCTTCTGATAAAGCTTTTGATAACATTTTTGTAGCATGAAGGCACCAATCAAAACTTGGCCTCCAAAGAAAGGAGATGTCAACCCAATCAACGACCAATTTTTTTTAAATTGCAAGGATTTCTTGATAAAGTGGCTGGGAGAAATAGAGAAAGAGGTAGTGACTCTATTTGGAAATAGCCACTAGTGAATATGCTGAAGGTAAATTTCAATGGAGCACCAAAGAAAAAACCTTGGAAAGCAACGGTAGGTGGGGTCTTTAGGGACAATCATTAAAAAACTATTTTTATCTATTATGAAGCTCTATGTAATGCATCCATTAATGTCACTAAGGCCAAAGCAATGTGGAGGGGATTGTGAGTTGCAAAGTAAAGAGGATGGTCTAATATCAATATCAAAGGAGACTAAAACTTGATAATCAATGGTATCCTCAAAGATAGTTGCCAACATTGGCTATTCAAAAAAATCATACAAGATTATTGTATCTAGCTACAAATACGTCAAAAGTGTAGGTAATCATGTGGTTGATTACCTAGCCAATGTTGGAAATTACTTCAATACAAATGGAAGAGTAGAAGAATACTGAATATCTAACTGAACCACTTCGGCAACCTCCACAACCTTCCACAAGAATATATTTCACAAATGATCATATGGAAGAGCCTTGCCTATCCTTATTTATAGACATAATTAACTAGGTGGGGTTACACCTCATCATCCTAACTTGGTCAGCCCAAAGAAACATATAAAAATACTGAATGGAAAGATAAAGGTTAAGTGTGCCATAAGATGGCCCACCCTAACCCAATTGCACTTAGAATATAGAATATTAGGGTCGTAACATGCCCTTCCCCTTCAAACAAGCATTGGCCTCAACACTTAGCAACTCAGTATGCTTATGCATGAACTTTTTGTCTTTCCATGTTACATCCTTGCTTGGCAGATTCTGCCACTTAATAAGCAACTCATTGATTACCCTTTTCCGTTTCCGTTTTGTGCGGGTCTCAAGAATTGCTTCGGGTTCCAAGATAATTATTCCCTCTTCATCAAGCTCTTGTAATTCTGTTTGTATTGGAATCCTCTAGCCAATGAATTTCTTCAAATAGGAAAAATGAAATATTTTGTTGACCTAGCTAACTCTAATTTATATGCCACATTGCGAATCTTTGTCAGAATTTGATAAGTATCATAATACTTAGGTTAAAGTTGGTTATCTTTATTTTCTTGCTTCAAGGACCGTTTCTTATATGGCTGCAACCTTAGGAAAATCCAATTATCCACCTCGAAATTTCTTTTAGTCTAATGTTGGTCAATTTTTTGTTTCATCTTGTTTTGTGCCATGGACAAGTTTTTTTGGAGATTAGAAAGCTCCTCTTATTGGTGTTGAATCTAGGATGCACTTTCAAGTAGGATGTGATGGAAGGGGGGTGGTATTTGTAGACACAAAATTCACGCACATATTACTATTTTACTATGCTGTCAGTATGTTGTTTATAATATATATGCATGGATCTTAAGTAAAAAAAGTATTCACTAGTGACACAATCCTTTGCCCATCCACTTGCTTTGGTTGTTTCGATTGTCTTTCTCTTTCACATCTGTCATTGCTGCACCTAGATCTGGTCAGGTCATAGGGATCCTTGTTTTCACTCTTTTCACATCCGTCGTCATTTATCCCAGAACACTAGTGCCCATTGTGGACACTAATGCCTAGACGCTCCTGTCCATTCTGGTTGCTCCTGTCCATTCTCGGTGCTCCTCTCCTCTTTGTTATTTTCACTTATTTTGACATTTGTGGTTGGCTTTTCTAGTTTTCTAATCCTTATTTTGAGCTCATAGCCGGCCTTTTGTGTCATTAGTGTCAAAATTTAAACAAGAGATCCATATATATATGCAACATACACTCTATTATTTTGGCTGAAAATTCTAAGGGGCAATCTCATCTACATACTATCACTACCATTACAAGGGACTGTATTTTTGGGTTGCATACATTGCATAGGAAGGGGAAATGCTCAATTCCATAAAACACATTTGCATCTTATCTAGCCATAGCTCACTATCTTGGTGTCATTGGCGCGAGGGCAACCTAAGCACACTATTACACACACAAGCACAAAGAAGTACACGGAGTTTGGAATGTAGTGCAACGCACGCTCATAAGTTCACTCATTGGGTGACCGCTGGGGTCAGTCCGACTTCACATATTGCATTTTCATTTCAATTTGATATGTTTGTGAGCTTGTGCAGGTAGCTAGGGTTTGTGTTGAAGGTTACAGGTACCCTCGGCGATCCAAGTGCAAATATCAGACGACCAACAAGAAGTGGTAACAAAACTCTAGCTACACTGAAGAAAGTAGATTCCGACCTTTTGTGTAGTCATCGGCCCAAGAACAATCACCAACGCCCAAGCGCCCCTGTCCAGCACCAGGCGCCCGTGTTCGACATTATTCTCAGAATCTAGATTTTATAGAGAGTAGTTGCGACATAGTTCCAGCCCTGTTCAACACTTTACATCATCCAGATCAGTTCCAGATTGCAGAGGATCTAGGTAAGCCATCTCTCTCTTTCATTTGCTTATAGTGTTGCATTATTTGAGTGCTTGGCATTTGTATATCTATTGTATTTATCATAGACGTTACTCTGCAATTAACTTTAATTCATATTTTATTAAATCAATATCCACAAAATGTCATAAATGGGTACATTTTAGAAGTATGGGGATATGTGTTATACCGCCATTTTGTTAATGGCAACCAATTAACCCATCGTGTTTGCTTATCAAAAGTAAAACAATGAAGATAAGCCCTTAAACACTCAATGACCACCTCGGTTTGTCCATTTGATTGAGGGTTATAGGAAGTGCTATGAACAAGTTGAGTACTCGAACAAAAGAATAACCCAGTCAAAATACTATTGACTATAATCTTTGGTGTCTCATACAATTTCTGAATAATATCCTAAAAAGGCTACTACTACAATACTTGCTACAAAAGGGTTTAACAAGGCACAAAAAATGGGCATATTTTGTATGTCAATCCACCACCATCATGATGACATTTTTCCCTTTTGAATTGGGTAGTCCTATGATGAAATCCATGGATACCTCCTCCCACCTTTGTCTAAGAATAAATTTTGGATGCAAAAGACTAGGGGTCCTAATGGTCTCATGTTTTTTTTTGTTGGTATGCCAAACATTCTGCCACAAATTTCTATACACCATCTTTGAGCCCCTCCGGAAAAAATATCGCTTGATCCTATGAATAGTTTTCATGAATCCTAAATGTCCCCCAATCGGTGAAGGATGGAGCTCCTCTAGAAACTTATACCCTTGGCCCCAATTTTGGCAAAGGTATATTCTATCCTTGTACCAAAAGGAGCCACCCTTCCATAAAACCTCATTTGATGTAGTCGATACTACAAAAGTTGTTGAATGAGAGTCTCTGTATCTGTGTCTTGTTTCCATTTTGATCTTGCCTCATCCACCTAGTCTGCCTATAGTATCAAAGTGACATAGAACAATGCCTCTGTTTTTTCATCCCTCCAAGAAATCATATCACAACATTTGTCATGTCCCTTTTTGGAGACTAGCCTCACTTGAAGATCTTGACCCATTCTTCTCCCAGTGGGTCTAAGGAAGGGAGCAAGGGGAAGATTCAGATAATGTTGTGATGATAATTTAGTATTTGCTTTTATTATTATCATCATGTATTGCTATTGGGAAGCCTAACGCTCCAATAAAAGAACTTATTTAGTTAAAAAATAAAAGTATTTGAGCATGTAGGCTCCAAATACCAATTAGAAAATTAAAAGTACCTTTCTTAAGGGGTCGGCCATCATTTGCATTTAAAGCATCCCTTATGGTTATAAAAGGAGGTCGTTTGACCATTAGAGAGTTATGTTTTGGTAAATTTTCATATCTTGGTAAAGGTTTGCTTGCGAAGCACCTTTCCTACCTTTATCAAGGACGAAAAACCCTCGATTGAGGGCTTGTGGAGGACTAAAACCCTTGCACAAGGATTTATGTATGCAAGCTGGTTTGGAGAGCAATAAATTATCATTTTCTTGCATGATTTATCTCATTGGATCAATAATCCATTTATTTGAAGTGGAGCGACCCACTTGGGAGAACTATTTAGTATTTGCTGATGATAAGTTGATCAATCTGAATTTATTATCTTATTCTCCATATTTTTAAAGGCCAAGATCTCAAGTTTCGTGATTTTTGGAGGTGATTTACTATTTTTCCAAGCTTGTTGAAGTTCGTTGGTTAAGGGTTTCCAAAATTAATTATTTCCAAGCTCAATTTTGATATCTGACCGCTGATTGTGTTTGTTGAGGGTTTTTAAATATTTTTGGCATAAGAATTGAAGTGTGTTAACAAGGTTTAAGCCACCTTTGAAGGGTTTAACTTTTCCAAGGAGGTCGCTGCCCTAGGAAGGTCATAATTTGTAGGTTGCAGAGCTGATATCAGTCATCTACAATAGCTCACTAATCTGATTTTTAAGTTTTACATCTCCGGTCCTTGGTCATTTTTTGAGCCCCCTTAAAAAGGGACATTACAACATTCTCTATACCTGTCATGTAAATGATCTCAAAGTCACAACCCAACATCTTCGTGATCCATTTTTGTTGCTTCTCTGAGGATAGCCTTTTTCCAAGAATAATTTTAGATTGTCATGATCGATCTTCACTTTCAAGTGTCTTACCATCAAATAAGGTCGCCTATGCTTAACTGCAAGAAGGATAGCCAACATTTCTTTCTCATAAATGGGCTTGAGTAAATTTTTAACTTTTAGTTGGTGAATTTCAAAAGCAAGGGGCCTACCTTCTAGCATGAGTACTACACCCATACCTTGTCCTAAAGCATCATGCTCTATAATGAAAGTTTCAGTGAAATTTGGAGTGGGGTGAATTGGAGTGGTGCACATGGCATCCTTTAGCTTCTCACATGCTCCAATTGCAGCACAATTCCTATGGAAGGAATCCCTTTTGAATAGAGTTGTGATTGGTGCTGCTATGCTTCCACAAGTTTTGACAAATTTGTGGTAATATCTTTGTAAGTCCTTAAAATCTTCATAAGTTATCGAGGGTTTTAGGTACCTTCCATTTCAACATGGACTTGAACTTGTTAGGATCCACCTTGAATCCTTCATGAAAGACAATGTTACCCAAGAGCTTGATGTTCTTAAATCCAAAAACAAAAGCTTGGAAGGTTTTGCATATAGTGCATGTTGCTTGAGAGTCCTTAAAACCTGGTCAACATGGTGTAAATGGTCCTCTCATGTTTTATTGTGAATCATTATATCATCAAGGAACATTAAGACAAACTTCCTAAAAAATGATCGAAAAATGAAATTCATCAAACTTTGAAATGTAGAAGGAGCATGAGTGAGGCCAAAAGGCATAACAAAAATATCATAATAGTCCTCATGTGTATGCAAAGTGGTTTAGAGAATGTCTTGCTCCCTGATTGTGATTTCATGATACCTAGATCTAAGATTTGTTTTATAAAATAGTTAGCTCCATACAAATTATCTCGTAAATCATCAATTACAAGAATAAGAAACTTAGCTTTGATGGCAAATTTGTTTAGCACCTCGTAGTTAGGGGACATGTGCCAATTATCATCCTTCTTATGCATCATTACCACTAAAGAAGAATAAGCACCCTGACTATGTTGAATAATATCTAATTCTAGCATCTCCTATACCATACGCTCAATCTCATTTTTATCACATACGATTATTTATAAGGTATAATGTTGGAAAATTGGGTCACTCGAACCATTTGAATGGAATGGTCATGATCCCTTTTGGGTGGAAGTCCTTTTGGCATATCTCTAAATACTAATGAGTGAGGGTCAATGGTACTCTAAAGGTCTCATGGTGTTTCCACCTGTGATTGTTGAGCTTCTAGAGAATATAATTGTGCCACAAATGCAATAGACCCTTTCTTGAGTAACTTCTCCATTTAATGAGATCTCACCAGCTAGGGAGCATTTTCTTGCAATCCCCACAATACAAATGTCTTGCCTTAAGAGTGAAAGTGCATGAAGAGTGTTTGAAGTTCATCTTTGTTGCACATAAGGTAGTAAGCCATTGGACTCCCAAAACAATATCTACTCCATCCATGGGAATGGAAAACATAGGACTATTCAAAATATGGTCACCCATTGCTATTATGATACTGTGGCATTTTCCTATGCAACTAATTGTACCACCATCAACGATCATGATTGGAGCTGGATAGATAAAGCATTTCAATTGTTTGGCCAGCTTATTATTGATGAAATATGAGTACTCCCTGGATCAATTAACACTGTCACTTTTTCTTCGTCAAAAATCCCACAAACTCGAGGGATTGGGGGGTACTAATCCTTCATAGAGCATGGCAAGAGATAGTCAATTGTCAACCATTTTGTGCTTATTTTACTTCCTCTTCCTCTTACACTTCAATTTCTTCTTCTTCTTCCTCTTCACTTGCTTCTTCAATGTAGAATAGTCTTTTTCCTGCACATTAATGTCCTCTATTGCATTTACTATCACAATTAAAACATAATCCCTTTTCCCTTTTCTCTTCCATTTTTTGAGGTGTTGATTTGGCTGGTTGAGGTAAGGACTTTGGTAGGGTGCTACGATCTTTGATGCTAGTGAATGTTTGTCTCCTATCAGTAAAATTCTTTTCCTCAACCCTCATACCCTAATAATAGATCTAGATGAGAGTGGTGAATCAAACAAGCATACCTCATGTTGAATGTGGTCCTTCAATCCACCCAAAAATAGGTCTTTTAAGTTGTCCTCCGTTAACTTTCTTCACTCTTAAGGACATGGTTTGAAATTGTTGAACGTAATTATTGACTGTACCATTTTATTGTAGCATGGCTAATTGGCTGAAGTAGTTATCCACTAGACTGCTACTGTATGTGTAGTCAGCTCCTTAAAAATAGAACATGTGACATTGTCATTGTTCTTCTTTTGATCTAGTTCTAAATATAAGGATGCCATCATAACCTTTTGTCCACATGGGGTCTGATGGAGATTTAAAAAAATGTTCCATTTGGATTGATCCAAATGAGCGTGTCCTTGCCATCAAACTTACGCATGTCCAACTTGGGAGTGTTATGAGACCCATAATTAACATTGGTTGTGGGATGAGGTATCCCACTGTTTGAACTAAAAATGGGTTGGTTCCTTTTTCATTTAGGGATGGTAGTACCACTTGTTACTGGAGAATAGTTGTGTTGAAATGAACCTTGTAATGTGATCAAACTTTTGAAAAAATATGTGGGATCAACCAAATTTGTATCAGTAGTTGCCCAAGCCAAGTCAATCCGAGCTACATCTGCTTTCTTAGCCATATCTTTTAGTTCGTCTTTGGTTGCCATTTGTGCTATGCTTTCTCAGATCTTATTTAGTTCATCCCTGATAGCCTAGCCTGCTATATCTGCTTTGGAAGCAATAAGGTTTCTTAAGCCATTTGGATCATTGGTAGTACTTGATAAGGTTGAGTTGACATGTGACAAATTTGCCTCCAAGTCATTTGTACTATCTCCCCAAGTTGCACTAGATTCCAACTATGACTCTATATCTTCTTTGTTAGGAGTCTTTCCTATTATGTTTGTATTCCTTCCCTTGCCTTTAGTTTGTGCCCCTGCCATGATGTTATGGACCAAACTTTGACCTGCCGATTTTAGAGTAAGGACAGCTTCAAATCCAAAAGCTTAAAGAATAGATCCTGGTGTCCCCACGTTTCATCCTGAAATCTGTGACTACCCTATCCGAAAAAATTTCGTACTTTTAAAATAATGGGTCGTTTTGTGTTTTTATTGCCAGAAAGTTCTTGTATTGCATCAAGATATTCCCAAAGAGCCATATTAGTCATTTTCGCCAAATACGCAGATGCCCAAAATTGTTATATTTTGTCGTCGAGATTTGTTTGCGGGAAATTTATATTTAATTATTTTGAGCCCCGTTTGAGGCAATTTTTGTTCCGGTTTAACTCTGTTGTGATCGTACATATCATTATTCCTATATACCAGTAGGGTTTTAACCAGGAATGAGTTTTGGACTTTATTTGTGACTTTTGGCAATTTTTTGTGTTTTTTGTGTTTTCCCGTTTTGTTTTCTGTGAAATTTCTCTAGGTCAATTCCTTTGCTGGTTTGGCCTGATTCTTGGCCTGGAGTATTTGGAGATCACATACGCACGTTGTGCTAGAAGGAAGTCGCCATCGGAGGTCCGGTTCACTGGGAAAAGACGAAGTCGCGCACCAAAAAGCCTCTTCGCATTTCTGGAAAACAAAGAATCAGAGTGGATAATGGGAAAATTAGAAGCAGCAGGCAGGTGGGAATTTTGTACCTACCTTGCAAGGTACTTTTTCCCATGATAGAAAAGTCACTTAAGTTGCAGTGGGAAAATCAAAGGTAGCAGGTAGGCGGGAATTTCTTACCTGCCTTGCAGGGTAAAAATTTCCATTGTGGAATAAAAGAAATATCACTTAAGTGAATCATGAGATTTTATTACCTGCCTTGCAAGGTAAATAATCCCATTATGAAAGTCAAGTGACTTAAGTGAATCATGGAATTTTCAGGGCTGCCTTGCAGGGTAAATAATCCCATTGTCATGTGATTCTTAAAAATAGAATTTTATGTCAAAAAGTGCGCCCCCTTTGGAGAAGTAAAGGCAGCCTTTCAATTGATTAATTTAATTAATTATTCACCCAAAATAGGCGCCCAGGCTTGTGGAAAAGTCAACAAAGGCAAATGACAAAAGGTGGTTGAAAATAGATTGCTCTAAAATTAAATAAATTAATTTATTTAATGGCAGCCCCTTTATGTCAAAAAGTGCGCCCCTTTTGGGAGAAAGATAATACTTTTTAAAGTATTAAATGATTAAATTAAATTCTATTTTCAGTGGCTAAGGTTAAAGCACACTGTGAAGTTTAAGTGAAGTGAAGAGTGGATGATTAAATTGAATACATTTAATTTATTGGATAGCTGTCCTTAAACATGCAATTTTAGCATATCAGTTAAAGAGAAAAGCATTATTTTTAATTAATTAATTGCCAGGAATAGGAGGGACAATTATTAATTATAGAATTATGAGGGTTATATAAGCATGGGCTGTCATAAGGGTGAATTAATTAATTCACAGGTAAAGAAGTGCAGCCCAGAGGAAAAGTGTGCCCCATTTGAAGAGGATTTTTGCTCAAAAGAAGGTGAAATCAAGGCTAAAAACTTCCAATTTTGGCGCATGCATTGAAGGAGGTTGATTTGTGTTTGAATAATTGTTTGCATAAGTGATACAGGTGCTTAGGTGATGTTAGTAAAATTCATGCTTGCTTTGCATGCAAATAAAACATCAAATTTTGGGGCAGCAGGCTTGAATTATGCAGATTTTTGTGATTAAAATTCACTGTGCATGCTCCGGTTGCCATCTTTGTCTGAATTAATTGCAGGAGTTACATACAGGTGCTTTTATAAAGAAAAAGAACTTATATCAATGTCCAATAGATTGAATATTTCCTCCGAATCTGAAGGATTATCCAGATCTGCACCAGTTTTGAAGAATTCCAGTCAAATAAGAAGAAAAAGAATTGTTTAGACAAAGATAGACAAAGCTATGACGAAGAAAGATGAAAAAGAAAGCACAATAGAGTCATGCATCACTTCTAAATTTGCAGATATTGGAGACACAGATCTAGGCTCGGAACCTCTTGTTGAATGGATAGACAGATTCAGAGCAGGAAAGACTTCACTCATGCATGTAGATTAAAAGCAATGGAATTATTTGAGCTGCAACTTTTCCATCCACAGCCCAGTTGCCAGAGTTTGTTATGCAAGTGTAGATCCATATCCAGATGCAGATGCAGATGCAGATGCAAATCCATTTGCAAATGCAGATGCAGATCCAGATCTCATAGTTGCAAAAGCTTCCGGCACAAAGGCTTCATCCTCTTGTTTCGAATGCAGCCCGTGAAGAAGTCAGTACGTGGAAAATTCCTTCCAAGATCTTGTGCATGTGCTCTCATCTTCCAGTTGAAGCCTTCATTGAATTTGCATTCACCCGGAGCGCTTTCTAGAATTTTTAATTGCTCATATGCAATTAAAAATAAAGATGATGAGTTATTTACGATCAACCTTGCACTGATGCATGTACTGGAGAAGAACTGCAAAAGCTTCAAGGATAAAAGAGAAGACAAGGCGAAGGCAAAATTCTAGTCGCTTCTAGATCCAACCGCTTCCAATTCTAGCTTGTTTCCAGATCCAGCTGCTCCCAGGTCTAGTTTGGTGAGAATCAAAGGCAAAAGAATCAGCTGCATGCAGACATGAAAAAGGACAAGACTGCAACTTTCCTCTTCCTTCTTCTTTCCTCCGACAAAGTAATTGAGTGATCAATTAAATTATACAACTTAAGTGATTGGTTTAAAAGCCATTACTTGAAGAAGTCAATTACTTGGAGATAGGTGGCAGACATGCAAAATAGAAGGTTCCATTTTCAGTTGCAAATCATACATGTCATGCAAAGAGGAATTCTAGGAGGGAGATTGCCAGTTGTTTCCTTTCCCACTTCCACATGTGTCAGTTCAACTAAAATCTTCTGACTTGTACTTTCCTTTCTACATTCTATACGTAGAAGAAGAACCTCCAGGTTAAGGATGTTCCAGACTTTGTGCTGAAACCCTTGAGAGCCACTTGAAGCAAAGGAATATACAGGAGCAGATTTCCGAAGAACTTTGTGTCACGGTGTATTGTGTTTCTTGCTTTTTATCCTAGATCTTTTAATAAACTTTGTGTTATTTCAGATCTAGATCTAGAGCTACCTTTGCTTAGAATTTTGTGTTTATATCTATTGGTTTCTTCTATGTGCATGCAATCAACTCTGCTATCTATTGATTGGGATGCACATCTTCCCCATTTCTTCTCTGTGTTTATATAATTCCTTTCTTCTATAAATATTTTCTTTCTTTAAACAACTGCTTATTTGCTATAGAACTGTTCAGTTATGGTTCATGAACTGAGTAGTTAAAGTAAAACCCCATATAGATATTAACATACTTTAATTGACAAATCTGACACAGGAGCCTCACCGGTAAATGAGGGAGATTTATCTCATGACTGCCTAGGTTTTGTGCCAGGCAGAAAATCTAGCCAATAGATCCCCACTAAATTTTATGATCTTTCTAAAAATGTAATTTTGTTTTTAGAAAACTTCCAAAAAGTGCACTCTCTAGATCAATTTTATTAAAAGATTAAAATCAAAACTTATAAATGATCATAGAAAGATAAAAATTGGACCATAGCTTCCTTTGAACCTCTTAAACCTCAAAAAAATTGAAGAAAAATTTGCTATGGTTTGTGATGTATAGGTGATTCTTCAAAAAAAGGATTTTAGCCCCAATTGAAGCTCTGGTATCACTGTATCGAAATGATCTCGATCTAAATGAAAGAAGAGCAGAATGCTGAATATGTAACTAAGCAACTGTGACAGAGAAACCTCCACAACCTTACAATAAGAATATGATTTGCTAATGATTATTTGGAAGAGCCCTGCTCATCCTTATTTATAGACATAATTAGGTAGGGTCACACTATCCTAATCAGATCAGCCTGAATAAACATTTAAAACTAATAAATGAAAAGATAAAGGTGAAGCATGTCACAAGTCAGCACAATCTAACCCAAGTACACTTAAGAATATAGACTATTAGGGGTGGGACACTTACCTTCACCCTTCAACGATCATATCCTAGAAAATCTCTTTAATCTTGATGGGGTCCTTCCCTTTGTAATATGTAACTCTTCTTTGATCCCTTCTTCATGGTCACCTTACTCTTCTTTTTCACCTTTTTCTACTTGGTGCTTTTCACACGAGTCTTGTAAGGGATTTTTCTCTCCCTGTTGTCCAATATTTGCTATTCTCATTTTATTGAAGCTGGTTGGGAGCTGTGTGGCGGGTCAACTTTCATTTGCTTGTTGGCTTGGTTAGCTACTTTCGGGTTCAGCTCTTTCATCTCTGTAAGGATAAGTTGGTTGTGCTTTGACAAACTTACACTTGTTCTGATCATGGTGAGCCCTATGGATCATGATGCAACAAAAGGCACTAGTGAAGGATCAAGTAGTAGGGGAAGCTCTAGATTGTCTGAGGAGGAGGGGGAGGGTGAGGAGGAAGTGATTCAGGGCCAGAATGAAAAACTGATACATTACTATTCCTTGGATGATGTTCATGATGCATATTTTGACTTATTTGATGACCTAAAAATATAGAGGCTCTTGGAAGACCAAATTTTGATGGATGATGGTACCCGTCTTTCAGCTGAAATCACAATGGATTAGTGGAAGTGTGTTTAGGTGCAGCGGATCAAAAGCCCTAAGCTTCTGAAACGGGCAGCTACAAATCTATTTTGAGCACAACTATTTATGCAATTGGGGCAAGAGTCTTCAATGATATGTGTTTTGGATGCACTTAAGGATCCTGGTTAGTTTACCCTTTGATTGAATGTGATGAATGTTGCTCATCTGATAGCTGTGTAAATAGTTCTGCTGAGCTCAAGTAGTAGGAGAAGCTGTAGATTGTCTAAAGGGGAAAGAGGGCGAGGAGAAAGTGATACAGGCCAGAATGAAAAACTGATATGTTACTATTCCTTAGATATGTTCATGATGCATATTTTAACTCATTTAATGACCTAAAATTATAGAAGCTAATGGAGGACCAAATTCTGATTGATGATAGTACCAGCCTTTCAGATAATGGATTATTGGAAGTGTCTTTTGGTGCAGGGGATCACAAGCCCCAAGCTTCTGAAATGGCAGCTACAAATCTATTTCGAGCCCAACTATCAAGACAGTTGGCGTAAGAGTCGTCAATGATATGTGTTTTGGATGCACTGAACGATCCTGGTTGATTCACCCCTCAACTGAATGTGATGTATGTGGCCCATCTGATATGTGTGTAGATGGTTCTATTGAGCTCAATCAACACCTTAGCCAGTCATGAGGACACTCAGCAGTTTGAATTTGGTTCTATGCATATGCTGAGTAGTATTTTGCACTTGTTGAAGAAATGGATCTGGTAGAACTCCAGAATTGTGATGAGGCAGGGGATGCCACTGCATGTTAATTCTGTTGCATAAGATGATTTTGGCCCAATGTAGACTTGAATTTATGGCTTTTTTTGTTATTTAGATGGACTTATTAATAAAGGGCTGAAACTGCTAACCTTATGTATCTTCCTCAAGTATTCAGTAGTTTAATTATCATATTCCACTGTAGGTATTAAGATAGAAGTTCTTAGGTGTGACAACAAGGCTGCTAGTACTGATCATAAGATATTCTTATGTCATAGTACAGCTATCTAAAATAAGTGGGCATGCAGTCTGGCTTGAAGAAGGTTATTAACAGATTTGGTTTCACTCATTGAGGATCCATTAAATCCGCTAGCGACGTTTTTTGCATGCTTTTCTGTGGGGCTAGACATCCTGTTGTTAATGTTTAACAATAGACATATACATAGAGAGATATACATATACATATACATATACATCCAGAGAGAGATATTTGGTTTCACTCATTGGGGATCCATTAAATCTGCAAGTGATGAGTCTTGCATGCTTTTCTGCAGGGCTAGAGGTCCTGTTTTTTATGTTTAATGATATACATGTACATATACATATATATAGAGGGAGGGAGGGTGATTTTTTTGGATATTCCTGCTTTAGAGTTTTTTAATTTCCAGCGTTTTGGGTCCTATACTAGACTCATCATCAGGTAGAAGAAGCCTATGCTTGAGGGAAGATTTATAGAGAAATCACAGGTTTTCATTTTTGGATATACCTGCATAAGAGTTTTTTTAATTCCAATGTTTCGGGTCCCATACTAGACTCATCATCAGGTAGAAGAAGCCTATGCTTGAGGGAAGGTTTAGAGACCAGCAATTATGTGTCTGTTTGTGTATGCACATATATAATATAATTATGTACATCTAAGAGCCAATAAATTTATTTTGATGTTATCCAACTAAGTAGACGTTTTCCATATATAGTAGCTGGATGCAATCAATCATTACACTTTGTCTGGACCTGTCAATATTAAAAATTTCAGTGATGTTTTTAGGTTCACTGATTTTTTTCTAATAATTGTGAATCTGTGTCCAATCGTCTATTGAATCAATGTATTTATCTCAAAGAATTCAAATCAATTAATCAGTTTGCTGATTTATTATGGATTTTCTATTTTTTCCCCATTTATATTTTTGGGGACCCCTGGTGATATTTTCCACTCATGGTTTTGGTTATATTATGCCCAATACTTGGGCTGATATAGTTCAGTAGGCTCAAACCTTGGGGCCAGTGTATATTCATGTTTTTGTTGGTATGTTATGCGAGGTGCATAGTAACCAAAATGGAATCTTGGTTAGGATTTCTTCTTGAGAGCTGAAATCTATGGTTTAGTAGCATGTGAACCACCCCAACACTGTTTATGCATTATGGCTCTTCTTTTAAGATTTGATCCTTACTTATTTTGAAGTGTAAACTGCTATATACCAATTCCTTACACGGGGATAGATCCATTTCCTCTTTGATTTTCCTTATCCACTGGTGTGATATATGAACTTGTAATTGTGTGCTAGAGGGCTATTATCCTTCGAATTTGCAGTTCAGAGCAAAGTCACTTGATCCCATCTTCTGTCTTCTATTGAGGAATTCATGGTTATATGAGTTGTTAGGATATGTAGAATTAGATGAGATGATCATTACTCATTTGTTATTGCAACCCACTAGAGCACTCTATCTGCAAGTAAAAACATATGCTCCTTATATTGTGCTCAGGCTTGTAATTTTCCCATTCTTTTCTTGATTATGTATATTCTTTAGATGCGTTAAAATTTGATATGAAATATTTATATATCTAATCATAATGGCTATTCTATGCTTTCTTTTCTAAGCTCATCCCATGGCTTTCTGGATTGGTGAACTGAATTTTATGGCTAAGACATGATAGAATATTAACACCATATGTGACCTTGTGCAGGAACAATATATAGCTCTTCACTATTTCCTGGTCGTGCTCCCCCAGATAGGGTGCTTCTTCTGAACTTCATCGGAGGTGCAACTAATCCTGACATTACAGAAAAGGTATGTGATATTTACTAATATTAAATGATTTGCAAAGCATTAGGAGAGTAGATAAAGTAGGCATATCAAAGGAAATGCATACGAGAAACACTCCTTAAACAGGCTCTATCAATTTTATTGGTGGTTTAGATTTATGAAGGGTGGAGAGATGCTTATAGCTTCTCTTGGAAATTTTGTGTAATTTTACCGATATTATAAACCTCCAATTTCCACCTAAAACAAGGCACTCTAGCCAACCATCATAAATGTTTAGCAGGGTGACTCTATCATAAATGTTTAGAATGCATGGAAACACTTCTAAACAATGGGCTAGCTATCTCATTCCAGGATAGACCATACTGAGAAAATCTCTGTAGAACATTACAATCAAACTAGAAACAACAGAAAAGCATAGGAGACTATAGAATGGAACCTTGGCCATTAACATTTATATTCTAAATGAATGATCAACTGACCAGGTTCCAAAGACTGATTCACCTTCCAACATAGCCATTCCATCCAATGCCAATGACAATGAAGCCACAACTCTTGGAGCATTTCTTCCACTATTTCTAAGTTTCTAGTGTTCCAATTTTACTAGTAACAAAACAATACCAGTCTCACTGGTCTCAACCATATTCAAATCACAGACTGTTGACAGAATATCCTTGCTGCTCCACCAGTTTACCTCTGTGGCCCATATTAAGGTCTCCTTCTTGGCACTAACCAGATCAAGGAGTGAGATACACTGTCCAAAATAACTGCAATAGAAGGCTTCTTTTATTTATCTTGAATCTTGTGCTCTTCGTGGGTGCAAATGTCAAATAAAGTTGAATCGACACAACATGCAGAGAAAAACATCAGCTTCCCAACAGAAAAGAATGTATTTTTCTCACTCTAAGGTGGTCAACATAAAGAGTAAGCTAACTTGGTTGGAGCAAGTCTAAAAGTTTCTCCATGTTTATGCCCAATTTTTGTTGCTTGTGACCAAAAGGAATGCTGCACTCTCTAATATTGAGTTATGTCTTATCAAGGTTTGAGTTTTACTCCCCAGACACTAATCTCATTTTTAAAGGAAGTAGGTACATATACACACTGACATAGGCTCGTCCTCGCATCACTTGTAATGTCCCCTTTTTCGAATTAGTTCCAAATGAAGACTTCTTACCATTTTCTTCCCGTGGCCAAGAAGAATTTGAGCAAGGGAAGTATGTGGGTTTCATTTATGTTTCTATTAATGCTTCTTTTTGTATTTTCCCTCTTAAGGACAGGTTGGCTGGGCTGGAAAGCTCATAAAGACAAATTAAAAATAGAAGCATGCACTTAAAGTGGTTGGCCATGGGGGAAAGTCACCCTTATGACTCTTGGCACCAAAAAGGGAGGATATAAAGGTGGATCGAATGGCCTAAGGAAGACATGCATGTTTATTTCAAAAATTGGTGTCTTGGGTTTGTGCACAGTGTGCCCTACTCTCCATTGAAGACGAAAACCTTTGGTGTGGCTCTACTTTGAGGACGAAACCCTCATTGGATCCTATCAGGGACGAAAACCTTCAATAGTCACAACACTTGGGGACGCAAACCCTCATTTGTTGCATTGGTGGCTTCATATGGGAGTCACAAGTTGACTTAATTGACATATTTTAGAACAACGAGGTATTCATCCGTGCATAGGACACTTCTACTTCAACTAGGGCATTTTTTAGGGTGTTGGCACCCTTTCTTCTTTGGAGCAACCCACTTGGGAAGTTCGGGATCAGTTTTGAGGGGGTTTCCATGGTTGGAAAAATCTGATTTCACTTTCATTAGATAGTCTCTTGAAAATCATTTTGAGCATTGGTTTGTGTTGAAACTCTAAGTATTAATGGAATTATGAATTTTAGAAGTTTCAGCTATATTTGCACTTAAAATAAATTTATAAAATACATATTTGCTCCACATTTCTTTTTGCTGGTTTATTTGAGTATTTGGGATATTTCTATGATAATTTTCAGTCAATATTGTATATGAATAATTGTTTCTAAGTGTTAGTACACTTCGCGGCCCTAGAGGGATATTAATTAATGTTCTGAGCTGATTTTTGATACTCTAATGGTGTAATTTACAGTTCTCTGCTAGCGTTTCTAATATTGTTGGATTTGTTGTTATAAATTCAGATTATTTAAGTTTGGTGTTCGTGTATATGATTTCTTAGGGTTTGTGGCCAAACCCTTATTTTTGGTTTAAGCCCTAGAAAGGGACATTACATCACTTAATTATTTTTCTTCTACATCATAAAAAAGCTTGCTTAATAGTCCCATGTCCACATTACCCACATAATCATATTTGTTTTACTATTGAGTATGTATATCATCACTTAGGTTTAAAACCAATGAATAAAATGAAATGTGCTAACACCGGGTTTTACAAATGTAAATGCATCCCCAAACTAACAGGGCCTTTGCACCTGGCTGCTCCTTTTACACAATGGAGATTTCTTTCTTTTGATAGGAAAACTTCTTTTAATTACTAGATAGAGTACTTAATGATCCATAAAATAGGTAGATATTCTACACTGAGTTTCATAAACACAGATCCTATAATCTCTAATTCAACAAGTGATTGACAAATGTTTGTTCTAAACCAATTTTATTGCTAATACAGAGACGTATTGTGTTGGAATCCAAATGTACAAAATTTTGGATATAAAGAGAAGTATGAAAATAGTATCAAACACAAGAATTATCCTATATAAAGACAATGTGGGAAAAACTCTAGTGGGTGAGGAAAATGCTCTCCTTTTTCCACTATGTTGTTCACAATTGTAGAAGCTAGTGCCTTTTCTGGCCTCTCATGGAAAAATCTATCAATTACTACACTATCCAATCTTGCACACAATTGCTTGAACTATTACAACACTCCTCATTACCATCCAACATTTAGACAATCACTAACTCTTGGGAAACAATGCAAATACCATGAACACATATTCAAACTTGCAAACTGCATTTTAAATCCAGCTACACAACTCCTCACTGAATTCTTTGATATTCTATGCCTTCTACAAGGTCTGTATTTATGCCCTCTAACTTAGGAATTCGTCTAGAAGCTCAACCGAACCGTCGTTGAGTAGAGGCAACATTTGCAACCACTCACTTGTATTTCTTGTATCGGGGCAAAACCGCTAGTGTATGTAGATAGGCGGCTATGCAACTTTCGGGACGGTTGTGCCATTGCCACCTGTAAATAAAAGCCCAATGGTTGCACAACTGCTATTTGAATAGTGGCGGTCTTGACATCCATGACAAACACCTTCATTCTGAGAGATAGGAGTCAATGAATCCATCATACTAATGATGTTTGGCTCATACCCATTCTGACTTTACCACAACAACTTATTTGAACTGATGCTTTGATGAGAAGTGTCGTACATGTGTAAGTGACAACAATTGGGAATATATTGGAACCATTAGATCCATATTTTGGATTATATGTCCCCAATTTGAGGCTTTCAAGTCCTTAAAAGATTTAGGAAGTTTATAACTGCGGAAATTTCTTCCCCACATCTTCTCTTGAATACCATTTGGCCTTGCTGGGTAGCTGTCCCTTTAACCCAATCAGTCAATGTTATTCCGCTCCTTTGCGTGTTGTCCTTTCCTTCTTTTGCAACATCACATTCTCATCCAATTCTATTTGACTATTAGGAGTGATTTCTTTGATTGAAGGTAGCAACATCCCTTCATCTTCATTGTCCGACATGGAAGGCTCAAAAAGACGTAGGTTCTCAACATTGACAACCATATAAATCTTCATATATGGAGGAAAATCAAGTTTGAAAGCATTCTTGCTGACTTGCTCCAAAATTTCAAATGGACCTGTCGTGTCCCTTTTTCGAGATAATTCCGTTTGAAGACCTTGACCCATTTTTCTTCCACATGGGTCCAAGCGAACAAGCTAGAGAAAGCCAACAATGTCATCATGTGCTTAATTTCATGTTTATTTCTTTAATTGACATTGTATTTGTTGGCGAGCCTAGTGCCCAAAAATAAATTAGAATTAAAAAAATATTGGTGAGCATGTAGGCTCCAAAAAGAAAATAATAATAAAACAAGTTTAGTTGTGGTCGACCTCATTTGAGAGCTGTAAGACTTGGCGCCACCCTCTTATTATAAATAGAGGTTGTTGGCATTAGTGTGAATTATGTTTTTGGTGATTATTCTATCTTGGTGAAAGTTGGCTAGTGTAGCCCTTTTACTCTCTCTCAACGACGAAACCCCTTGGGTTGAGGACCTCATCCAAGGACAAAAACCCTTGGTTGGGACACTTGTGAAGGGTGAAAACCCTTGTAGAAGTTTTTTGGTGTGCAAGATGATTTCAAAAGCAATAAAGTATCTTTCTCTTACATGTGTGGTCTCTTTGGTGCAATATTATACTTGTTTAAAGTGGAGCGACCTACCTTGGAGTGGAAATTTGGTATGTGTGTTTCTAAAATGGTAAATATGAAATTATTAGCTTGTTCTTCATAATTTATAAGGCCAATATCTTGAGTTTCATGAATTTTGGAGCTTCCTAAGTTGAGTTGTGAATTTTACAGTATTGCTGCAAACAAGGGTTTTGTTGAAATTTATCATATCTAGGGTATTAAAAATAAGATTTCTTGCATTATATGATTGTTGATGATATATCATGATTTTAGAGACTTAAGTGAAGATGATTGGAAGGGTTTGGAAGGCACGAAGGTGGGGTTAAAACCCCAAAAGCAGGTCGTTTCCCTAGAAAAGGGTTTAATTTGCAGGTTTATAGGTTTATAACAACTTTATAATCTGATTTGTGAGATTTTGGTCATTTCCCGAGTCCCCCTAAAAAGGGACATTACAAGACCGTACCTAAGAGTCTTCAGCTTCTTTGTCTCACCTTCGAGTCTCTCTCTGCTCAAGTACAACCACATCTTGTCTCTAACACTGAAGATGTGCTCAGTCCTATGTTGATTGTGCCCTGCTTCATACTTGGCTTAAGAGTCCTCCAACCTCTTTTGCACTTGGAGGTGGATTTGTCGATTTTTTTCAATGAATCTTTCAGCTATGTGGACCTTTGCATCCACTTTCCCATTGTATTTATGTGGCGTTTTTAGAACAACATCAATTGTACATTTAGGCAAATAGCCAAAACAAGTTTCAAAAGGAGTTTTCGTAGTAGTAGCATGCACCATCCTGTTATAAGATTGCTAAATATACACCAAATTTTCATCCCATGTGTTGGGATGCTTGCTATTATACCCTTTCAAGAGCTGTACCAATGTTCTGCCCACAACTTTTGTCTACCCATTAGTTTGTGGGTGAAAAGCGGCAGATTGTTTCAACTTGGTATCCATCTTCTCCCACAATGAGGCCCAAAATTCGCCAACAAATCTTGTGTCCTTATTTGCTTTCAATGCCTTCATAGAAACACGAAGCTTCTCCATGACAATCTCCATGATGGACTCCAACTGGTCAAGCTTGCTCATGGAAAGAGGGATACTAGCTACTCCTTCAAGCTTGTGAAATTTCTGTTGCATGGGCATCTTCTTCATCAGAATGGTCCATACTCTAGATCTAGTGTTTCCACTTCTTGGTGGAAATCTCTTCTTCAAAGGGTACTAGGATACCTTGATGACCAGCTATACTTGTTCTAGTGATGGGCATAAATTTTAATGTAGTCACAAAACAATAAAACCACACAAATTTTGATGCTAAACCAGCTCTGATATCAATGTGATCCATAAACTAGGTAGATACTCTACACTTAGTTTCATCAACACGGATCCTATAATCCCTAACTCAACAATTGATTGTTCTTAACCAATTTGCTTGCCAATATAAAGATGCATTGTGTTGGAATTAAGATGTATAAAATTGTTGACATAAAGAGAATATGAAAGTAGTATCAAACACAATATGAACACAAGAATTATCCTGAAGAAACCCAATGTGGGAAAAAATCCAGTGGGTGAGGCAAATGCACTCCCCTTTCCGCTTTGTTGTTCATAAATGTACAAGTTACTGCCATTTTTGGCGTTTCATGGACAAAGCTATCAATTACTACACTATCCAATTTCGCACACAATTGCTTGAACTATTACAACACTACTTAGAACCATCCAACACTCAAACAATTACTAATAGTTGGTAAACAATGAAGATAGTTGGTAAACAACAAAGATTCAAATTTGCAATTTGTAATGTCAATCCATTTTCACAATTACTCATTGACTTCTCTGATGTTCTTTGCCATATACAAGGTTTGTATGTACGCCCTCTCACTGAGGAATTCGTTCAGAAGCTCAACCAATCTGCCATCAAACAAAGAGAGTGTTTAAAACTTGCACGCTTTCTGTAATTGTTTGTATTAAGGTGTAATTGTTGGGGCAGTTGTGCAAGAGCCAAATGTAAATAGCGGTGGTCCCACCATTTATGATAAACCCTTTCATTATGAGAGTTCGAAGTTAGTGACTCCGTCATATTGAAGATGTTTGGACAATCCCCATATTGACTTTGCTATTGCAACGTATTTGAACTGATGTTTGATGAGAAGTGTCTTACAAGTATGATTTACAAAAATTGGGAATATAAAAAAACCATTAGATCCATGGTTTGGATCATGTAATGCCATTTGACATATTACACTTAACGATCGCATTGTTACGGGGTGCACGGATTAAAAAATTGATGAAAATTGGTGACTACTCGCTCGCTTGCTAACCAAGAAATTGCCACTCTACTCGACTGTCGAGTCATGACCTGAAAATTGCAGTTATTTCACCAAAAACTTGCTAAAAACTCACTGAAAAATTCCTGAAAACTTGTCGAGTCATGCAGAAAACTTGGCTATTGTAAAGATAAGACCCTTGAGTAAACATGTTTTTTGTCAAAAAAATCAAGTTTGTGTGTATTTTTGGTCTGCTAGGTCATTTTGTGCATTTCACTACTGCTGCGACTTCATTGATAGTGATTTCTATCGTCCTAAGAAGGATTTTTACTGGGATTTGATTAGCTAAGTGTCCCAACCATAGTTTGGATACTCGTACCCGATAAACAATTTTTTTTTTGACTTGGCAAATTTTCGGCAATCCTCCACAACTTAAAAAATACTTAAATTTCTTTTAAACACATATTTTATACAAAATACAATTACAAAATATATAAAATGAGTCTATAAAACTTTGGCAAAGTGTTTTCTCTCTAGACTGCCAGGATATGGGTACAGGGACGGGTTCGGTACATTAAAGCGGCAAATTTTTTAAAACCCTTTGGTATGATACACTGCGGGTACGTTGTGGGTACAAAGAGATATTTTTATGGATATACCTAAGGAGAGTATAATGATCATTACATGTGACAAACATGAGTGGGAGCAACCATAGTTGTTTTCAGCCCAAGAAAAGGATGAGTATGTTGTTGCCAAGAACATGCTGGATGAGGTTGCTGAAGTTAGAAGCTACATTCTAAAGAGTTCTTGACGTTGCTTTGGGATCCTGGTATTTGTAGAAGGAAGACAAGGAGTGAAGATTAGAGCTTACAATTGCCTGTGGGCAAGCAATTTTAGAAGGGGAGGACTGTACATGCCCCTTATTAAAAAGGCCCAGTTCAAGGTTTGAAGACTTTGAAGCCCATTCTAGTTCCCGTGGAGCAAGTTTGGAAAAGTAGCCTAAGGGAAGTAATTGTCATGTTTGAGCAACCTGCTTGGTGTCCCAGAAAGTGCATTCTTTTCCTCCAGTAGTTTTCTATAGTAAAGTCAGATGTCGACTAAGCATTTCTGAGCATTGTATGAAATTCTGAGCCAAGATTGAAGAAGGTTATTAGAGAGGGATCCCTTATGAGGTCTGGTCCTATTTCATGGGGCACTTCCCAAACTGTTTTTGTGAGAAATGCATGAAATATTTTAGTAGTCCTTTCTCATACCAAAGTCAGGTCAGACTAAGCCTCTAAGTCAGATGAAAAGCCAAATTGAAGATTATATTAGAGAGGGATCCACCAAATTGATTTGTAGGCTTGGCACCTATTGTCTGGGGCCTTTTAGAACTGTTTTGGTTGCCAACCACCAAGGTATAAGAAGGGTTCGACTTGGTTCCCATTTGTGCATCATCATCATCTGAGTTTAAAATAACATTGACCCATGAGTTTTTGAGCAAAAAGATTGCTCCTAACTACTTCCACTTAAGGGCGAATGAAGTCTTTTGGTGATGCTCAACAAGGAGGATCGCAACCCTTCCTTGGCATATGATTGAAGAACACATGAAACTTTCAATTCATTGAAGATTCTCCATATCGAGGTTTCCAAAGAACTCTCAAGTAAGATTGATTTTGTAGCATTTTCAGCTAGGTCGTTTGGTTCGTACAACAATTTTTAGGCCACAAGCTCCTAGGGTAGTGACCAACTCTTGTGACAGGTGTATGTACCTAGGGTTTACCTAAGGCACTGTGGATACATACCAACTCAGCCATCGATTGTCGTTTCAATCACATGTTTTAATAGCCGAAAGCTACAATTAAGACTTGATTTTTGGGCTTGGAATCCTGGATGTATTAGCGTAGCCTATTTTTGTATTAGGGTGTTCACTAGAAATAGAGTACAAAATTGAATCATCTGAATACAACAACCAACTGACAACTCTTATGAATTTATGTAATGTCCCCTTTTCTAAAATAAAATAATTAATAATATTTTAAGTTGGGCTTGGTCAATTCTCCATTTTAGGGGCAACTTAATATTATTATTAATATAAAATTAATTTTAATACTCATTTCTTTTTGTCGGCAAAAAGGATAAAATAAATAAAAAAAAGATGGAATAGGAAAAAAGAAAAGAAAAAGAAACTTATATTTTCATAAAGAGGTCGGTCTTTGGAGTGTGTGCTTGAAAATAAAGGAGAAACATATCTCCCAAGGAGGTTAGTCCTCATGGGGATCATGTTTTAGAGATTTGAGCACCGCATATGAACTTTATAAGGAGTTCACTTGGCTTGGAGAAGATTATGTAGTTTTTGGGATCTTGATATTTTCTTGAAATTGGAGCACGCTTTGCCTCTTTCTCTCATCCATTGAGGACGGAAAATCTTTATTGGATCCTATTAGGAGACAAAAACTCTCAATTAGTTACAACACTTGGTGATGAAAACCCTCATTTGTTGCATTGGTGGCTTCATCTGGGAGTCACATTTAAGCTTCAAAATTCAGAATTTCATAATGGCAAGGGTTTCTTTCACTGATAGGACACAAATTCCAGGTACACGCCTTTTAGGGGCAAGGGAAAATACAATGCTATAACCATGGTAAAATGTTCTTTCTGAATTCATATTTTGGATGGATAATACTCTCCTACCTGGGAGTCCAGTTCTCAGGGCCTAGATTCAGTATGAGGCGTGCTCTTCAGTTGAGGGTGAATAAAGGGTATGGGTCTCTTGCCATTCTCGAGAGACAGTGTTTTCGGCACCACCTCTAGGACGTCTCCTCCAAGATGTTTCTTATGAACTCCCTCATCCGCCCCATTGTTCTCTATGGGTCTGTTGTATGGGCCCCCTCCCTTTTGGACACAGATTGGGCTTCTGCTAAGATTCAGACTCTCCTCCGCCGTTTCATCAGATGCAAACAGACGGTCCCCCAACATATTATTTTGGCAGAGTTCGGAGCTCGACCTTTCCGTCTGAAGACTATATTTGACATATCATCCTTTCTTCACTGTATGAGGAGGTTTGGTGATCTCTCCGATGAGCAAGACAGGTATCCATATCTCGCCTATTGTTCCTTTGTGAGTATTGCCTAGGCTATGGGTCATTGTTGGTTTGCCGAGACTTCTGCCTTGTTGGACTCGGTTGGTATCCAGATTGATCGTCTCCCCCCCTTTCAGTATTCTTTGACTGCTCCCACTCATCTCTTGCCCACCAAGCAAGTGTTGAACAGGTCCATCCTGGAGGATATCTACACGAGATTCATTCAGACTACTTGGGTGAACCCCCTTGGGGGTTTGCGCCCTAAGATGTCCTTTTATGCAGAGCACTTTCTTGAAATCAGAGATGGACTCATCATCCGCCCTCAGTACACCTCTCGTCACTGGGTGCATGCCCTCCGTATACCTCTGGGTCAGTTTCGAGTCGGCTCCCACAAACTTCGGTGCGAGACTGATCACCACCTTGATCGGGAGGATAGACTTTGTAGGCTCTGTAGCCTTCATGAGGTGGAGACAGAGACTCATTTCATCTTCCGCTGCCCCATATACTATGAGATCAGAGGACGATTTCATTGTCTCTTCAGAGGGATTCAGACTCTCCCAGTCTTCTTCAGACATATCGACCAGCGGCGCCTTGCATTCTACATCCGTGAGTCTTTCCTGTTACGAGACCAGATTCTCCATCCCCCTCTAAGAGCCGTCCCCACGAGACGGATTACGGCCTTCTTTCCGGTTCTACCCACTGGTGGAGGTACTAAACGACAGAGTCTTTCTGAGCCAGATACAGTGCATAGATCAATTCGTCCCCGGTTGGACCCTCACACTTCTCTCGATCACACTCCTCTCAATCACTGCCAGCAGAATCGGATGTACACATGTACCAGAGGACAGTCCAGCTCCATTCGTCCTCCTAGCCGTCGCGTCAGTCTCAGAGCTCAGCAGGGAAGGAGGCTTTTGGTCCCCTCGTCGGGTTGCCAGTCCATCAGGAGCTTCTTTTCGTTGGCCTCTAATGTTAGGAGGGGTGTGGCTACCTCTCGTGATTAGACCATTGGTCCTTGTTTTGCCCCCCCTTCATTCCCTTCTTTGCTTTCCTCGTTTTTCTCCCCTGCTCGCTCCATTACCCCCGCCTATGGGGGTATTTGGCTTCGGGTTTCATTTTTGTTGAGTTTTCTCTTCATTTCTGTTTTTGGGAACTCGTTTTGAGTTGTCCCCGCTCGCACTTTGTATATTGTTTGGGCTGCAGTCCCATTGACCTACTTTTGTGGTCATTCGTTGGACATTAATATATTTATCTTATCCTTATCTCCATGGATAGTTGTAGGTTGACATTTATGATGAAGCTCCTTGGGATTAATATGATGTTTGAAAGGAATTTCAAGTATTGCAGTTGTTGCACCTTTCCTATGTTACTAATGTCCAAGATATTTGAGTTGGAAATGCTATGCTATAGCCATGATGGGCTGTTCTTCCCAATTTTATGTATGGGGTTGCACATATCTTCCATGGACAACAAGAGATGGGCAGGTTTAGAGACATTCCTTCCATTCAATATGATGTGCAAAAGGGTTCACTCATTGAGATCAAGAACAGCTAACATCCCAACATCTTTGACGTTTCCTGGGAAGAAATTTAGAGCTGTACATGGCTATTACACCCACTTATCCGCAGTCCTGTGGTCTGATCCAAAACAATTTGTGAATAAAATTCAGTGAGGCAGCTTGGAAGCAACATTTGGAATCCGAAATCAGCAAGGTAACATCAATCAAGAAGAGGCGAGCATAAGTGCTGGTATGCAATGTTTACATCATATGTTAGTATTCAAGAAGTAAGTGTAACACCCAATGTTATTCAACTTTCAAACTAAGGGAATTTTTTTAAAAACAAACCCCCTTAACTCCATTACACATGCCTTCAATGATTTTATAACGCAGTAATAATACTCCAACAAGTAATCTAGTTTACAATCCATCCGATAACATTCCAAAACCATGTGCTGCTGTAAAGGTCATTTAGATCTACCCGATTCCCTTTATCCTACTCTTTTGAGTATGCATAACTTGTATGCAATTGGTCAACCTAGTTAGGTTTGTGAACTGATGCAATTCTTGAGTGTCCTCCTAAAAATTAGCTTACTGAAATTCATCCGGCATCAAACACTATTAATAAGGAACTAGGTGATCTGACAGTGTATTCAACTATTACACTACTTAGGCCAAAGTTTTCAAGCTACGCTTTGCATGCTTAGTTTCGTGACTGCACACAAGTCAAGTGAAACTTGTCCCATCGCCAATCATTTATCCCACACAGTTATCAGGATTCATCTTAATAGTTAAGTGTATTAACTTATGTTTTAAGCAAGCCTAAATTCTAGGTCTCACTTCAAGATATATGTGTATGCTAACTGTACCAGCTCAGGACCCCCTATGGGAAAGATAATGATTACTCTTTGACTTTGGTCAAAGGTTAATCATTACCTTACCCGTAGCTGTTCTAAGATAACATGGTCATAGTACGAATAGATCGAGAAGCAGGACTTAGAATCTATGCCAACTTAACACCTAAGACGTTATAAGATGAGTAAAATGATAAGTGTTTTGAATCAGAATATAAGGTTGATAAAAATCGTTAATAACACATTTATTAATATCATTTCATGTTGCAAACTCTTAGTGTCACTTTACAACTTACGTCGTTAAGTATCTTTTCAGTTTAATCATCTTATTGGGGCTAAGTAATCATCCTAATCCCTACTAGATAATGTCATGCCATTTACGGCAAGGTTTAACCAAGTAATCAAATACTTGTGAATAATTGCACCATTGCTCGCTGTACTTTATTCAAATTTTGCAACAATTGTTGTAATATCCCTTTTTGGGATATTATCCAAATATGCAATTTAATTTATTGAATCGACTCTAGAAGGATCAAACTCTCCTAGTTCGACCTCAAATAATCCAATGTTAGCTTCAATACAACCTAAATAGGGTTGGAGTGAGCCAAGGTCGTGGATTAGATGGGATAATCAGTTAGAAAATTAATCACTTCAAATATAAATTAATTACAGCAATAATTAATTAATAAATGCACTAGATTGCTGCAAACTTCAAAAATTAACTACTCCTTCCCCGTCTAGTATTTTTCTATCAAACCAATGCCAAAAGATTCTTCATATTTTTATCTTTTCAACAAGCTATAGATCACAATTTTTGGATAAGTAGAAGGCATGCAAATCAACCCACAAAATCTGAAACTGTGTAGATAAAACCCTGACACAGAGAGCTGAAACTTGGAAAATTCATAACTTGCTCAATACTTCATCTTTTTCCGTGAAATAAAGTGCAGACTAATTTATAATTCAAGAGCTTTCCAAAGATATTAAAATCTGAATTTTTAGACCACCGAAAACCCTCCAAAACAACCCCCAAAATCCCCAAAACAGTCGCTAGGGTTAGCATAAAACATGTAAATTATTTCCAGCTCTTAGAACCCTTTAAAAACATTTTGAAATGACTACTCACACTCAAAAAAATAAGCCAACTCAAATCAGATTACAAATATAGCTTGTTCACCCTTAAAACATGTCAAAAGATGCTCAATTTAAGGCGGCATAATTAAAATAAAACTAGCAATAACCAACAACTCATAAACACTATGAAACCCCTCCAAAATCACCTAGGATGGAGTTACAAAACATTATTGCAGATCAGATTTTTAAACCACATCAATAGACACCCAAACATGCCCAAACAACCAATTTAGGCAAGTTGCTATGGCTTAATTAATGCAATAATAACCAGCAGATCTAAAGCACCATAAAACCCTTCACAATATTCAATAACATGCAAATTTTACCCTTCAATAAAATGCGCCAATACTCTAGACAAGTTGCCAAAGCTAGAAAGCATAAATTATGCACAAAGACACTTCAACACAATGAAACACAATGAATGGAACAAGAAAGTCTTCAATGTCTTCAACAATGGCTTCCAAATGAGAGAGAGCAAAATGCAAGAACTAGGTAATACATCCCAATACTCCAAGCATGGAGTGAAATCAAATGATCATCCAACATAACCCTTCCCTCAATGTCAAAACATATATTTATAGATTTCTCCTAGGGTGGAGCAACTCCCTTTTGGAGGGAAAACCATAATTTGAAATTATAAGGCATGCTTATAATTTCCCCATTTAATTTTAATTTCCCCCTCTAAGTGTGGCGTCCCCTTTCTAAGGGTCTTTATGACATTAAAAGTCACTTTAATATTATTTAATTAATTCCCTTTTTAATTTTGCATTGTGGGAATTAAATTAAATAAATTACATAATTAAATAATTAATTAATTATTGGTTTATAATGTCAAATGATAAAAATCACTCTCTAGGAAATAATATTTAATTATTTAATATAAATTTTTCCCTTGCAACCTCCCAAAGCCCACGGGGAAAGTTAGGCTAAGGGTCTTAAAAAATGAGGACATTACAGTCCTCCCTTCCCAAGAGTGCTTGCCCTCAAGCAATAGCAAGCTCATGCACCCGGGTCCAAAAGTGAAGTACTCCAAAAATCGAGCTCTCGTGCCACTTAAATGGTGTAGCATTTGTAATAACTTATGATGCTTTTTTCTCCTAAAATTTAGGAGTGTCTTCCACAGTAATTTTTCTTTCAAATCTGCACAGGAAGCAAACAAGTTAGAAAAACAATGGTTGAATAACACCCTTTCAAGGTGCCTCCATTGTGTGCTAGTCTCCTCCATATATGGGCTGCCCCCAAACTCTGTCATGTAGCTCAAAATAGTGTTGTAGTCTTCAAAATTCAGAATTGGAGTGGCTGGTTTCCACCCCCAAATAGGCACCCATGTGCCAAAATCAAGTACCAACACCCATGTCATCAACTGTATGCAAAAAATATGAATTTTGGAAGTGATAGTGGGGCTGGTCTTAATGGTATTATCCGTAAAAATGAGAGGACAACAACTAACATAATTAAGAATTTTTTTCCTAACATGAATGATCATCAGGCTCGTGAACAAAAATGGCTCCCATGTAACCAAAATTTCATTCTCAACCATAACAAACTGAGAATTATCCAAAAACATTGCTGAAAATGAAGTGTCTTGAGAAAAGTTCATACCATGTTTCTTCAAACTTTTCCTACTTCTCATTGAAGCCCAAAAGATTGTGGCCATACAAGCAACATCAACCAAACATTCCCAATACCTGTCCTTGGTTGATTTTACTCTTGGAAGCATATCAATCAAACACTCAAATGGAAGACATAACTGTAGCTCAAAATTTGAAAATGAACTTCTTACCAAGCAAGGTGTAGTCCATGTGATCCACGTTTCTTTCAAGTCTTCCAAAGAGATAGGAGTTAGCATCATTTGACAAAGGAAATGAAATGATATCCTTATATCCAAACCAAACTTGCAAAACTCAAATCCTTTTATTCCCATTCCACATGGAGCAATATGTGCAAGAAGATACCCCAAATTTCCTCTTTTTCTATGCTCATAAGAAGAGGAGAAAACTGAAATATAGTGCATGCATGCATGAATATTATCATGGAAAGACCAAGGAACTTTGTACCTTTTGTGCAATTGACTTTCCCTTATGAGAGAAAGAGAAACATAGGAATCCATCATACATTTGTGGCCTCTAATGATGATTTCTTCATACGGACCAGCAAGCTTACTATTACGGCTTTCTTCATTGAGAAGAGTGATAGTCACTCTTTCTTTTCTTCCATCCTGTTTCTTATAAACCCAAGTAATAAAGGCAAAAGTACCAACAAGAGTATGATCTATGTACCTTATATCCACCTTTCTATCATGCTCATAAACATACCGATCAAAGCTCAACATATGAGGAGAAATAAAACAAGAAAGATCATACTTTGGGCTGCTCCCAACATCTACAAAACTCAGAATTTCTGAGTTTGGAGCAACACTTAGTTTCTCATTACTTTTCTTGTCTAAAACCCCTTTGTCCTCCCCACAAGCATTCATACTTGGTGGGTAATGACTTGGGACATCCATGAGACTCATGCTTGGGTGACAAACCTCATTCAATTGCCCATTAGGGCCTGCTGCTCGGAAAATTACAACGAACTGCAAATTACCATAAGCATTCCATGATGTCCTTTCTTCATAAGCATACCTCTTTACAAGCCCATCTTCATAGTCCTCTTGAAAACCTGCTCCTTTTGCACTCATGTTCAATTTGATGCAATTAATAGGCACTAATAATTTGTCAAACATCAAAATATTATTACCATGCAATGAATGCCTCAAGATTTCTTCTTTTTGCCATATAGAAGTAGACACAAATGATGTATTATATGAGTATACCCTTCTATGGTGAGGTCATTGACCATGCCTTCTCCTTGCCCTTCAAATGGCTCGTGGTGGGGTTGAACAATTCCCCTCAAATCTGATTTTTCCATCACATGTTCCTTTGCCATCATTTTTCCTTGATCATGCATATGCTTGACACTAATATCCTCTTCATGCCCATCAACCAAATCTGATTTCCCCTTGCACTCACTCAAATCCATGCAATCATTAGATGCCAAAAATTTATTATAAAAAACAAAAGTGCTCATACCTTGGATGCATGTCTTTACTTTGCTTACACATTGATTTACAACTCTTCTTGCTAAGGAGTGAGCAATGCATGATTCCTTTTGTTCCAATCTTTCCACAAGTATGGATAGCAAACGTTGTGGAGGTTCCTCATACCCATTCAATATTAGGGACATTATTGTTTGCATAACATCCATTACTTCATGTGAATGTTCCTCATGTATAACATCAAAGAAGACCTCAAACATGTGTAAAATGAGGTCATTACAATCAATATCTAACATTGGAATGCAAGACCTTACCTTAGCCATGTTCTTCAAGACTTTAACCCTCTGATCAAAGTGAGGGTTTGTGATGTCCCAAAGCTTTTGAAAGCTCCCAATCATGAACTCATAGACCTCCATAATAGTGTCATCATATGGCAAACTTGGGGTTGTTATCCATGTGATCTCACTAATGCATGTGATGACCAAAAGTCTCACATCCACCTCATGTCTCAACAAGCTAAACCTAGCCAAGTGTGTCACCAAAGGAGCTACAATTGAAAACATAGAGCTATAATCAGATTGCTCTATCAAATATAAACAACTCATTACTTCTTCAAGAGTGTGGAGCAATACACTCTTCTCAAATGAAGGCTTCTTGAGCCTTTTCCTAAGCTTATAGAGCTTGGTTCTCAAACCTCCGTCACTGGCAAGCTCCATGATTTATTTTGCAGACAAACCAACAAGGATGGAAGAAGGTTGCTCTGATACCACTGTAAAATCCTATTTTGGGATATTATCCAAAATGCAATTTAATTTATTGAATTGAATCTAAAAGGACCAAAACCTCCTAGTTCGACCTCAAATAATCCAATGTTAGCTTCAATACAACCCAAATAGGGTTGGAATGAGCCAAAGTGGTGGATTAGATGGGAGAACCATTTAGGAAATTAATCACTTCACCTATAAATTTATTACAACAGTAATTAATTAATAAATGCACTAGATTGCTGCAAACTTAAAAAATTAACTACTCCTTCCCCGTCTAGTATTTTTCTATCAAACCAATGCCAAAAGATTCTTCGTATTTTTATCTTTTCAACAAGCTATAGATCACAATTTTTGGATAAGTAGAAGGCATGCAAATCAACCCACAAAATCTGAAACTGTGTAGATAAAACCCTGACACAGAGAGCTGAAACTTGGAAAATTCATAACTTGCTCAATACTTCATCTTTTTCCGTGAAATAAAGTGCAGACTAATTTATAATTCAAGAGCTTTCCAAAGATATTAAAATCTGAATTTTTAGACCACCGAAAACCCTCCAAAACAACCCCCAAAATCCCCAAAACAGTCGCTAGGGTTAGCATAAAACATGTAAATTATTTCCAGCTCTTAGAACCCTTTAAAAACATTTTGAAATGACTACTCACACTCAGAAAAATAAGCCAACTCAAATCAGATTACAAATATAGCTTGTTCACCCTTAAAACATGTCAAAAGATGCTCAATTTAAGGCGGCATAATTAAAATAAAACTAGCAATAACCAACAACTCATAAACACTATGAAACCCCTCCAAAATCACCTAGGATGGAGTTACAAAACATTATTGCAGATCAGATTTTTAAACCACATCAATAGACACCCAAACATGCCCAAACAACCAATTTAGGCAAGTTGCTATGGCTTAATTAATGCAATAATAACCAGCAGATCTAAAGCACCATAAAACCCTTCACAATATTCAATAACATGCAAATTTTACCCTTCAATAAAATGCGCCAATACTCTAGACAAGTCGCCAAAGCTAGAAAGCATAAATTATGCACAAAGACACTTCAACACAATGAAACACAATGAATGGAACAAGAGAGTCTTCAATGTCTTCAACAATGGCTTCCAAATGAGAGAGAGCAAAATGCAAGAACTGGGGCATACATCCCATGAACATACATCCCAATACTCCAAGCATGGAGTGAAATCAAATGATCATCCAACATAACCCTTCCCTCAATGTCAAAACATATATTTATAGATTTCTCCTAGGGTGGAGCGACTCCCTTTTGGAGGGAAAACCATAATTTGAAATTATAAGGCATGCTTATAATTTCCCCTTTTAATTTTAATTTTAATTTTCCCCTCTAAGTGTGGCGTCCCCTTTCTAAGGGTTTTTATGCCATTAAAAGTCACTTTAATATTATTTAATTAATTCCCTTTATAAATTTGCATTGTGGGAATTATATTAAATAAATTACATAATTAAATAATTGTTGCTTTATAATGTCAAATGATAAAAATCATTCTCCAGGCAATAATATTTAATTATTTAATATAATTTTCCCCCTTGCAACATTCCAAAGCCTACGGGGAAAGTTAGGCTAAGGGTCTTAAAAAATGAGGACATTACAATTGTAGTGATGTACTTGACAATAAAGCAGTTATTAAATCTATCTTGTTGCAATCGAGTCTTAGAAATATTAAAGTATTTCACAACTCGTTTACCGCTGTCCCAAACAACGTTGTTTGATTACTTCCTTAATTAATCATTAATTAATAATATCATGGTTATTATTACTGTCATTTAATAAAGCAGATTAAATGATGTAACAAGTAGAATTACTTAATATAGACCAATTTATTTCACAACCTCATTAAGTACAAAAGATGAAAATCAGCAAACATCGTTGTTTCATCTCCTAAGAATAAGAAGGTTTAATCATGTAATGTCCCCTTCTAGGACAAGTTAGGAATTCATACAAATCTGATCACACACAGCTGTAAATAATTAATTTTCAAACCCCAACTGCTGCAAACTTCAAAAATTAATTCCTGCTTAATCGTTCATGCAAAAGTCTTCAAACTTTAGATTTTGGGTCACAAAAATATGAAGAACAATATGCAAAAATCAGATTTCGCACAGCCAACCCAAAACCCTAATTTTGACCTAAAAAGTAGGTCGCCCAGCACTTTTAGGGCACAAAAACTCCTCCAAAAATTATGAAATCAATTTATCCTTATTCCTCCTAATTTATGTAATCAAATGCAATATTAAATCAACTTCAAACTGCAGATTTGAAATAAATATTAATTTACCGTACCCAGAAAAGCCTACAGACAGCTGAAATATTCTAAAATTGATATTTCACTCAAAACTCAATATTTCTTCACCAAATAAAATGCAGATTGTTCTATAAATTAAGATCTTTTCAAATTACTAAAGATCTGAATTTTGTGGCAACCTAAAAAACAGCCCTCAAAATCCTTAACCCAGTCGCTAGGGTTAGAATAAGTTTACTGCATTAAAAATCAGATCATAAAACACCCCCATCAATAACATCCAAATATCCTCTTCAAATAAATGCGCCACTTATCTAAACAAGTCGCCAATGCTTGCAAGCATAAATCATACAAAGAACATGCTTCAACACAAGATAACTCAACAAATGGAACTAGAGAGAATACTTGAATTGATCAAACCAGTTTACTATCTTCCCACGTAAGAGAGAGAAAGCTTTAATGGGTATGCATCCCAACTCCAAGCATGGAGCATAAAATAAATATCATCATAACATAAGTCTAACAATGATCCTAACACTCCTTTTATAAGCAAGGAGGAACAAAATTTGAAATCCCTAGGAGAGGGAAATTCTTAAATAAAAGCAGTTTATTTTCCCTAGGTGTGGCGTCCCCTTTTAAAAAGGGTGATTTTAATATTTAAAATCCACCTAAATATTATTTAATTAATTCCCCTTTTTAATTTGCATTTTGGGAATTTAATTAAATAATTACTTGCTCCATAAATATTAAATAATTAAATAAATATTGATTTATAATGTCAAATGATTAAAAATCACTCTCTAGGCAATATTATAAAATTATTTAATATAATTTTCCCCTTTGCAACATCCCTAAAGCCCACGGGGAATGATAGGCTAATGGTCTTCAAAAATTGGGGACATTACAAATCATGATCAAAAGTACAATAATTTCATGTCCAAAAAGTACAATATTTATTTTCAAGATGATATAATAATGACCAACGACCGTTTACAATATCACGAAATAACTTTCGCTCAATATAATCCAAGCTTAAAATGTACGATAAATCAATGTTTACAAATCAATTATAAATATATATCGCATGATAGGCATGCATGTAACAATCCAATCTATCTCCTCGATTACTTAATCCTTACTGAGATCTAAAAGATAAAAATGATAGACTTACGTGGCAGTTCAACGAACTGACAAATATATATCTCCTTGTCTAGATGCTTTGTTACAAAACAACTGAATATATACTGACTGTTTTAATGCCATGAAACAAGTAACAAACTTTTCAAGTCATTAAGTTTCAGTTACAATATTCTAAGAATACAATAAACGCCATAACCTTTCATGATCTATTAAAAACAAGGATAACATAGTCTATTAATCGATGCTTAATTATTCCCAATTTAAGATATTAATCAAGAGAACATGATAATGAAAAACAACCGAACAAGTTCATAGTCATGCCTTAATTTAGTTAACCAAAATAACCATGAACAATCAAGTATCTCTTTAACAAACTTGGATCTACACATTACTATCATCATTAATAATCAACTCAAACTTAATTATGAATTTCCCCCTTCTTATTAATAACTATCCAATAAGAATGAAACTATAAAATAGTATCCCAACATTGAAATAACAATCTCCATCAAACTGGATTCATCAAGGATCAACCCCACTTATCAACATCCTATTCGAATTGATCCACAGGTGAGAGAAAATAAGATCACCTCATGCGGCTTACAAAAAAGAGTCACTTTCTAATAACCGACAAGAAACCACTGTAGTCGGCTCATTCGACAATCTATCACACAAATTTACTAGAGCTCTATTAAGTACAAGGTCATGCACATAACACAAACTTACCAAAAATTTGAAGTATATAAACGAACCAAAATTCATAGTTATATTTGCAAGAATGCAGTCACTCTTAGCAACCATCCACAATAACTTATCACCACAATAACTTATCATATCAGAGACTTAAGCATACATTAATCTCCTTCTTGGTTTTCGGGTTTGTGTTAACCTAACTCATCAAATTACAGTGACTCAGAGTCACGTTTCCTTGCAAAAATCGACACAGTTTACCCTATAACCAACATGTTTGCACTATTAACAAATCCTTTTGCCACATTGCATGGGTTCAAATCGAACCCAACCCAACAAGGAAACTCAGTGACTCATGACTCACCGATACTCCACATTAAGCCATAGAAAAAATATACAGACCCAGAACACCATCATCGGTGGACAAGTTACCCAAACGGGTTCAAACGAGGAGTTGACAGTAGGAACTAAATATCCAAAACAAAGCACAAGTTCGAAACAATGAAGGCTCATAACAAAAACGAAGTTGTATTGACTCATTAAAAATCGAGTCAAATTCCATATCGACTCATCGAGGGAACTGTGTCTTATATTCACCCACTTCGTAGTGGTTCGAGCTTAGAAAGCTCTGTTAGATTTACTATTATGAACCTACAAATTTAGCTAAAACCCCAACTGGTTTAAGATTCGAACAACCCAATATCGTCTTAGCAGTTAGGTATACGGGTAGCAAGCACCCGATACAAAATAATATACTAAATGACATGAGGACTCCACGTTCAGTCCAAAGGTATAAACCTAGCTTGCCAAAAATGATTCTATCAAGCATATTGTTGAAGACCCAAAACAATATAACGACCCAGCTCTAAGAAAAAACAGGTAAATAAAAAAAACGAAGAACACAGGTAGAATAACAAGCATTTCAACAAACGATATGTATTCTACCATTTCACAATGAAATATCCAGACGGGGAAATATAGCCATGCCTGTTAAACTTAGCGAGATGACTTTGAAGCTCCCAACAAGATCCTTCTCTTCTTTTCTCCAAAAACCCCAAAAGAATGACTTCGAATGCAAAGCCAAGAAATAACCCAAACTCATTCACAACTATAACTCTTAAATCCTCCATTATCACCTTCCCAAAATAGCTCAACAGACTAAGTAAAAAGCGCACGCAACAGCTCGAAGGAGAGAAGGAAGAGCTGGAAATGCATGCAAAAAGGAATAAAAATGGAAAACAAGTTTTTGCATGGTAGCTTCGGGAGGAAGCCTCCCATTCCCCAAGATCCGTGGGATAAAATTAAATGCAAATAATATTTGCAAGTGCCACGTAGTGGCCTTCCCACCAACTTTCACTTCCCACTCGCCGTTTCCCTCCAATGGCCAACTCCGTGGATAAGAGCGGTCAGAGTTAATTAATTCAAACAATACTTGCATGGGTCGTGATTTGACCGACCCTCCCATCCAATAAACCATGCTAAAGACCATTCGACTATGGTCGAATTGGTGTTGAATATAAACCAATTGAAACTTTAACCAAAAATTAAATGATTTAATCCAAGTAAATCCCACAATCTTTAAGTATGATCAAAGCCATATAACATAGAACTAATACGTTCAAATATGATAAAAAACTATAAACCAAGCATAGTTTTATTAACCAGTCATTCTCATGTCTGCCAAAAATGAAGGAGAAGACCCTTGAGCATCTTTATAATATATTTTATGTAATATTTTTATATTTCCTTTAGTGTTTTCTTGCATTATACAGGTCGGCCTTTTCTAATTGAGCATTGGCGCCAAAAAGGAGGATATAAAAGGAGATTAGAGGCATCATTTGTATCTAGACTTGGTGCATTTTATTCTACTTGGGCATTGTGAGCTTGTTGCTCCTTGTTCATCCACTTGAGGACGAAAACCCTCTTATGAGGCTTCATTGAAGGGTGAAGGACGAAAACCCTTCATCATTGTTTGGTCTTGAAGTGAAGAGCTGATTTGAAGATCTATTTGTAATTTCCAGTTGGGAATTGAATTATTTAGGGTGGAGCGACCTATCTTGGGTAGGCCTTTGGCACATTTGGTGAAGTATTTGAGAAATCTTGGTTTCATAATCTGATTTGTAATATTTTTAAAGGTCGGAATCTGAAGTTTGGTGAATTTAGAGGGTTTCTAGACCCATATTTCATATTTTTCTTGTGGCTGCAATTTTCAGTTCATATTTAATTTCCAGCAGTGTATTCTTCAACATTCATTTGTGATTTTGGCTCCTAATATTCCATAAAATATTGGCGAGTTGGTTTGTGGTGATTTTTGGCATTTTTGGTGATAGTTCAAGTCGCTGATTTTACTCTTTCAGACTGCTGCAATTTAATTTTTAGATTTGCATTTGGTGTGTTTGGCTAAAACCCTTAAAAGGGTTATTACAGTGGTATCAGAGCCTGGATCTTCAAAAGGCCTAGGGTTTATGGAAGAAGGTAACAAGGGTTACATCTACTATCAAAGGAGGAAGAAGGCAGACAAAGAGGACCAGCCAAGAGAAGAGGGACACATGGCTGATCACGATTCTCAGGAAGCTAAGGTGGACAAGCTAATTGCCGGCCAAGAGAGGCTTGCAGATACTATGGAATTCCTAGCACTTTCCCTCCAAAGAATCATTGAACCAAGGGTTCAAAATGGTGAAGGGAGTTCGAGTGGGGCAAATAATGCCAAGCGACTCAATGAGTCAGCCTGAGGATCGAGTTGGAAGCCCACTTTCATCCCTAGAGAGGAAGCCATACCGTAAGAAGAGCCAAGAACCACGGGAAGAAGAAATATTGCAGCAAGCTATGAGGAGTATATGGCCTTGTCTAGAGAGATCCATGATGCCATTTCTCTTGCCGAGTTCATGGGATTGGATAGAGGAAGATCTAGGCCCGAGCCTAGGCATGCCATGCCACAAAGAGAGGTACAAAATGCTTTGGGTAAATTATCTTTTTCTACATTTGATGGATCTACAAAAGGTACCGCTAGGGCTTGGATTCAAAAATTGAATACTTATTTGTCTTTGAAGCCCATGGTAGAAGAAGATGCAATTAAATTTGCCACTTTACATCTTGAGGGCATTGCCCATGAGTGGTGGTTTCATGGACTTGTGACCCAAGGGCATAGTGAAATTCATACCTATGATGAGTTTTGTCAAAGGCTCATTGATAGATTTGATAGAGTGGATCCAGAGGTACATTTCCGTGAGCTTGCTCAATTGAAACAAGAAGGTACCGTAGAGGAATATGTGGATGATTTTCAGAGGCTTTCCGTAATGATTACGGATGTGTCCGAAAGAAGACTTATTGTGCTTTTTGTAGAGGGTTTGGTTGAGCCCCTAAGGGGGTTAGTTCGTGCATTTGATCCCTTGTCTCTACAAGAGGCCATAAAGAAAGCTCTTGATCTTGAAGGTGCTGCCCCAAAATCAGCAGCAATCAGCAGTGTTCCTAAGGCCAATTGGAGAGGGGAACAAGCCCCCAAGCAACCCAAAAGCATTCCTTTGGACCAGCCAAAGAAACCTCTTCAAAAAGTGCCTCATGTTCACATGGATCTGCAAAAAACCAGCCATGAGAAGGAAGCAAAAAATGAATTAAGAAGGAAGAATTTGTGTTTTTCATGCAAGGATCCATGGACTCCGGGACATCGTTGCTTGGGAAAAGGTAAGATTCATTATATTGAAGTAATTTCAGATTGTGATGATGATGATAGCAATGATGATGAGACTAGGCATGATGGTATATTGGGAAAAGATCCGGAAGAGGTAACTAGCACTCTTGCTACCTTAGTGGGAGCACCAAGTTACAACTCTTTTCTTATTGAGGGTGTTCTACAAGGGCACAAGGTCACAATTTTGATTGATGGAGGAGCTTCTCATAATTTCATAAATGCATGTTTGGTTTCAAATCTGAAATTAATGGTTGAGGACTTCAAAGGCTTCATTGTTAGGATAGTGGATGGTTACTCCATGCAATGTACAAAAAGGTGTTCTCAACTCCACATCACCATGGGGTTATATGAGGTATGTGCTGATTTTTTTGTGATTAATATGGCTGAGTTTGACATCATACTTGGAGTCCAATGGTTATGCTTGTTGGGAGAGCTAACTCTCAACTATCAAAGCATGGAGATGAGCTTCATGGACCAAGGGAAAAGAGTCTCCTTGCAAGGTATACTTCCTAGCACTCCCCAAATCAATTATTTAGTAGAAGAGGACATTTCATGTGAATCATATTTCTGTTCTTTATCAAAAATTACAGCGGATTGGAAAGCATTGATTTCAGCTGAGTATGCAAAGAATAAGTTTGCTAGTGATGTCTTTGAGGGAGTAATAAGTGATGGGAGGTATAAGGTGGTAGATGGGCTGATTCTCTACAAAAAACGGGTCTATTTGGTGCCGGAATCTAAGGTTAAAGGAAAGATTTTGAGGGCTGCTCATGATGACCCTTCAGCTGGTCATCCGGGTTATTTTAAGACCTACAAATACATAAGAGAAAGGTTCTATTGGAAGGGTCTTAAAGGGGAAGTGCTCCAATACATCCGGGAGTGCCTTACATGTCAACAAAATAAGGCGAGCACTCATTTCCAGCTGGTCTTCTTCAACCACTTCCCATTCCCACTCAAAAATGGGAAAGTGTCTCTATGGATTTCATTACGGGGCTGCCCATGGTCCAAGGTAAGAATTGCTTGTATGTTGTAGTTGATAGACTCACTAAATATGCTCATTTTTGTCCTCTTCCAGCTAAGTACAATGCTCCTATAGTGGCTGATGTGTTTTTCAAAGAAGTATTTAGACTTCATGGGCTGCCCAAGGAAATAATAAGTGATAGGGACAGCCGGTTCTTGAGCATGTTTTGGAAGGAGTTGTTTCATTTGGTGGGTACACAACTTGCTCATAGCACTAGTTACCATCCCCAAACGGATGGGCAAACCGAAATAGTGAACAAATGGGTGGAAGGGTACCTATGAAACTACATTGATGGGCAACAATCAACGTGGATAAAGTGGTTGTACATGGCTGAGTTTTGTTACAATACTACCTTCCAAATGTCCATTGGTATGTCTCCATTCAAGGCTTTGTATGGGTATGATGCTTCTTCCTTTGTTGATTTGGTTATCACTGATAGTAGAGTGCCCAAAGCTCAAGATTTAATTCAACGTAGCCAATATATTCTTAAGGAGCTTAAGAAGAACCTTCTTCGTGCACAAAATCAACAGAAATTATATGCGGATCAGCATAGAAAGGAGAGGGCATTCGAAGTGGGTGACATGGTGTTCTTGAGATTGCAGCCCTATAGGCAATCTTCCATCAAGCAAAAAGGTGTGGAAAAATTGAAGCCACGATTTTATGGCCCATACAAGGTAATAAGCAAGGTGGGTAAGGTTGCATATGAGTTAGAGCTTCCGGAAAATAGCAAAATACATAATGTTTTTCATGTCTCATGCCTTAAGAAGGCACTTGGGCAGCATCTTACCCCTTCACATGAGCTGCCCCCATTGGATGAAGAAGGAAAATTGATCCTAATTCTGGAAGAAATCCTTGAGGTTCGTGAAAGGAAGTTGAGGAATAGAAGTATCAAAGAATATTTGGTTCGTTGGAAGGATCTTCCCCTCGAAGATGCTACATGGGAGAGTGCAACAATTTTAGAGCATCCACAATTGCAATTGCTTGGGGACAAGCAATTTTGGGGAGGGAGGACTGTAATGTCCCTTTTTCCCACCTAAGAGCTGGAAATTGGTCTTCTTGCCATCCCTTCTCCATGGCAAAGAAGCAAAAATGAAGGAGAAGACCCTTGAGCATCTTTATAATATATTTTATCTAATATTTTTATATTTCCTTTAGTGTTTTCTTGCATTATACAGGTCGGCCTTTTCTAATTGAGCATTGGCGCCAAAAAGGAGGATATAAAAGGAGATTAGAGGCATCATTTGTATCTAGACTTGGCGCATTTTATTCTACTTGGGCATTGTGAGCTTGTTGCTCCTTGTTCATCCACTTGAGGACGAAAACCCTCTTGTGAGGCTTCATTGAAGGACGAAAACCCTTCATAGTGGCTTGGGTGAAGGACGAAAACCCTTCATCATTGTTTGGTCTTGAAGTGAAGAGCTGATTTGAAGATCTATTTGTAATTTCCAGCTGGTAATTGAATTATTTAGGGTGGAGCGACCTACCTTGGGTAGGGTTTGGCACATTGGTGAAGAATTTGAGAAATCTTGGTTTGATAATCTGATTTGTAATATTTTTAAAGGCCGGAATCTGAAGTTTGGTGAATTTAGAGGGTTTCTAGACCCATATTTCATATTTTTCTTGTGGCTGCAATTTCCAGTTCATATTTAATTTCCAGCAGTGTATTCTTCAACATTCCTTTGTGATTTTGGCTCCTAATATTCCATAAAATATATATAAAATATTGGCGAGTTGGTTTGTGGTGTTTTGTGGTGATTTTTGGCATTTTTGGTGATAGTTCAAGTCGCTGATTTTACTCTTTCAGTCTGCTGCAATTTAATTTTCAGATCTGCATTTGGTGTGTTTGTTTATCCTTTTCAGGGTAAATGTGTGTACACCTAGATGCGATACTAGCTAGGTAACACTTCTCGCTCCCAAACCTTCGTTAATCACGTTATGCTATTAACCTATCTTGTGACAATAATGAAATGAAAATGCGGGATGTGACAAAAGACAATACTTCAAGGTAGAGTGGATGGAGTTCCAAGGATGGCTAGCACAAAGAAGGAAGAGACATATTCTTATAGCACTCAAGGCATAGAGACAACCATGGGTCTACTCTTAGGTAAGGTACTCCATGGTGATAACTTTTGGTTAGTTCCGGGAATACACGATATTACTTTCTTGTGGGGGACACTTGAAGAATTATGTGCAAAGTGGAGCTTTCTTGTTAAAAGCCATCTTCTACACCAAGTTGGGGTACGTGTGGACTGTAAAATCTTGAACCAAGGACCAACATATCTGTTGTTTTCAATTGTAGATCCGTTCTTAGCTTTTCATTTGATGTAAAGACAATTTTCAATCCCTACACTACTCATGAATTTTCTTTTTTTCATAAGATTTCAGTTTGATAGTTGTTATGCCATCATCATATGGTTGGACATGCAAAATCAGAGTTGTGACGGCCATTAGCATTCATGGGCAGCGGCAAACATGTACTTTTAAGAAGTATTTCATCATTGGATGATTTGGAAAGAAGGGTACAACTGCAAGAAACAAATGAATCACACCCGATGACCTTGATGTGGATGCGGTCCCAAGTATTTTATGGCTGTTGTAGCTTGTTCCCAGCCCATCCACAATCCAATTTGCGCCTTATCTATAATGTCTCCTTTTTTAAGGACATCACTCTTAAAGCCTCATATTTGTACAAAAAGTATTTTTAAATACTTTTGTATGCTTGGAAGTCGGTCATGGAATTATTTGAGCATTGTTGTTCCAATTTCTCATTGGGGAGAGGTCGGTCTTGCATGTGGAACATTCTATTATTCCATTATGGGTCGGTCCTCTTGGAAGCTTCTAATTTAGCATTGTGAGGCTATAAAGAGGAGTTCGCTACACTTGGAAGAGCAGATATGGATGTTTGTTATTCTTCTTGGATTGTGCATGATGTGCATCTTCCTTTTCCACCTTGGACGAAACCCTAAGGGTTTGACAATCTCTCTTGGGGATGAAAACCCTCAAGGGATCCATTGGAGGCTTCATCTAGGAGTCTCATGTGAGCTGATTTGGCACTATTAGTGCATTCACTGTTCTTCCTAGCCCTAGGTGAGTTGCTTAAGGGACTGATTTGGTATCATAGAGATGATAATTTTTATTTGAGTTCATATTCAGATTTATCATTCTATTTGGAGATAGAGACTATGATTTGGTGATTTTTGGAGTAGGGTTTTATATTTATTTACTCACTCTCAGATTTTGGTTACATATTTTTGCATAATTTCGTGGTTAAAAAATTATGAGATTGATTTTGTTGGATAGCTTGTCTTCTCATGATCATTTTGAGCTATCATATGTGTATTACTTCTTATTTTCCATGGAGTTATGAATTTAAAAAGTTTCAGCCGTGTTATTCCGAATTAATTCATTTCCAGCGATTCTAGTGGTTGTAAATTCAGTTTTATTGTATAAATAATATCTACAAGTGTTGTCGTGCATGTGTTATTTATTTTATGAAGATTGGAGATGTTTTGACTAGGGTTTGAGATTCCTAAAGTTTCATATCAGTTCGCTTCCCTAGAGAAGGGCATTTCTTTGAGTGAAGTTCAATTGTGGTTGTTCTATTTACATGTTCAGTGTGATGTGTTGCTGGTTTTGTTAGGGATTTGGGTCAGATTTGAGGAAAAACCCCGTTCATCCCTATTTAGACCTAAAAGGGACATTACAGTGGTATCATAGCACGGATCTTCAATAAGCCTAGGGTTTCAAGTTTGAAGGATTGATGGCACGGAAGGGTAAGATCTCTATTTTTGATGGAACTAACAAACTTTCAGCGAAATCATGGTTGTCAGAATTGGAGACATACTTGTAGTCAAACCTTGTGTGTGGAGGATGCCCTGGAATTCATCCCATGTCATTTGGAAGGGATAGCAAGGGATTGGTGGTACCATATGATAGAGATCCAAGGATAAGATGCGGTTTGCTTCTTGGATGATTTCTGTGAAAAGATAGGAAGTTTCGATATGCAAAGCTTTCAAGGATGAGTCCCAAGTTAATAGTTCATTTGTATTTAATGATATTCCTTTGGTTTCTAATGATTGTATGGGGCAAGGTGTTGAAGAAAATTCAAATTTGCATAAGGATGAAAAGAATGAGGTTGGGGACTCAAGCACAATCCATGAGGATGATACACACATGTGTGTACAAAGTACAAATGATTGCATGGCAAAGGTAGCTCTAATTGTTGAAGATAAGTGGCTTCAATGGGTGCGTAGCCCACGGATTGGTATGTACACTTCCGAATTATTGTCTCCATCTTTGCATTTATTGGGACATGTCTTAAGTAATGATATGAGGATACTAAAGGAAATGATAAGCTTGCAAGATCCTAATAGCAAGTACATGAAGGAATGGGATTCGGGTGATCCTAAAGGAGAATTGGTGAAGAGCTTTCCCCCTCCCAAAGGCTATGGTATGTTTGAAAAGATGATCAATTCCTTCTTTCATTTGATTCATATGTCAGTTGTTATACATGTGGCTAGAAAGGAATTTTGGGATCATAACGGTGAATGTATTAGAGATCACTCACCCAAATTGATATGGTCAAGGAGAGAGGAAGAATTTCTCCATGAAGGTCCAAGGATCACAAAAGATGGTACTGCTGGTCTGTACATAACAGCAGTGAAAGGAAGGTCATTTGAGGGAAATTTCAACCTAATGAAAGCTCAAGGACATGGGAGAATTGTCAAGTGCGCATCAGACAAAGATATAGTGAAGGTAAGCACTCGGAAAGCAAAATGGCATGAAGGTATTTCAGTTTTTGTCCATGCATCATTTCAGATTTTTTCCCATGAGTGGATGGTTAGGAATACTCATGTTTCATATATGATGTGTCCTTTTTTGTCACCAATGATTAAACACCTTTGTGCACATCATACTTCATGGGGTAAGGAGGTAAGAGATGTTATTTTTTTGTGAAGGACATGTAGACAGTTGGGCTCAATTTCTATGGTGTTCTCACAAGTGGCATATAGATGCTATAATGAGTTCTTCAAAGGGAGAAATATATGAGTTTAAAATCAGTATGAAAGATTTGGGAAGATTGGGTAGCCATATGCATCAAATTGACAAAGGAGAATGGGAAGGAAGGTTTGGGTCAAACAAGGATGATTTCAAAGGCTTCACGGTCACCCATAGCACCTTCATGTTGTCAAAGTTCGTGGAAATGTGCAAGGTATGTAATGATCTTTTTGAAACTAAGCCAGCTGAAGTTACATTGGTATGGAATGGTGACTACAGACACTTTCTTATGATCCTATCATGTTTTTTCTTCCACCATCCACAAGATAAATCAGATTTTCCAGGAGTCCATGAAGGTAAGGTACATTTAATATATTATAGGAGGGCTGATTCTATCTCAGAAATTCCGAGTTGTAAAAAGAGTAAGAACATCACCCTTTCTTCAATGTATGGCACACCAACTTATCATTCGTTTAGGGTGAAAGGTTTTCTTTATAACCAAGTGGTCACTAGGCTTGTTGAGAGTGACACTTCCGTACCTTGCATTAAAAAACTGGGGCAGCTATCACTTTTCCTAGGAAAAGATGAGGTATGTGATGGATTCCTTGTGATTATGTTAGTTGATGATGAAGTAGTTCTTGGAATTCAGTGGCTGCAATCTTTGAGGGAATTCACCCTCAATTGTCATGATAAAGAAGTGAAATTCTATGAAAAAGACAAAGAAATCAGAATTCAAGGTATTAAGGATGAAGGGAGTACATTAGGGAATGCTTGGTATTCACATTGTGGTTTGCCTTCCATCATAACAGCTGATTGGAAAAATATTGTTATAAATGAGGATGTCAAAAATCAGTTTGTTAGTAACATCATAGAAGAAGTTTGCATGAAGGAACAACCAATGATGGATGTTTTGGGACAACGGGTAAGGCACTTGCAATCAGGCAACCCTCCACATCAAAGGTTACTCACACTTGCCACCAAGTGGATTTTGATTACATGGAAGTGGTATTCTTCTTTTAGCATCATGGGCAAGGTAAGGGTTACTCTCATAAGATGTTTTGTGGCCATTTCACTTATAAACTTGCAATTCTACAACCAAGATGAGGTGTTTCTCCCAATTTTGTTCATTGATTTGTGGATATCTTCTCGGGGAAACAATAGAGGGGCAGATTTGAAGACATCCTTTTTATACAAAATGATGGGTAAGAGGGTTCACTTATACTTGGTGTCATTTGGAGCAAGATTTCAGGCATGGTATGGCTGTTATATTTACATACCAGCTCTCATGAGCTAGGGTTTGAGTCAAATTTTGATAAAATGGTTTTGGGCAGCTTGGTAGCATCTTCTAGAGGCCAAGGTAATCATCATGACAGCTATTATATATTTGTTTTATACGCTGCCCGCATTAATTCCAGCTCTCTAACCATTCTTTTGACAATAAAGGATGAGTGCCCAACCATGAGAATGAAAGGTTTGCAATCTATTATCATTGATGATGTGTTTCCAACTGTTACAAGAGAGATTCCAGCCCCTATCATTCTGATTTTAGGGAACAAAATACATGATTATAGTTGTGTTTGGGACAGTAGGAGGGAAATTGGGAACACCCAATGTGTAGATGGCAATTATGAGGCCTTGACAAACAAAGATGAAGAGCTGGTCATCATAGCCACAAAGTAAGAAGAGAGGGATAAGGGGACACACTTTTTCTTTAATGAGTTTGCTTCATGTGTAGGTACGTCAAAGAAGGAGCAACTGAGATTTATTTGGGATCCGGGAACTTGCAATTGCTCGAGGACAAGCAATTTTTGGGAAGGGAGGACTGTAATGTCTCTTTTTTCAAGGACATCGCTCTTAGAGCCTCATAATTGTACAAAAAGTATTTTTAAATTTTTTTGTATGCTTGGAGGCCGGTAATGGAATTATTTGAGCATTGTTGTTCTAATTTCTCATTGGGGAAAGGTCGTTTGTGCATGTGGAAAATTCTTTTCTTCCAATATTGGTCGGTCCTCTTGGAAGCTTCTAATTTAGCATTGTGAGGCTATAAAGAGGAGTTCGCTACACTTGAAAGAGCAGATTTGGATATTTGTTATTCTTCTTGGATTGTGCACGGTGTGCATCTTCCTTATCCACCTTGGACGAAACCCTAAAGGTGTGACAATCTCTCTTGGGGACGAAAACCCTCAAGGGATCCATTGGAGGCTTCATCTAGGAGTCTCATGTGAGCTGATTTGGCACTACTAGTGCATTCACTGTTCTTCCTAGCCCTAGGTGAGTTGCTTAAGGGACTGATTTGGTATCATAGAGATGATAATTTTTATTTGAGTTCATATTCAGATTTATCATTCTATTTGGAGATAGAGACTATGATTTGGTGATTTTTGGAGTAGGGTTTTATATTTATTTACTCACTCTCAGATTTTGGTTACATATTTTTGCATAATTTCGTGGTTAAAAAATTATGAGATTGATTTTGTTGGATAGCTTGTCTTCTCATGATCATTTTGAGCTATCATATGTGTATTAATTCCTATTTTCCATGGAGTTATGAATTTTAGAAGTTTCAGTTGTGTTATTCCGAATTAATTAATTTCTAGCTATTCTAGTGGTTGTATTCAGTTTTATTGCATAAATAATATCTACAAGTGTTGCTGTGCATGTGGTATTAATTTATTAAGATTGGAGATGTTTTGACTAGGGTTTGAGACTCCTAAAGTTTCATATCAGTTCGCTGCCCTAGAGAAGGGCATTTCTTTGAGTGAAGTTCAATTGTGGTTGATCTATTTCCATGTTCAGTGTGATGTGTTGCTGGTTTTGTTGAGTTGGATCAGATTTGAGGAAAAACCCCATTTGTCCCTATTCAGCCCTAAAAAGGACATTACATTGTCATAAGAGGGATAGCTGGTCAAGCTGATTGTTCATACATTTCATACTCTATGATGGAAATTGCAATAGTTTGGAAGGATTTTGGTATAATTGAGTCTGCAAATGAAGGAGTTGTCACTGCTGTTTTTGAAGTGGAAGATGAAGAGGATGTCAATGAAGAGAGGGGCGACAGAGGTATGAGTTTGTCTGGGTTGAAACGTATTGAAACAACATGACTTTGAATGGACTCAATGCATGCGGATTGGCATTTTCGATGGAACAGACTTTGATCATAGGAAACTCATTCTAAATGAGTATGCAAAATCCATTCACATAATGCAAGATCTTCTTGGCATCGTCTTCAACATGACCTAGTTTGATAGCGAGCCTGTAGAATTCCTCAATGTAGTCTTTTACACTCAACTCCTATTGCCAATTGTTACTCGGCAAGCATGAACCTAGACTTCAGCTTTATAACCAATGTATTGTAGTTCTTTATCTTGCCTTTACCTTTACGCACTCTTTCGTTTTGTACATGCTCCTTACATATAAGTGTGTAATCCTTCAACTTAGTGTAAGAAAAGTTGACTTTCATGTGATCAGCCACACCTTTATAGACAAAGTATATCTCTAACTTTATCATCCAATCAATGATCTTTTCAGGATTTAAACTTCCAAAATAATTTGGAATATCCAATTGTGGCATACTTCCCATTCTTGCAATTGCATGCAAGAATCTATCCTCTTTTTCATAAACCTGTTCTTATGCGGGTTGATCTTCAAGTGCTTCCACAATGACCTCTTCATCACTTAGATATGCATCCACAACAACACCCTTGTGTTGAGCAGCTTCCATAGTCTCTAAACATGATTGTGTTCCTCATTAACTCAGCCAATTCGAAAACTCACGAAGCTTGCGGTGCTCTTACCGCTCTTGTAGTGAAATCCCCTCATCTTTATGACATTTGTTTTCCCTTGAAATCAAGTGATTACAATCTTCACAACCTTCACACTTTCTACCCAGCACTCTTCACTGAAATATGTCTTCACCGTTTTTGTACCTACACTCACGATGCAAAGAAGAGACAATTTGTGCTTACTCACAAGGGAGAGCCTTTCTCTAATACCAATTGATGCAGCCGTGGTTAAGGAGTCCAATTAAAGATATCCTTAGACCATGTAGCGTATTGAAACAACATGACTTTGAATGGACTCACAACCTTATGCACATGGAAGCAATTTGATGAAATGACACTTTATTGATTTTAAAAGGAAACAACTTACACAAACATGAGACTGATCGCAAACAGATACATTCTTTACAGTTTACACAATCTCTGAGGAGATACAGCAACAATCCAATTTGATCCGAATAGATCGAGTTATAACAACAAATAATCTAAAACTACCCAACTTTAATGAGTTTCTAGAAGCACAACTGTACTATCGAGCTCCCCATGACTTCGTTGCTCAAGTGTAAGGGTGAGTTCTCATAGAACCAAGCACCACATACTTACAATATTATCTTCCTGCTACAAGTTACCCATATGACATTTGTTGAAGCTTCTTAAATTAAATGTGTCAGTCCACTATGCAAGATAAGGCCCTATGTTCCTTAACACATTTACAATCATAACACAACTCAAAAAAACTTGAGTCAGCTCTGCAAACACAATTATTGATTAGACGAATCTTCATCGACTCCTATGCAAAGAAAAATAATTCAAACCCTCTCACTCCCAAATATCATAGACACGTTATGCTCTTGCACACAAAGCTGCACACAAGTCTTCCAAGTGAATTCTTGTGTGTTTACACGAAGAAACTACAACGGCTTCGTGGTTTCAATGATAGATGTGTGCCATCGAGATGAACCTCTGGTGATCATGTGAACCTCTAGAAATGAAGTATGTGATATCATGAACGAAAGATGCATTACTGCAGACAAAGACAAGGGTGACGTAAAATCTTCAAATGTCTGAATTTATTAGTGTTGTGCCAAGTGATTAAACCTTGTGCCAAGCATCTAAAGCATTGCATCATCCTTCTCAAGCCATATGCATAACGTGGAGATGCCACTATATATTTTGATCCTTCTTTTCCCGTGTATGTTCTTTGCTGCTGACAAACACATTTCTGCATTGTGCCATTGAATTACTAGCTTGTGCCAACTTTTGAGAGATGTTCTAAACTCTAGAAGATCACAATGACTATGAAAACATGCAACGCAACTACTCTCAACTGTTTTTGGGTGATATGGATTGCCTGTGAACCCCGCTGCTTCTGCATTACAAGTGGTTCTGGTAAACACCTTTGTAAAGAGGTTTCCCCATTTACAGAAAAAGTTGGGAAGAAATTCCTCTGAGCCATGAGTAAATGATGAGATTCATTCCTTGTGGCGATCTCCACTCCTGTAATCATCTCCATTTTTGTAAATATCTGTGCTCTTTCCACATGGCTCAGTTCACTTGAGTCCTTCCTCATCCTATGTACTTAAACTGGGGTATTCTTGCATGTGCTTAGTCTTTCCCAACAGAATTAATCCTCCCCTTGTCAATCTAGTTCTTTCCTGATGAAGAGTATATAGGGCAAGTCTTCGGTGTGAGGCTCTCAGATTTTTTTGTTTTGTTAATTATGCAATAAATATCAACTGAAAATATTAGAACATGCAAATGCTCGTAAATTGCATATAACTTGAATAGATAGAAGTTGGTCTTTATTCATAAATCATATGGTACATGGAGATATATCAGTTCGTAAGAGCTCCCTTACCCTGATCAAGATCGTTGTACATATCGTGGTGTACAAAACATAACGTAATTACAAAATACTTTGCTTTTACGCTGTTGTATAGTGGCTCCGATCATAGAGACCTTGTTTCTTATTCAACTTCTACAATTTTTGGTATTCTTGCCTGTTTTTCACTGATCATTTCTGTTTTCCACAAACTTGAAGGCTTCAATTTTGTATCCATTTGAAACTCCAACAGCTTTATAGAAAACAAACAAGGTTGTTTGAATCTCCAATGAATAGCGCAGGTTGTACTGAACTCATTGGGACATTATTATTGTGGCAGGACTAATTGGTTTAGGATAAATGATTATAGGATTGTGGTACCATTTTGCATTTTTCAAATTTTGAGTATATCGAAATTTGATCTTAGGAGAAATTCAGTTCTCCAAAGTGTAGGGAACTTACTTTCCCGTTATCAAAACTGAAAAAAATCATATCTAATGGAAGCAATGGTGAATGCAGTGACCTAGACCCACTAGCAGGAATATGCTAAGAAGCAAATAAGAAAATAGGTGGATGATGGTACACACTAGAGACGCTTATAATAACATCAATGGGATGATTGTTCAATGGAGACTAAAATTTACAACATAATTAAGCAGTTCCCATGTTAAAATATAGAGCATTATATAGCATGTAATGCAATTATGTAGTTGTCATTCGGTTGGTAACTATTAAACAAATATGTAACCACATCTTCTATATAATAAACGCTATCAAACTTGTTTGATTGTGCATTCAGCCTTCTCTAAACTCTTTCTTCTCTTTGCATATGCTAACATTGGTATCAAAGCGTCAAAGGTTCGTAGTTCGAGGAAGGAAAAAGCCATTCAGTCTGAGGAAGCTCTTGGCGGAAGAGTACAGACAAAGGAGAAGTCTGTGGAGGTCGTGCAGACCTAGAACATCTTGTTCGTGAAGTTTTTTGTGCACAATAGTCGCTAGGGAAAATGCAAGTGCCAAAAGACGTGATTCGAGGGCAGACAAGGGCAAATACCAGTCGTTTTTGTGAAAAATTGTGGTTCAAGTGCTTGAAATCCTGGGCAGAAAGGAGAAAAATATGGTGCTAGAAGGAAGGCAAAGAAAATACCCAGTCGTGGCTACTCAGTCGTGTGAAGGAAAAACATGGCTACCCTTGGCTATCCAGTCGCAAATCATCAGAGAGCCCAATCGTAAATTGTGTGAAGGAAAGGGCATGAGTTGAGGGAAAAGTTTTTCATATTTCATACAGTCGCTGTAGTCGTGATTTCTGCAGTCACCATTGAGGTTGTGAAAAGGTCGTGAAAAGCTCCATTTTGAGAAACCGTGAAAAGACAACAATTGTTAGGGCATGGAAAAGGCATAATCGTGAGGGTATTCTTTAAAAACGAGGACAAAAGAAAAATTTCTCTCCATTCGTGAGGATAGCAGAAGTTCGAGGGCAGATTAATATTCATTTTTTCAACAAAGGTATTCACCTTATATTTGCATAATTAATTTCACACTATTTGCGGGAATAAATAATATATTATTTTATTGGTGTGGGCAAACTATTATTTTATTATTTCCGTTACTTTGGAATAATAAAATGGCAAATATTTCACACTTGACTCTGCTGAACAGACAAAAATTAACGGGGACTAATTTCAATGTATGGAGCCATAAGATTTTAATGCTTGTTGAATTTCATGATTGTGATAAAATAATCATGGGTAGTGAAGCTCGCCCAACGACAAAATTTGCGGATTATGAAAAACGTCATAAGGAAGCGTTATTACTTCTCAAGTTATCAGCGTCGGGTGATATGACACCGGAAGTGCGGAATGCTACTGTGGTAAGAATGTTGTGGGCCATTCTGAGGGATAAATATCAGACATCAGAAAAGAGTCGGGTTTTATACTTGAAGAACATGCTCTTTTCCGTAAAATTACAAGAAGGTAGTTCGTTGTTTGAGCACCTAGTTCGGATGCAAGACCTCCGAGACCAGTTATCTTCCATCAACAAAAAGGTGGACAACAATGATATGGTGGCTCTAGTTTTGAACATCTTACCTTCTTTGTATGAGTCATTTGTGGAGGCACTCCATTTAATGGCTGAAAGTCAAACACTCACGTTTGACAAGGTGAGTTCCTACATGTTGCAAAAGGAGTGGAGACAAATTCAAGTATAATCTAATTGTGACCAATCAGAGAGTGCTCTTGTCACTCAGTTAAAGGGAAAGTGGAGACGTCATTCTGGTGAGTATTCCACTTGATATCAAGTCACATGTTATTACTGTCACAAGGTTGGGCACCTTAAAAAGGATTGTCGGAAGCGGAAGTAAGATCTTTTGCAACAAAGCAAAAGCCATGTGATGAGAGACATGTGGCAGTAGTTGAAGAGGAACGGGATTTGGATGACGGGCATGCTCTTTATTGTCTTATGACATCATGCTCGCATGACAATGGTACTAGTTGTTGGATCATTGACTCTGGTGCGTCCACACACTTTTCATGTTGCAGGGACTGGTATATTTCATTTACTGCAAATATCTGTTTTGAATCAATAGTACTAGCTGATGGAGAATCACTTGCAGTAGAAGGGATAAGAGATATATGAATTGTATTGAATAATGCTCATTATCTGTTGGTACAGAATGTTAGATATGTACCTTTGTTACAAAAGAATCTTCTATCTATTCCTCAATTAATTGAAAATCCCAATATTTATGTGGATTTCTGTGGGAAGAAGTGTATTGTTTTTGATATGAAATAGAGACAGATGATTTCCCTTGGTATTGGGCAAGGTGGCCAATATAGGCTTGTTGATTGTGCTACGATCAACATGAATGCACGTGTGGAGGACGGCTCCACCATACAGGTTGTGCAGGAGGCTGCAGTGCCTTGGGAGGAAGCCATTCCTCACATATTTGTTGACTTGGATACAGTCAACCTACATGCACCTATTGTGGAGGGAGTATCCACTATACCAGATGTACGGGAGGCAGACATGCCTTGGGAGGATGAATTTTCTCATTCCAAAGAACAGTTTGTTGTAGATGGAGACCCCATTCCAGATGCATTGACGGTGCATGGTGAGATGGCATACCAAGCCACTCACTCAGAGCTACTTGCTCGAAGGACAGTAGAGACTGAACAATTTGCTCATTGTGTTGTGAAAGATTTTTCCCAACAAAGGGGAATAAATGAGCAAATAGATGAGAAGAATGAGGAGTTGGTTCTCACTCCTATTACTACGGAGATGGTTATTTCTCCCATTGTTGAGACGGATGAGACGGAGATGGTTATTTCTCCTACTATTGTGGAGTTGGCTCTAACTCGTGCTGCACAGATGCTCACATTTCTCCTATTGAGAAAGTTGGATGAGCACTACATGGTGTTGCAAGGACATGATTGAGGTGACTTCGATTGCAGGATATCTGAGTCTCTATACAGACTCCAACAAGCTACACAAGCATGGAACAAATTTTTCAATCCACCTCTTCGAGGTTCTGATTCCAACACTCTGGAGATGGGGCTCAAAGAACCAATGGATCACTTTCTATATCTTTTGTTCACACAACCAAATTTTTTGTTTTGTGGTTCTTCTCCATTCAACAACCGCAACACAATAATGGACTGCTGATTTCAAAGTACAAACTATGGCACAGTCTGTAATGATTAAACATATGGGCTTTGGGGCATTTGTAGAGTTTCGGGACAAACTTGGTATTGTTTCCGGTTTAGTCATTAAGAGGGGGTGTTAAAATATAGAGCATTATATAACATGTAATGCAGTTATGTAGTTGTCATTGGGTTGGTAACTGTTCAACCAATCTGTAACCACCTCGTCTATATAATAAACACCGTCACACTTGTTTGAGTGTGCATTCAGCCTTCTCTGAATTCTTTCTTCTATTTGCTTATGATAACATCCCATACCATGGCTCCTTGCTCTTGGTAGCAAACAAGTAATCTAAAAATCTACTAGAGTTATGTATGAAATTCTCTTTCATTATTAAAGACATGCAACAATTTCTAGGTAAAAAACCTAACACAATTAAATGTTATAAACTTAATTACATTGATTAACTACATTTTATAAGGGCATGTCTTTTCACACATACTCCGCTATTGCCTACATATTTGTGTCCTCATGTTGTATTCATCATCATCCTCGTACTTTCATCACACATGTTCTTGTGTTGTATTCATCATCATCCTTGTACTTTCATCACACAAACCCACATGCGCACACGCATGGGCACACACACACACACAGAGGCATGCATGCATCGACACACCCTCTCTTCTTTGGACCATCAAATAAACCCCATAGTCATTCTGCACTACAAAAATAAAAAGTGCACAATTAATAAAAATGGAAAAACTGATAGGGTACTTGGTATGTTGATAGAATATGAGTAGGCTTCATATAGCTGGTAAAAAGTGGAAGTTGAATTGGGAACAAATCAAATTTAATCTCTGGTATAAGGAAGGTTGACCAATATTATAGAAAATGAACCGGCTTATCTTACAATCACTGAAGTGTTGCACTAGATATATGCAAAGAATAAGTATGGCATGTTGGTTAAAGTTATGAATTGTTACACTGGAGTCATATAAAGTGAGATTTAGATCGAGTAAGGTCAAGTTACAGTTCAATCAACAAAGAACATATTCGTATTGGGCATGCAAATGACCTTAGGAATTGACATAGCGGACTCATGGTTAAGGGAATAAAGTGACTTAGATATGACATAATTTGTTAATGCCTTTGAAGCGTACATCTTATATAATATCATGAATCAATAGAAGCACATGAAAAAGTACAACTGAGAGTTTAGCTGCCGGTGATAATCAATACTTCATGTTGTTCATCAATCACTATAGCCAAATGACCTGGATCTATCTTTTAAATCATAAATCAGAAGTTTTCAAAAGTTTTCAAAGGTTTCACATGATGGTTGAAAATGAAGCACAATCCCATATTGGCACATAGAGGATTGATAATGGTGGTGAATACACTGTGCGAAGCACTACACAAGTTACATGATTTGTATGATTCTCATTTAGAATTGGAATTCATACATTTACAATTGAAGTTGTTCAACCTTGAGCTGAAAAATGGCAATGAAATGAATCTAGGCTCAGAAATCTGCATGATGACGCATGATCTTGAACAAGTGGACAAATTCATACACACACACACACACTTAGTTTCCGCATTCAAATTCGTGGAGTATAAAATTCGTTGTTAAAAAATAGAGATAAAATTCGTGATTAAATTTGACTAAGAGAAATATGTTTGTAATTTCACATTTCATATAAATAAACAAGTCAAAACAGCTTTCTGAGAGATAAGATAAAATTATTAGGATAAGATAAAGTTTTAAAAAATAAATATTTAAGTCTATCGTGATATAATGTATTTAAAACTAAACTAATTTATTAATTTATTTTAAACTATACATTTAAGATTCATTAAACCTAAAACTTAAAGTATACATTTTTAATTTATAAATGAATATTTTTAAAAAATTGAAGTTTTATCAAACCTAAAACGATATATATATATATATATATATATATATATATTTGAACTACAAATTGAGAGTCAAAAGTGGAGACTAGCTGCGACAGTTGATTTACTTCAGAATCATAGTAGGACCCCTCAGTCCATCCAATCGCAGCTATAAGCTGTGTCACAAGCTCAACTACCACGCAGTCACAGTTACCACTTACCAGTTGCCTCACAGGCTCACACTGCTTGCTCACAAATTATGAACTTCTCATAGCCTTGGTGTTCAACAGGGTTCTTTACAACAGTTGCGAAACCCTAAGATGAATTTGAAACAAATATAAACGAATTTTTAATGCCATTGTCCCTTGGAATTTGTGATTTTTTGTCCACAAATTTTTTTGAGATTTAGGGCAAATTTAATAACTATTATATAGATTCAACGAATTTCGAACTTTGTAGTTGAAATTCGCCGAATGCGGTTACTGTATATATATACATGAATGCGTTCATAAAAATTCTTCTTCCCGCATATTCAACCTATTTAGAATCTTTGCAAGAAAGCAACCAATTAAAGTCACTCACTTTTGATCAATTGGTTAAAAAGATGACTTAGAGAGAAAAGGCCTTTAGAAGAAAGACTACAACCACAAGGGAAAGTATTTACTATGCTCACTAAAAAGGCAATTTTTCGAATAAGGTTTTCTCTTCCAAGAATGAAGGGAATGGTAAAGGCAAAGGAGGAAATAGAGGACAAGGAGGTAGAACTGCCAGAAACAATGGTCAACACCGTTAGAAGCAAAATGATAGAGAAAACTTGTTTTGCCAATAATGTAGTAGAAAACAGAGTCATAAAGCTCATTAATGGAAAACATAATGGGATAGGATTGAGGCTTATTAGAAGCAAAATGAAGAAAATAATGAAAAGAAGAAAAATTCAGAATCAAACTTGTCTTAGTTTGTAAGTGAATGGGTGCTTTCACTATCAGATGATGTTAATTATGCTTCAGTGAATTCAACCTGGTTTGATGCTTGGGTCCTAGATGTTGGTGCCATATAACACATGAATTTTTGAAGGGACTTCTTTGAGGAGTTTCATGAAGAAAGATGTGGTCCTGTATAATTGGCAAACAAAACAAGTCTGCTCCTTGAAGGAAAAAGGGTTAATTTGGCTCAACAAAACAAGTCTACTCCCTGAAGGAAAAAGGGTTAATTTGTCTCAAGTCACCAAGACTTTAATTGTAACAAAACTTGTCTTTGATGCTTATTCGACAACAAGGCCACTCCATTTTACTGGATGATGGAAAGGTAAAAATCAAAATAAAATGTGATACTACATTTATCTTGATTAGATTTGAGGAAGGAAAGTTCTTGAAACTTAGAGGAAAGCCTTCAATTTCAAGAAACTTTGCTCAGCTTGTTGAAGCAGGAATGCCAACAAGTCTTTTGTGGCATGCAATATTTGGGCAATACTAACTATGAAAACATTCAAACAATACAAAAGGATGGTGTTGTAGGTTTGCCAACTTTTGCTAGAATAATTGAAAAATATGAAGCATGCATCTTAGAAAAATAAAAAAGAGATCCTTTCCAAAAATCGACTTGGAAAGATGACAAGAAATTGCAACTGATCCACTCTAGTTTGTGTGGTCCACTCCCAATTTCTTTTGCCAATGGGAATCAATACACCATGTTGTCCATTGATGACTACATCAGAATGACTTGGATCTATATTTTAAAGCATAAATCAAAAACTTTTAAATATTTTCAAAACCTTCATACAATGGCTGAAAATGAAGCACAATCCCATATTGGCGCACTGAGGACTGATAATGGTGGTGAATACACATCAAATATGTTTGAAGCCTATTTCAATAAAAAAGGGATCAAGTGTCATCTCAGAGTCTCTCACACTCCTTAACAATATGGAGTAGTTGAGAGGATGAACAAACCTGTGATGAATATGGTTTGAGTAATGTTGTATTTCAAAGGAATAAATTGCTTGATGTGTGGAGAAAAGAAATGAAAATTGAATATGACACCTTTGTCACGAATGGATTTGGGGGGTTAGTTGATCATCCACTCAATTGTAAACCCATAGGTTATAAGTGGTTGTTGCAAAACAATTACGATGCAAATGGCTCAATTGAAAAACACAAGGAAGGGTTTGGCGCGAAGGGATTTGCTCAAAAAAAGGATAGTTTATAAGGAGACCTTTGCACCCACAACAACATGGACCACCAGTCGGGTTTTGTTGGATTTAGCAGAACGAAACAAATGGATTTTCCATCAAATAGATGTGTAAACCATTTTTTTCTGAATGGTGATATCAAAGAAACAATCTACATGATTTAGCCAAAAGGTTTTGTAGTTGAAGGTCAAGAACAAAAAGTGTGCAAGTCAGTAAAATTGTTGTATGGTTTGAAACAAGACCCATGGGTGGTATGGAAAACTCACTAAGCATCTCTTAAGCATGAACTTCAAGCGTTTCGAAGTACATTGTATATCTAATTGTATATATAAATAATCTTCTCATAATAAGAAATAATGAAAGGTACACTACAAAAGTCAAAGCACAATTGATGTAAGGTTTTGAAATGACACATTTGAGTCATCTCCAATACTATTTGGATATTGAAGCGATTCAAAAACCCAAGTATATTTTCATCACACAACATAAGTATATTGGTTAAATTCTGAGCAAATTTCGAATGACTGACTGTAAACCACTCAACATTCTCATGAATCAAAAAATGAAGCTGAGATCAGATGATACTGCAAATTTTGAAGAGCAACTATTTATAGACAGCTCATTAGAAGTTTGATCTATGTAACCACAACTAGACTGAACATTTCTTTTGTTGTTGGCATTCTCTCTAGATTTGTGCAACAATTAAGAGAAAGTCATTGGGTAGCAACAAAGAGAGTTCTTCGATATCTAAAGGAAATTCAAAATTTTGGGCTAAAATGCTCAAACTAGTAGGATATTCAGATTCAGACTACCGAGGTGATTTTGAAGATGAGAAATCAACTCTAGGTTTTTAGATGAGTTAAGGATCACTTGGAAGTCAAAGAAGCAATCGATGCCAACAACATTTCAGGTCGTAGTTGCTGATGTGGGTAATGTTAATTGTTTATAAAAATGACATAGTCTTAAAATTAAGTGGGGGCGTACATGTTAAATAGCCCTATGTTTGCCATTCCAATGGGGGGAGTTGCTATTGTATTGGGAGTTCAATGGCTCATGACCTTGGGCACAATTGAGATGAACTTCCACGAATTGTTCATGCGGTTTCATTTAGAAGGAAAGAGGTTTGACTTGAGAGGGTTGTGCAAAAAATTCTCAAAAAAGGATCAATGGGGTTTGCAACATGGTTGCTTTTCAGTGGAAGAAAAACATCCAAATGTGCAAATATCATAAGATCTTCAAGAAAAGGTGGACACAATATTCAGATGTTAAAGATGTGCCAAAAGAGAGTCTGCCGAAAATAGACACTTCTTCCAAAAAGTCTTAATTTAATGCATTTTATGAATACTAGCTACCACCAAGAATGTCTTGCTTGAAGGTACACCAAAATATGCAAGCTTTCGAGGAACGCGCTCAACACCAATAGGTGCTTTCTCACTCAACAAAAATACACCCATTATTTCATGTTTCCATTTTTGGTGAGAAGATTCCCATCCAAATAGAGCTACTAGAGCTTAATGAAGAAGGATGAATCATCTTGGAACCAAAAGAGATTATCTGGATTGGTTTCTAGTGGCTATAGACAAGGGCAATCACTGAGTATCTTATCAAGTGGAAGAAAATACGAGAGAGGATTTGACATGGGAGGATGAAGAAGTCATTCAGAAACACCCACAAATGATCATCTTTGAGGACAATGGTTATTTGTAAGAGGGGGCATGCTACACCCTTAGCCTATAGTGTGTATTGGGATGTGTGGCCAACTTGTGGAAAGCATAACCTGTAATTAATTCATATAATCATTTCTAATGCTTCATACTGGTAGTAGGGCCAGCCTTAATAGTTTCCATAGCATAAATAGGGTATATATGGGAGTCGTTACTAGCTGAACATCATATGGAGTATTCTATTCTTATTGTAATCTTGTGGAGATTGCCCCCTCGAAATGCCCTGGTCATATGCTTCAATAGTCCTCTTATTTCTATCATATTGTGTTCAATTGTTGTTGTTCTACTTTAGTGATATGGTAATCTCATTACAGCAAACCAATTTTTTACTCCAACCTTAACTCTTATGGAAAAAATTGGCAACTTTAAATATCACAAAAATATAGTAAATATTAAGGGCGGAAAATTATAAATATGTATTCCACATCAAATCAACTTCAATTACACGCGAAACTTATCAATTACATATTACCATAGTTACCTAAGTCTCTGGGATGTGGGGACGGGTTTCTGAGACAGAAAAAATTTCCTAGATTTTGGGGATGGTGGGGGGATGGCTATTAAAATAATAAATAATAAAACTCTACGAATAAATTTTTAAACATTATTAATAGCAGTGTGTTATAGTCCACTATCCGCATCTATGCTAAAATTTTTGTCTTCATATATCACTCTTGATTCTTGTTATGTCTTTGTAATACAATATAGTTGGGTTGTGTAAACATTTTGATGTATGACGTACAACTTTTATCATCTACACAACCTTTCTCTTCATGTAAAATTATACATATAGGCCTTGTTAAACGCCTAGAGCTTCGAAAGTGAATTTTAATTAGATTCATGCATACAATTTTTTTTTCAAACAAAAATGAGTGGCTTCAAAAAACAATCTTACACTACAAGAGTACATTAGGTCCTTCCGAAACTTATTTCATTTTCAAGTTTATTTGAGCCCAACACAAAGTTAGATTGAGGTCATCCATAACCAGACATCTGGAAATTTACGAAGAAATGGGTGAAATTATGTGACAAAGTCAAGATAAGTAAGTGCCTTGAGATAGATACCGATTGATGGTGTTTTTCAAATGGCTATATCGAAGAACTAGTATTTAAATCTTTGTAAAAAATAAAAAATAAAAATAAACTTGTTTTTTTGGGGGGTGTGGTGCGTTATGATGTCCCCTAAAAACTGGGGATTCGCGGAAATGTACTTGATTTTCAGGGACATCTTGGAAACACCCTCCTTGAAATCTGCTAAAAGGGAAAGGTGGGGGATTGTTCCCTCTATCCCTCTGTCCCCAAGACATCCTAACTATCCTAGATGCTTGTTTTTCTGGGAGGACGCATCCCTGCGTAACATTGCATATTACCATACACACTTATACACCAAGAAAGAAAATAATGCATATCCAACCCTTGCACATAAACAATTGGTTACTTTATCTTTCAAGCAAAATTGAAAAATCAGAATGAGAGTGAAAATGTGAAGGGGCAAGTCAAATGAGTGTTGAAAATGTCATTTGGAAGTTTTGAGACCTTAATGGCCTTTCAATGTTTATTTTTTTGAATGGATATGTAAGGATTACAGGATATATAGTGCATCTGACACCAAAGTCAAACTAATGACACCCTATAGTGTGTAAGATTTCTTTGTGTTTTATTTGTATTCAACCTTGTAGGTTCAAGTTTAATACCGATGTGTATCTGTTGTCATGCTAAATGTCTAGCAAGCAAAATTTAAAATTTTCGGCATGAACAACCAAACCCACACTTGAAATCCCCTTTCTTGGTCAATGTAAACCTTTCCTCCAGCTAGAATTTCAATTGTTTCATTCTCACTCTAGCCAAGAGGAACATACTAACATGATTTTCAAGTGTGTTTCATGTGTAGAGAAGCATACCTAGTATTGATTCATGAAGTTGTTGAGATATAATAAAGAACAATTCTTCCTGATAGGCTTCAAAAGGTTATTTTTGGTCTTCTTGTCATTGGAGGACATCCTCCTAGAAGCTAACTACAAGGGAAAAACCCATCTGGAGGTTGTTATAGGAGAGTAATAAGATGATCTAAGGTATTTTAGGAATATTTTGTGGAGCCATGAGTTTAGGTCGGGAAACTTTCAAGAAAACTTGGTTCTTTTTGGGCATGACATTGGGAAATGCATGTTTCAAAAGAGCTAGTCACCTTGTTCAAAATGTTTCAGAAGCCTCGTGAGGTCTTGGGAAACTCATATCCCAGGCATTAGAAATATGACATAATCCTAATTCATGGTGCAATATTAAAAATAGAATTTGGGAGTATAAAAATGTAGAAACATGGCCATTAGTGCAACACAAGAGTCTTTCTACAAGGTGGAAATTTCTTAAAGGGTTTCAAACACCTAGAGAAGAGTTAGGAGCCCAAAAAATGTCAAAATGGATTAAATTGGATCGTCCTCATGGTACATGTGTTCGATTTATTTCATACTCATTCTATACTCTAGTGGCAACTCCAAATCTTACTAGGACACACATGTAGGTAAAAGTGGAAAGAGGAATGAAAAGGAAAATTGTAGGTTGAATAATGTATTGAAAATGGTGGTCAATGCCAACTTACCTATGTCCCCCCATTTGGAGTTAAAAATCATATAATCCTTTTCCCTCCCCACTCCATAATCTTGCTCTCAAGCTTAAAAATCACTCCTTAGTCTATTTTCACGTTGACCCCTTTGATGACATCAGCACATCCAATTGAATGCCCTTTGAGCGAAGTTTTGGAGCATGGATATCCCTTTTCCCTTTCCTAATCCCTTAGCCTCATCTTGAAGGGGACATGAGGGAAACCAAAATGCCTTTCCCCTATGAATTATTTAAGTTGCGTCACTTAATGTTAGGAACTTAAGTGGTTAGAAAATGTTATAAACTCACCTTACTCATCCATTTTTCCTTGACCACTTTTTCAATACATGTAGACCAATGGATGGAGGTATTTTTAGGATTGATGTCCATTTAGCAATGCATTTTTTCATAACAATATAATTATGGAGACCATTGGAAACTTCACTTACTAGTGCAATGCATGGGAAAAAGTGGAAATGGACACTCCCCAAGTTGAATACAGGGACTTGAAATCGTGGACTCAATTCAGTGATGGTCCATTGTGGTAGACACTAAAAAATGTCATGCAACTTTTTTACATTATCTGACCCCCTCCTAATCACATGACTACTCACTCATATGCCCATTTTACGGAGAGGTTGATTCCTTTTCTATTCTTTTATTCCTCTGGCAACCACACCTCCAATCCTCCACTTGACTTGAATCAAACCTCACTAGCTAGTTCCAACAGACCTCTTCACATCTCCGTGAGTTTACTGGAGTCTGAGCGGGACCATGCATTTGAAAGAGGTATAACTTCATACTTAGCCATTTTTTCATCCCCTCTAGGTACCCATAGACCTCTTGTTGTTTACTCACTCTTTTGTTGTAGTGAAAGTTTCCTTTCTAGCCAAAATTTCTTCATGGCATCCTTATCTCTCAAAAACCTTTTCCAAGTGATCTTATGAAATATTGAATAAGAGAAGCATATAAATATTGGCGCCAACATGTGGCCAAATTTAGGACCAAGCTCAAGAATTATTATCACCTAAGGTTATCTCACAAGCATCAAAATAGTTACGTAAGTAATTATTCATACGTTGGTTTTCTATTGGGATACTTCATATTGTATTGTCTATTTTTCCATGCACACATTAGCATATTTTAACGATCTAGCTATTTGTACACTAACTATCAGGATGCTGACACACATAGAACTTAGTCATAGGATTCCTACACATAATAGAACTACTTGGAGGTATAGAATGTAGTGCAATACTAAATCACTAAAATATCACCAGTGACAGTAATGAGGACAAAATTCATTGTGCATATTTATGATTTAATGTGATTTGATGTTCGATGAGGGTTCCCCTTGACCCTGTGATCTCTTTATCGCAGGTAAATTTGTGGGGATTAACAAGGGTGATTTAAGCTAATCCATGGATTTGTGTTTCAATGCCAAAGCGAAAATTGTGTGTGGACAGATGTGAGAACGAAGGGTTTTAAATCAACCAGCAACCCTGAAACCAATTGATTTATGGACCTCCTGCGTAGAACCTGCACCTAGGAAGGCTGTATCCTTGCATCTAGGACCTCTTGTCAATCTCCAACTCTATGGCACTGTACTTTGTTCCTATGCTTGACTTATACATTTTTTGGTTGATGTATGTGGATCTCCCTATGTTCATCTTTTGATCAATGTGTTCCACCTGGACACATTGAAGCAGGAATAAAAAATGAGAGTGTATAAGAGTCAGATAACTGTTCATTGTTAGGACTTGCCTACTACTCATTGCCTTAGATAATTGAGTCAGTGAATATTAGTTCATTGCATATGTTGATCATGTTAGTAAGACATCTTAGAATTTAATAGTATAATAGTATGATATAGTTATTTTCAGTTGTTCCTACTTTGGAGTCAATAAGTCATTTCACATTGTAGGTTGGCCCCAATCCGATTATGCTCCGTGTCATGAGCTCCAGGATATGAAATACACTCTTTATTGAACGTCTGCATTTTCAAGTTTCCAGTAGATTGATGACATCAATTGAGTGGCATTTCATAAGTTCTTGGCTAATGTGAAATCTTTCCATTGGTTTTTGGAATGAGTTAGTGTCCCTTTTTATACTTTTTTCAAGTATGTAAGGGGACATGGTGGACAGTGAATGGATCTTCCCCCTATGGATTGTGGTTGCTGCAAAATCACTTAAGTGGTTAAAGATGTCATAAACTCACTGTTAATGTCATTTTGACCACTTTGGTTCATGGCATGTTAGACCCATGGAAAGACCATTTTAGACTTGATCTCCCCATTTGTATCAAGGTCATAGTCATAATAGCTAAGGGGACATGGGGGACACAAAAATGTGCATTCCCCCTATGGAGGCAACTTTTCGTCACTTAAAATGACAACTTGGGGTGTTAGAAAAGTGTTATCAACTCACATTTTGTAAAATTTGACCCCCTCCTCATGAGAGCCTCACCCATGGAAATTTTTGGAGAGGTTGATGTCACATTGTCCCTTTTCCCCCTATTTTTTAGGGTGCAACCACACCTCTAACCTCCACCTAGACTTGGGTTAGCTTATTTGAGTTTAATGTGAGTTAAATGTGTGCAAGTGAGAGGGAAAATGAATTTGAAAGAGGTAAATCATTAAATGTATAACTTAACCATTTTTTAGTTTCATTTGTGTTATTTTATCTCCCTCATTTCTGATCCTGTAGTGTTGTTATGTTGCCAAAATTTCTTCAGATATCCTCCATGCTCAAAACCCTTTTTTGTTGTCATATCTTCCAAACCCCATGTCCATTTGCCATGAAATTTTAACTGTAGATTCCTTACAAAAAGTAATTTAAGAAGAGTATTTACATTCCTCCATTGATGCTTTATATCATTTTCTACATAGCCATTTGAAATATTCAGCCAAAAAAATATGTTTTTTTCAGATCTACAAAAACCCAACAATTGAAATCCTTTGAAATTTGGAGCAAAGCCTCACATTGCAAAATGGAAACTTTTAAGACTAATTTCATTCCATTTCGACACCCAGAGGACCCATTTCTAAAAATAGTAATCCTTCTTAAGCCTCACTACTATACATAGTAAGTGCTGCAAACAAGTTCATTTTCACAGTTGTCATTTCCCTTTGAACATCAAGGTAAATTCAAAAGTGCCAAATTAAGCAATTGATAACTAAAATGGACTTCTCAAAATAAGGCTTACTAAAAATAGTAGCAGTGTCGGGATATTGGTTAAGAAAAAAGGATTCTTGATGCCTCATCGTGTTGAAGAAAGAGCACTAGCTTGGATAAGTTTGAAACAGTTTCAAAAACATCTCTAGTGAATGATGACCAATTTGGAAATCCTCATTCCGAATGGTCTTTCTCAATGCTTACAAATCCCCACCTGTAACAATGTGGTGATCACCTCTTAGGATTTTTCCTCACAGGAATGGACATGGAAAATTTCATACTTGCAAAGGATTGATAGTTGAATTATGGCTCAGGCAAAAGGGAAGCCCTCTTGGTTCCCTAAAATTGGTCTCAGAGTGATTCCCATCTCATCAGATGGATTGATAAAAAGTTGGAAGCATTCTTCATTCAGTCTCTCTCCTTCACCCATCTCAGATAAGAGGATTTGGTCTTGTACTTCATTGTGTCTCGCAGGTCACCATGGTCATTTGGTGACATGATCACAAAGATCACCCCGTGTGAGAAATTGTCTCATTGTGCATACTAGTTGCATCAAATGAAAGAAATTATCATAGGACATGGTAGATGTTTCAGATCATTGGAAGGTTGGTTCAAGTGGAAGAAGGCTTTCTCATTGGTTTTAGTGGTCTACTGATCATGGGCTTCTCACTCCTTCTCTCAAGGTACCTGATCAATTATAGAAGTTGATCATTCAAAGGACTCCCTAAAGAGGAGTTTTATGAAATAACGGGTGCACTAGGAGGACTCATCAAGTCAAAGTGGTCAAAGGATCAGGAGTTCACTGGAGTGCATCTCTACAAAGTAACTCAGAGCTTCTTCATCCTTCTTCATTTTGCATCTCTTATCTCTTAGTTCTCTCTCTCTACTTTCTAATTCTCCATTGTAAATTGTACTTTATGGATCTTTCATCCTATTCACTTAAGTGACCATTGTAATTTTTCATTGTAAAAGTCCCCTTTTCATTAATAAGAAAGGGGCTTATTTTTCTTTCCTAGAGGAATGTGAAAGGTCACAAGTGGTGGGACTATGAAAGGTCATGTGGGGGGTAGATGAAGAGACAAATTGTAAAGCTATAAATTGGAATGGCTTCTCCATTCCAAAGGGTTAGTTTTTCTTGGTTGATAGCTCCCATTGTCTTACTACAAGCAAGAAACTACAATTCTTCTATCTCATTGTCTTATGTTTTCCTCTCCATCTCAACTTTACTCCATGAGCATGGTTACTTGTGCAATATTATGCAAATAAACTTGGATTTACTTGTGTTTTGTTCCTCTTTCCTTGACATGGTGTCTTCTCATTGTTAACTTGGAAATATTCTGGTTTTATGTCAATAAACTCAACTTGTTATTTATTGAGTAAAACCCCCTTCTCACTTTCTCCCCTCTCTCCATACACACACCTTTCCTCCACCTCCTTTTTGCACATGGGTTTAGTGGAGTATTCATGTGTGATCCCCGGTCGAAAGGCCACCCATGATGGTTAGAGTAGTGTATATATTTCTTGTTTTCAATAAATGGAGTTTCCCCATTCCTAAGAAAAGGGACCTAGTCCAAGAGTGTTGGTGAAAACCCTAATTTTCCCTTGTGACAAATTATTTTGCCAACAATTTTTGGCACCCACTGTGGGGCATATTTTGTTGTCGTGCACCCTATAACGATCCACAAAATCCTAAAAATCAGATATACCAAAAATCCATAAAAAAAATAAAAAAAATCTCAAAAAACATGAAACTTTATGCTTGAAAGCCACTGATGTTTTTAGTTGTGTCCTTTCACAATCTTGTTGTAGGTGTTCTCACAAGCTGGCTGAAAAGAGATACACCAGATTGGACATATTGAGAGGTATTATTGATCCAAAGTTTTAAGATCTTAAAAGAAAACAATATTAGATCTGAAATAATCCATATTACTTCTCTCAAGCATCATCTCCATTTGGTACATCGAGTGATGTAACAAGGAATCCAATTGAGACTCCTCTTGAATCTCCAATTGTGCACCACCGCTAGCTATTCTTCCCCTAAGAAGAGAAGAAGAAGAAGAAGAAATGGAGGAACCTTAACCACTTGTTCCATGGGGAAGGAATATTGGTCCGCTTTCTCTTACACCACCTCTCCATGAATTGCATAAGGGATCCCACAAATTTTCCCAAATTCAAAGGTGATGGCACTCAACTTCCTAAAGAACATATTGCAACTTTCATCACTACATGTGGAGTTCTTGGAGTTGAACATGAAGATATTTCAGTAAGGTTGTTTGTGGAGTCACTTCAAGAGAAAGCAACCGAATGGTTCTACCTCTTGCCCTCTTGATCCATCACAAATTAGGATGATATCAGAACCAATTTTGAAGAAATATTTAAATCAACTGAAGACTCTCAAGATATTCTTGTTCAATTGGTCCAAATGAAGAAAGAATCAAATGAAATCATGAGAGATTTTGTGGCCTGATTCAACAGATTATTGAAAATGAATACCTGTGGAAGCTTCACCATCTGATGATAACAAAAAACATATTCTTCATAAATGCACAATTTCCCAAGGTTGGATTTATCCTATAAAGAGCTCAACCTCGAACTCTTTAAAATTCCCAAGAATATTCCATCGAAGTAGAAGATGATCTGATTTTGTCTGGGAAAGTGAAGAATCTAAATGGTAAGAAAAAGGGTCAAACCTTAAAAGAAGAAGCCACATATTCTCTTGTTCAAAAATTGGCTAATGATGTGATTTCATTGAAGAAGCAACTTGAGACAAGCCACATTTTTGAGGGGAGGTTATCCAAATCCAAATCAAAATCAGAATATAAACATAATAGGTGGAGGAGAAATAAGATTATCTCTTGAACCACATCTTGTTAATGCCACATGTGAAGCAAGGCCCGAAGAAGAGTATGATGAAGTTAAATTTGAATATGAAAATGATGAGGGAATTTTGGCCATTGATGAGATTGACTTTGCTAGAAACATTGGTTTTTGTGAATATACCCCTTCTTTGGATGATGAAACCATTGCTGATATGAATAGTCATTCTTATGTGGTGTTCACCCATGCAAAGGATCAAGAGAGGGATAATTCTTGCAAATTCAAAGATCCTCAAGTTGAAGACTCTACAAAAAACAATAACAAAGGGAGGATCACTATTACCCTCTCCCATGCAATCAATGAAGAAGAAATCCCAAAGTATCCACAATTGCCTCTACATCTTCCAATGTGGGTAAGTCTACCTCTCCTTGTCAAATTTCTACCCCATTTCTACATTTAAATGTAATGATATGAATAAAAATAGTATCAATGTCATTCCAAGAAGTATTCAGCCTCTCGCTACTCAATCTACACCTCCACCCTCCTCTAAGTCTCATTTTAACATAATTGAACATGTAAAGAAGTATAAGGTCCAAATTTCCAAATTTGAGTATTTGAGAACTCATCCCAAGACAATTTGATAAACTTATCTAGTTTCAAAGGAAGTAATTGTTAAGTCATGTCCCACATACCTGGGTTGTAAAAGAGTCACTTCCCACTCTTAGAAATGTTGCATCTCGGGACATTCTTGCCTCCACATCTTCCTCTTCTATATAATATTGAACTCTTTTACCTCTCCATTGTTGGTCAATGGATTCAAAATTGAATAACTGTATAGTTGACTGCTAGTGCCTCAGTGATAACATCATTTATAAAATTTGCACATGCTCTTGGTCTCACCCTCATCCCTGCCTGTTATCATGTGCTATTCCATTTGGAGATCAAAGAAGTACCTCTCGTTGGTCAAGTTAACCAATGCTCAGGTAGTACTTGTGGATGCCAACTTCCTAAGATAAGGTCAATGTCAAAATATTAGTGTCAGACATTCCAGTTGCATATGGGATGTTATTGAGTCAAAGATTCTCTCAGAGACATTAGTGGAGATATAAAGATGGATTGGTCATATGCCACTATACCAGTCAAAGGTACCATGAAGAATTTTCTTCCAATAAGAAAGATGAAATATACTGTTTAGAGGGAAAATGACCTAAGGGAAAACATTGTGTATCAATATTTAAGATATTGTAACTATTTTATAACTTCAGAAGAAAATGCTGAAATTCCTATCTTGATGGAAGAGTTCCAGAAGGTGGTGGAACTAGTCAAGTGAACATGAGGATGATTTGGTAGATCAATGAACTGGAAGATGTGCTCCCCATTCAAAATGGATATTGTTTTTTTGTTTGAAAATGATGAAGATCAGAGTATGCCTTGAATTGTCAAGAAGGAAACCCCCAAATGATAAGAAATGATGGATCATGAGAAAGAGGATGTTTCAAATGAGTTATGGCCATATGATTTCAAGGTTTCCAATCATCTCCCCTCGAGACCCAATGTGAAGGTTTTTCGAATGTGAAGGTGAGTATGGGGCCTAGCTTTGAAGAAGGAATTTATGCAAGATATTTTAAAGGTTGTAGAAGGAACTGAAGACCCTCAGCTTAGTCTTGAAATCCTGACCTGTGTTATAACCATACAAGATAAGTATGAGTCTGATTTGATTCTTCATTTGATGCACAAATGTTCAATAATGAAATAGAACAAATTGTGAAGATCTCAATGTCCTTTTTGAAACATTTGTTCGATGAGTATGAATGTTAAGATGGGTCCTTCTCTTTCCTATTTTGTGAAGAAGATTGTATTCATGATTAATGGAATGAAAAGAAATGCTTGAATCTCCTTTTCTGGAATGTTTCATTCATGAGGATAGTACACCCCTTTCATAGAGAGTGATATTGAGGTCAATAATGAGTCAATCCTGTGGGAAAGAGGAACATGCTTGGAGTAGTTAGTTGAACATAAATCAACAAGAGGTATATGATGATGTTGAAAATTTCAAAATATCTACCAAGGGTTAACTATTAAGTATAGAAACAATCATGAGGAACATGCCATGTAAGGAGAAATTTCTTGTCAGAGAGCACACAGATAGTTGTGAACATGGTGAGCTTGGTATGATCGAGAATTAGTCTTGTGGTAATGTTAAAATGAAAATTGTGAAATCACAAGCACAAATGAATGTAACAAAACATGGATTGGTAACCAAAATGGAATCCTTCTGGAAGTGAGAAAAGTGAGCTATTCATCTTTTCTTCAAGTTGGAGTACAGATTGAATCTATATTGTTGAGGTTTGGTGCCTCAGAAGGTTTTCATCATTTACCTATGTTTGCTTCTGGAGTTAGGTACTCTAGAAAGTTGGAAATGCAACTATTTATCTCTACTAAGATGTCCAAGGGATCAAGGTTAGAATGAGATGCATGTGTTTGTAAATGGTCTAAGTTAAAGGAAGTCATTTGTGACTAGTGGACATGGGATAAGATTAGCTTTAATGAGAAAATGAAACATGGCATCCATGTCCCCAACATGAGATGGGATAGAAATACTTCACCGTCTAGAGTGCACTTGACACACATGTGGACTGGTTTCAATTGAAGGATGTAGTTAAGAGATGTGGTTACCTTGAAGAAGTGAGATTCTGGGACATTTGAAACATGACAAGAAGATTTAAAAATGAGCCAAGGCAGAAATACCCAATGTGTATAAAGGATTGAACTTGAAATTGGACATTCATGAAGGATGTCTACTATTCAATTGGTTGTAACTTCCCTTAATAAGAGCTCTTTGAAGGCCTAATGTGCACTTAGTCAAGGAATCTTTATTATCTAATGGTAAAATCTAAAGTGGAAGTATGGTAACCATTTAAATGGATATTGCTTTTCATTTAATTATGTCTTAGGTTGAGAAGAAGATTAAATGAAGGGGTCCATTAATGTTGCTCAATATTATTTCTATGAAAGAGGGGTTTCAAATAAGTTATTGGCATATGATTGATGAATTTTGTAAATTACTCCCTCAAATCTAGTTTTACTTGTGAAATGAATAAAGGGATGTATGAGATCAAATTTGATACTTGACTTGTTCTCTCATGTTGGTAAGGATATCTCCTTAAATGTTGAAGATATTGAAGTCTCATGCATATGATGAAGGAATCTCTTCATTATGTTGAGTGTGTCTTGCATTAGTTTTCCAATCAAAATCTAGTGTTGGAACATTTTGATTGGGGTTTGATCACATATGTTGGATATATTTTGATGTTGCAAGATAATTCAACATAATTTTGTGGGTATGTGTGACTCTGATTTGAGGGTCTTGACTAATTTCAAGTGATGAAATTAATTTATGTGCAAGCAAGTTCATTTATTCAACGCCTAAAAACTTGAATATTTTGGTCAAATAACTCTATCCATTGCGTTTATTCAAGTTTATAGTTCATAATTTGGAAATGATTGGTCTTTTTCCAGTATTTTTCCGAGTCACAAGGATATCTCTATTTGTAGGAATCGGAGTGTTTTGAGGGTCAATATGCAAGTTTTGTAAAGATTGCAGCAGACTGGGGTTTGAGATAACAATTGGTTATTCATGAAGTGTAGGAAGTGCAGATTTAAAAATCTGAAGGAAAGTACACCATAGAATTATTTCTGAGCAAGAGGAAAATGATTTTGGGGAAATGTTTGGAAGCTTGGGGAAAGTGTGCTAAAATAGGGGTGCACGTAAAGGTGTTAGAATGATTTTATTCTAACCCTAGCGACTACAATGTTTTCAGATTTTGAGGTAGACTAATTTAAAGGGGTTTAACAATGAGATTGGAAACCCAAAATGGAATTTCATAGTAGTGGAAAAGTTGAATTATAGATATTGATCTTTATTTGCAAGAGGAGTCATGCTAACTTTATCAAGAGGATACATGCAATATTATTCTTTTCAGGTACCTGGATGCCTCCTAATTTAACACTGCTGTAATTTCTCAAGAATTTGAGAAAGGGGTCATAATTTCATTGAACCAGTCAATGGGTTCTAAACAAAGTCATTTGGTGCTACTCGTACATGGGTAACATCCAAAGAAGAAAAATGGGTAATACAGTGAACTTGGGTTTAGTCCCCTACATGTACCATAGGTGATTTAGGTTGTGTTTCCATTTTGGTTGTGTTTTCTCTATTATGTTTGGTGTGTTTCCCTTTCCATCGTGTGTTTGTTTTGGTTGTTCTTTCTTGTGTGCTATGTGACTCTATTTTCCTAATGGATAAGGCACTGGTCTGCTCCCCCATGAGATAACTGAGGTTCATGCTTGCTCCATTTGTCCTTTGTCCAATCCGAAACAAGTCCTTGAGTAAGAGCCAACTATTGTCATGCAAAATGTATAACATGAAAAATTTAAAATTTTGGTCATGACAACCAATCCCACACTTGAAATTCCCTTTCCGCGGTCAATGTAAACCTTTCCTCTAACAATCATTTCAACTATGTCACCCTCATTCTCAATGAGAGGAATGTGATAACATGATTTTCAAGTGTGTTTCATGTGCAGAGAAGTGTACCTAGCTTGATTCATGAGGGTACTGAGATCTAAGAAAGAACAGTGCTCCCAGAGGCTTCAAAAGGTTTATTTTTGGTCTTCTTGTCACAGGAGGACATCCCCTGAAGCTAACTGCAAGGGAACAAATCCATCTAGAGGTTTTATGGGAGAGTAATAATATGATCCAAGGAAGGAATTTTTTTTGGATCCATGATAGGTCGGGAAACTTTCAAGCAAAATCAGGTCTTTTTGGGCACGGCACTGGAAATGCATGTTTCAAAGGAGCTAGTCACCTTATTTGAAAATTTTGGAAGCCTCACGAGGTCTTGAGAATCTATATCATATGTATTAGAAATATATAAAGAATTATAATTTATGGTGAAATAATCAAGATAGAACTTTGGGAGTATAAAAAATATGGAAACCATCCATCAGTGTAGCACAAAAGTCTTTCTACAAGGTGGAACTTGCTCAAACCTCTAAACTCCATTGTCTTACTCACGGGCTTAAAAATCCACTCTTTAGTCTATTTTCGCATTGACCTTGATGACATCAACACAGCCAATGAGCTTTGAGCGGAGTTTTGGAGCATGGATGTCCCTTGTCCCTTTGTCTCTTGGTGCAAGGGGACATAGCCAAAATGGGCTCCCCCTATAGAGGAGTTGGTTGCGTCACTTAAAGTGACAACTTAAGTGGTTAGAAAATGTTATAAACTCACCTTACTTGATGTCTGACCACTTTTTCATGACATCTAGACCCATGACGGCTTTTAGGAGGCTTGACGTCCCTTTGTCCCAACAGCTAAGGGGACATGGGGGACACAAAAATGCGCTCCCCCTATGGAGGCAACTTTTGGTCACTCAAAATGATGACTTGGGGTGTTAGAAATGTGTTTTCAACTCACCATTTTCAAAAAATTTGATCCCCTCCTCATTAGAACCTCACCCATGGTGCATTTTGGAGAGGTTGATGTCCCTTTGTCCCTTTTTCCTCTATTTTTTAAGGTGCGACCACACCTCCAACCTCCACTAGACCTGGGTCAACTAGTTTGAGTTTAAGGTGAGTTAAATGGACCCAGTGAGAGGGAAAACAAATTTGAAAGAGTTATAACTTCATACTAAGCCATTTTTTGTGTTTCATTGTGAGTTTCTCCTCCCCATCACTGTTGTAGTTGTAATGTCCTTTTTTCCCACCTAAGAGCTGGAAATTGGTCTTCTTGCCATCCCTTCTCCATGGAAAAGAAGAAAAAATGAAGGAGAAGACCCTTGAGCACTTTATAATATATTTTATCTAATATTATTATGTTTTCTTTAGTGTTTTATTACTCTATACAAGTCGGCCTTGTCTAAAGGAGTTTTGGCGCCAAAGGGAAGATATAAAAGGAGAAGAGGGACTTCATTTGCATCCAGGTTGGCGTATTTTCTCTCTATTTGGCGAAGAGAGCTTGTTGCTTCTTAGTCATCCACTTAGGGACGAAAACCCTCATGTGAGGCCTTGTTGAAGGACCAAAACCCTTCATCACCATTTGACATTGAAGAAGAAAGTTGATTTTAAGATCTTTTTGGCATTTCTAGCCGTTATACTATTTTTCTAGGGTGGAGTGACCTTCCTAGGGTAGGTTTTGATGACACTGGCAAGGAATTTGATAAATTTGGTTTTTTAATCGTATTTGCCATATTTTTAAAGGCCGGAATCTTGAGTTGCATGATTTTTGGAGACTTGTATATCTATATTCTATAATTAATTCGTGGCCGCAATTTCCAGTGTGTATTTCATTTCCAGGAATGTGTTTTTAGTGTTTGTTGGATATATTAGCTTCAAAAAATTCCAAATATCATATATAAAATAGTGGCGAGTTGTGTGGTGTTTTTGACATCTTTTTGAGCAAGTATAAGTCGCTGGTTTTAGTGTTCAGTCCTCTGCAATTTTCAGTTTCAGATCTACATATATAATATTTAATAAAACCCTCAAAGGGGTTATTCCAGTGGTATCAGAGATGGAATCTTCAAAAGGCCTAGGGTTTCAAATTTGAAGGATTGATGGAAATGAAGGGTAAGATCTCTATTTTTGATGGCACTAACAAACTTTCAGTGAAATCATGGTTGTCAGAATTGGAGACATACTTGCAGTCAAACCCTGTGTGTGTGGAGGATGCCCTTCAATTCATCCCTTGTCATTTGGAAAGGATAGCAAGGGACTAGTGGTACCATGTGATAGAGACCCACGTAGAAGATGCGATTTGTTTCTTGGATGATTTCAGTGAAAAGAGCATAGGAAGGTTCAATATGCAAGCTTTCACGGATGAGTCCCAATGTAATAGTTCATTGGTATTTAATGATATTCCTTTAGTTTCTAATGATTGTATGGGGCAATGTATTGAAGAAAATTCAGATTTGCATAAGGATGAAAATAATGAGGTTGGGGACTCAAGCACAAGCTATGAGGATGGTACACACATGTGTGTACAAAGTACGGATGATTGCATGGAAAAGGTAGCTCCAAATGTTGAAGATAAGTGGCTTCAATGGGTGGATAGCCCATAGATTGGTATGTACACTTCCGAATTATTGTCTCCATCTTTGCATTTATTGGGGCATGTCTTGAGTAATGATATAAGGATACTAAAGAAAATGATAAGCTTGCAAGATACTAATAGCATGTACATGAAGGAATGGGATCCAGGTGATCCTAAAGGAGAATTGGTGAAGAGCTTTCCCTCTCCCAAAGAATATGGTATGTTTGAAAAGATAATCAATTCCTTCTTTCATTTGATTCATATATCAACTGTTAGGTATGTGCTTAGAAATGAATTTCGGGATCACAATGATGAATGCATTAGAGATCACCCACCCAAATTGCGATGGGCAAGGATAGAGAAAGAATTTCTCCATGGTAGGCCGAGGATCACAATAGATGGAGCTGCTCATCTGTACATAACAGCAATAAAAAGAAGGTCATTTGAGGGAGATATCAGCCTTATGAAAGCTCAAGCACATGGGGGAATTGTCAAGCAAGCATCAAACAAAGATATGGTGAAGGTAAGCACCCGGAAAACAAAAGATCATGAAGGTAAGGTGTTTCTGAAATATTGTTTGCATGTTGATTTAAACTCAAAATTTCTGAGTGTTATGGGCAGCCCCTGGCATGGAGGTATTTCAGTTTTGGCCTATGCATCAATTCAGATTTTTTACCATGAGTGGATGGTTAGGAATACTCATGTTTCATATATGACGTGTCCTCTTTTGTCACTAATGATTGAACACCTTTGTGCACACAATACTTCATGGGGTAAAGAGGTAAGAAGTGTTATTCTTTGCAAAGGGCATATAGACTCTTGGGCTCAATTTCTATGGTGTTCTCACAATTGGTATATGGGTGTTAGGATGAAGTCTTCCAAGGTAAGAACATCTGATTTTAAAATTGGTATGAAAGAAATATCTATCATGAAGTGTGGAGGTCATAATGGTGATCCTAACTTTTCATTTCTTATGTGGCTAACCCAAGGATCCATATACCAATGGAAGAGTTGGGAGGATTGGGCAGCTCATGGCCCAAGAAGATTTCAAATTCATTGCTCCCCAACTTGCCCAAACAGTTCGCAATTTTAAAAGGGTATGACAATTATATTTCATTGCGCTCTTCCATATTCTTATTGGGTATTTGTTCTAATGATCAACCTATGCCAAGAAAAAGGAAGATAAAAGGTGAAGGGTGTAGCCAAAGGAGCAAGGTATGTGTTGATTTCTATGTGATGGCTGACTTGGGTATTGTGTTTGGAATTCAATGGTGGCATTTGTTGGGAAAGCTCACTGTCAATTATCTAAGCATGAAGATAAGTCTCATGGTCAAGGGTAAGAAGATCTCCTTGCAAGCTATGCTTCCGGAAACACTTGAAATTTGTTATTGGGTGGAAGATACCATTCCATGGGTTTCACATTTCTGTTCTTTATATAAAATTACAGCAGATTGGAAGTCCCTAATTTCATCTGAGTACGTAAAGAATAAGTTTGCTAAGGTGATGGTTGGGCTTATCCCTTACCAAAACCGAGTCCATTTGGTACTCGAATCGTGGGTGAAAAACTGGATCTTGAGGGCTGATCATGATACTCCATGGGCTTATCATCCGGGCCACATCATGAGACAAAACAAGGGTGAAGGTAAGAATTTCAGTTTTTCTCCTTGCTTATGGAATTTGATGAAAGAGGATGCTAGCATGATATGTTTTAGGAAGTATAAGTTTGAAGGGAATTTTGTATATTCTCTCTATGGGTTGTTAACCCATGATTCAATGAGAGAAACAAAAGAAGTATGGAAAAAGGGATATTATGGTAGACTTGCAGCTGTTCACATGGTCACTGAAGTGGAAAAGAATGGTTCTATTTTTTAGTTCTATGGCCCCATGATGAGGTACGGTTTTTGCTTAGATTATTTTGTTTTCATTTCAGCCGAGTCATACAATGTTTGAGGGCATCTAGTGATCCAAAAGTTACCTGCCTTCAAAAGTCACACGGAGTATGAGTTCAACTTAGAAAATGATGAAATCAGAATTCATGGGTGTGTTAGGGAGGCTGATTTTCTCAAACTTAAGGCGAAGATAACTGATGAATTTAATTGTGGGCCTGCTGCTCCTAATTTTTCAGAATATGCAAATCAGATTTTAGTTCTTACTTTATTCACGGGGTTGCTTTCCTTTGTGAGATTTCAGTTTGGTAATCATTATACCATGATTAGAGGATTGAATGTGCAACGATCAGAATTGGGGCTGCTGCTACCAGCCATGAGCAACAGTATAATTCCTTCATGGAATCTTGAGAGAGGAAGATTTCAGCTAAATGTAGGAATAAAATCAGATTATGATGTATCATTTTCAGACTTGTACATTCTGATTTTTGGAGGAGAGATGCATGATTACAGTTGTTTTTGCACTATTGAAATGAAATGGAAGCAAAATGTGGTTGTGGTTGTCCTATATAGGATGCTACCTTCACCATTGAAGGATGAAGACTGTCAAAAGGAAGAAGAAGAAACAGTTGGGGCAGTGAATGTGACGAGTTTGCAATTGCTTGGGGACAAACAATCTTGGGGAGGGAGGACTGTAATGTCCCTTTTTCCCACCTAAGAGCTGGAAATTGGTCTTCTTGCCATCCCTTCGCCATGGCAAAGAAGAAGAAATGAAGGAGAAGACCCTTGAGCACTTTATAATATATTTTATCTAATATTATTATGTTTTATTTTAGTGTTTTATTACTCTATACAGGTCAACCTTATTTAAAGGAGTTTTGGCACCAAAGGGAAGATATAAAAGGAGAAGAGGGACTTCATTTGCATCTAGCTTGGTGTATTTTCTCTATACTTGGCAAAGAGAACTTGTTGCTTCTCAGTCATCCACTTGGGGACGAAAACCCTCATGTGAGGCCTTGTCGAAGGACAAAAACCCTTCATTTGGCTTGGGTGAAGGACGAAAACCCTTCATCACCATTTGGCATTGAAGAAGGAAGCTGATTTGAAGATCTTTTTGGCATTTCTAGCAGTTATATTATTTTTCTAGGGTGGAGCGACCTACCTAGGGTAGGGTTTGAAGACATTGGCAAGGAATTTGATAAATCTGGTTTTGTAATCTTATTTGCCATATTATTAAAGGATAGAATCTTGAGTTGCATGATTTTTGGAGACTTGTATATCTATATTCTATAATTAATTCGTGGCTGCAATTTCCAGTGTGTATTTCATTTCCAGTAGTGTGTTTTCAGTGTTTGTTGGTTATATTGGCTTCTAAAAATTCCAAATATCACATATAAAATAGTGGCGAGTTGTGTGGTGTTGTTTTGTGGTGTTTTTGACATCTTTTTGAGCAAGTATAAGTCACTGGTTTTAGTGTTCAGTCTGCTGCAATTTTCAGTTTCAGATCTGCATATATAATTTTTGATAAAACCCTCAAAGGGGTTATTACAGTAGTGTTGTTATGTTGCCAAAATTTCTTCAAACATCCTCCATGCATAAACCCTTTTTGCTCATATCTCCTAAACCCCATGTCCGTTTGCCATGGGAGTTTAACTGTAACTTCCTTGCAAAAATGCCTTTCAGAAGAGTATTTGCATGCCTCCATTGATGCTTTGTATCATTTTCTATAGCCATTTGCAATATTCAGCCAAAAAATATGTTTTCTCAGATCTACAAAAACTTGGCTATTGAAATAATCCAGAAATTGGAGGAAAGCCTCCTTTTGAAATAACAAAACTTTTGAGACCACTTTCGTTCCATTTTGACACCGACAAGACCCATTTCTAAAAATAGTAAGCCTTCCTACGCTTAACTGCCTAATAATAGTAAGTGTTCAGATTGAGCTCAAATTGGTCACACATGTGCATCTCCTTCCCGTCTCACTGGTCCCAGTCATGGTAAAGATCAGATACTCAGTTTAAAAGCCAATTTCCACATTTCCGGATGTAAGAAACATGATATGTCTCACAGGGAATTCAAGATTCAACAATTATTTGTCAAAACCCTTGAGATCTTAGAGTTGAAAATAAATGACAGCAATCTGGAAATTAAATACTTTAAGACAGCAATGCATTTAGTGCCCAAAATTTTTCTTCAAACCCTAGCGCCTAGGGTAGAAGTGCAATTCTACAGTCAAATTAACTCCAAAAAAATTAGAACTTAGTACTTGAGCAGCTTTAGAGTTGTAGACATGGGAAACACTTTCGAATCAACACCAATATGAAAATTTGAATTTTAAATGAAAGAAAACAACTGAAACTTCAAAAATTCATAACATTGCCACAAATAAGAATTACAACAAAAAGGCTAGCTCAAAATGATCTTGGAGAGATCAACTATCCAAAAAAAATTATTTCCTATTCTTTCTACCATTGAGACATGCCAAAATGTGATCCCGAACTTTCCAAGTGAGTAGATAAAATTGAAACCCTACCCAAAAATTACCGAATTTGAGATTCCAACCTTATAACATATGGAGAATCAATACATCAAATCAGAATTCCAAAATGTGCCCTAGAAGACACTGAACTCAGCCACTATGCAATTCGCCTAGGGTTGGAAATGAAGATCTACAATGCAGAAACAACACAACAAATTCAGAATGATCCAATGTACTTTTCGGATGAAAGTACTCAATTAGAATCAACACTATTGGGCATACATCCCTTTTCTTCAAGCATGAAGAATTCAATTTATCAAATATTCAGCATGCCCTAAATTAGAGCCTTACTAGTGCTCATATAGCCTTCCCAAATGGGGCGACCCACTTTGGGAGGGAGACTACATTTTAAAATCACTTTTATGTCGGCTATGACTTACTTTTTGCTTTTGTCTATTTTTATTAATAACCGACATTACATCATAATGATTACATAAGGAATTAATTAATTAATTCACCCACTTGCAAGAGTGATTAAATCACTTGGGTAAATAATTAATTAAAATACATTCCGCTCCAATTATATTCTATTAAATAATTAAAATTGCCTTATATGTGTAAATGATAAAAATCACTATTCGGGCAACCTTAATTAAATAATAAAATAAGAAAACCCCAAGAATTTCCCTTTAGTCCATGGGGTGAGGTGAACTAAAGGTCTTCAGTACCTGTTTAATAATGTCCCGGAAAAGGGGACATTACAGTCCTCCCCTCCCAAATTTGCTTGCCCTCAAGCAAATGCCAGTTCTCATGCCCAACTGCCAATGTATCCATGCTGAAAAACATCCATAAACGAGCTCCTGTGCCTGTCAAATGAAAGAGCTGATGTAGAAACAATACCTTGCACTGGCTGCCCCAATCTTTCTTGAATTCCCTTGGCTGCCCATGGAGTTCTATGGTTGTCATAACAAGAAGACCAACTGGGGTCATACCAAATATTGACCAAAAATATGAGAAGTCACCATGAATTTGGCAAGCAACATTAATTTCCAGCTTGATCCTTGCATCAACATTGTTCCTCAAAGTGAAAGAGAGTTCTTCAACCATGAATATGAAAACAAATGAGTAATATAAGTGGCTGTCATAAATGATGACAACAACCTTAGTGGCTGCAAATGAGCTTATGAAAAATTTGAACAAATGCCTTCCAATCTTAGGAAAAGGTAGTATATTCTCCTCTCATTTATTCACGAGATCTTGCCTTAGCAAAAAGTGACAAGGTGCTGTCCCAGAAAACTCAGCAATACAATTTATTCCACTCCCCATACATGCACAAAACTCAGCTCTCATGCTCCATTGAAAATTCACTATGTAAGTGTACAAAAAGGAAAGTGCATAAAAAATGCTACCTTGCTGGAGTGGGTCGTTCTCTTGACCCAAAACTTGAGGCACAATATGCCAAAAAGAGTGCTCCAGCCTGCGTGTGAATGGCAGCAAGTACCCCTTCTATGCTGCCCATGAGATGACTGAAAAAGTATCCCAAACTTCCCTTGAGAGTGCCCAACAACCAACATGCTACTTGGGTGTTTAATGTTTGTTTGAGAAACTGAAAATCAACGTTGCTTAGGGCTGAACCATTGCCCCAAACAAAAAATATGGAAAAATGAAAATTGAAATTTGAGATAACTTTTTGACATAACTTCGTGAAATTAGACTCGATATTCCAGGAAAAATTATTTGTTTCCAAGATTACCAGACTTTCTTCTATGTGGGCTGCAAGATACTTCCTCCTTGTATTGCCAATCCATGAAGGAGATGCAAGAACAACTTCTGCCCTTGTGGGAAGCCCTTCTCTAGGATCATACGAAATCATGCAAAACTGAAACTTCTCTTGAAATGGAGAATACTCAAGAGCTGAAAATGTCGAATCATCCTTACCATACATGGGAACTATTTCCTGCCCTTTGTCATCTCCTATTCTCCAACATCTTTCAGCTCTAACACAAAATTGACAAAGCAACATACCCATGTGTTCCAAGATGAATAAATCCAAAACATTACCTTGCTGTAGGTAGCCATTTGATTGCTCAAGTTTGCTTGTTTGAATCACCAAAATGTGATCTTTGGGCTGCTTATTAACGTCTGCAACTAGTTTCACCACGCATCTCAATCCATGATCCATTATGTGCCTCAGATTCACCCTTGGAATGTTAGCAACAAAACCCAACTCAAAGATGATTGAATGTAACTTGCAAAACTGAAAATCATCACCTTTTGAAGCTGCCTTCTTGCTTATGACAGCAAGCACAATGTAGGAAGAGCTGAAACATGTGATAGCAGTCCTATGAAAACTCATAACAGCCAGCTTATAATCCCAAAAATCAAGTCTTGCATCATTTGTAAACAAACCTTCCTTGCTAGGAGTTGCAAGATTGAACCTGGCTTGCTCAACTTTCAACATGGAACATACGAATTCAGCTTCCACCCCTGTTATGAAACTTCCACTAGGTTTGTATGCAAGGCTTGGAAAATGAACATACCAATCACAAAGTGGCTGTCCAAGAACTGAAAGTGTAGAAATTTGCTCACCCTTTGCTGCCCTCCAATCTTGTTCATCTTCAACATTATGGATTCCTTCTTTCAACCACAAGTGTCTTGCTGACCTGAAAATTACAGCCAGTTGGAGATCCATATTAGTGTCATGTGAGGTCTCCTTCTCATGTGTGGACTCCTCTTCATACCCGGTGATTGTAGATCTCTTAGAAGTGGCTTCAAACTGAAAATTACTCACCTTGATGACTGGAATTACTTGCATGGCAGCAAGCTTGTTAGCTGAACCACAAATCATATGAGAGTGGAAGGTTGCTGCCCTATCTTGCACAATGTCTAGTAGCCACCCATTTTTCCATGTAACTTCAATCTTTCCCTCACATGAAATAGCCCAAGTAATGCTACCAAAACTGAATTGAGTGAAAGCAAAACTAAGTAGCTTACCACATCTTTGAGTCACTCTCTTGCTGCTCTCACTATCACTTGGACTGAATTTTGGAAGGTGTTGACCCTCTTGCCAATGATCCGGGGCTGCCTTAGAGGGATTCTTTCTCCACTTAGCACCCTTCATCTTGTCTTCATTGTTAGCATAATACTCGTGATGATCAAAACAATGCAAGGTCAAAGTATGATGGTGGTACAACAAATCCTTGCTATGAAGATAGTCAAATTGCTTACCCTTAGTGGCTGCCCTAGCAAACTGAAAATCAATCAATGGAGATCCGACGGATGGTGCAAGATCTTCAAACTTGAATCCTTTGTTTACAACAAGTGATGCCCCTTTTGCTTCAATTTCATCCCTACTTTGTGGGCATATGTGTGGGGTACCTTCATAGCTCTTGCTAGTGTCATAAACACCCTTAACTTGCTCCCCATGTACTGCTGTTCCGGAAAAGACAGCCAGCTGAATACTAACATCCATATTCGGAATTTGGGCTTCAACCACAAAACTCTCTTCCCCAACTTGTAGATCTGAATTTTCTTCCTCCTTGGGGGTAGACTCCATGATTTCATTTCCTGTTACTTCACCACCATGCATGCAATCATTAGAAGGCAAAGAAACATTTTCAACTAATGAGGGATTTTCACCTTGCTCATCCTTGCAATCTTGCACATCGAACCTTTCTAGGAACCTTTGGGTGAAATCTTCAAGGGAGGCAACAAATTTGACCCCTCGGGTCTCCAACAAATGATGCCACCACTTATGTGCCATTCCATTCAAGTATATAGAGATGAGCATGAGGGCATCATCCTAACACATAGGATTCCATCGCAAATATGTCTTAAATTCCTTCAACCAAGATCTAGCAGAAAATTTTATTAGTACCATAAAAAAAAGGAACTTGGGTCCACTTCATCCGTTCCATTGAATCTTTCTAACCTCTAGCTTCCAGATCTGCAACACAAAACCTCAAAGGTGCACCAGATCAGTGCTCTGATACCACTGTAATGTGGACATATCAAGATTCAACAATTATTTGTCAAAACCCTTGAGATCTGAGAGCTGAAAATAAATGACAACAATCTGGAAATTAAATACTTTATGACAGCAATGCATTTAGTGCCCAGAATTCGTCTTCAAACCCTAGCGACTAGGGTAGAAGTGCAATTCTACAGTCAAATTAACTCCAAAAATTATAGAACTTAGTACTTGAGCAACCTTAGAGTTGTAGACATGGGAAACACTTTCGAATCAACACCAATCTGAAAATCTGAATTTTAAATGAGAGAAAACAACTGAAACTTCAAAAATTCATAACTTTGCCACAAATAGGAATTACAATGCAAATGATAGCTCAAAATGATCTTGGAGAGATCAGCTATCCAACAAAAGTGATTTCCTATTTCTCCTACCACTAAGACATGCCAAAATGTGATCCCGAACTTTCCAAGTGAGTAGATAAAATTGAAACCCTACCCAAAAATTACCGAATATGAGATTCCAACCTTATAACATATGGAGAATCAATACATCAAATCAGAATTCCAAAATGTGCCCTAGAAGACACTGAACTCAGCCACTATGCAATTCGCCTAGGGTTGGAAATGAAGATCTACAATGCAGAAACAACACAACAAATTCAGAATGATCCAATGTACTTTCCGGATGAAAGTACTCCTCAATCAGCAACAACACTATTGGGCATACATCCCTTTTCTTCAAGCATGAAGAATTCAATTTATCAAATATTCAGCATGCCCTAAACTAGAGCCTTACTAGTGCTCATATAGCCTTCCCAAATGGGGCGACCCACTTTGGGAGGGAGATTACATTTTAAAATCACTTTTATGTCGGCTATGACTTACTTTTTGCTTTTGTCTATTTTTATTAATAGCCGACATTACATCATAATGATTACATAAGGAATTAATTAATTAATTCACCCACTTGCAAGAGTGATTAAATCACTTGGGTAAATAATTAATTAAAATACATTCCGCTCCAATTATATTCTATTAAATAATTAAAATTGCCTTATATGTGTAAATGATAAAAATCACTATTCGGGCAACCTTAATTAAATAATAAAATAAGAAAACCCCAAGAATAATCCATGGGGTGAGGTGAACTAAAGGTCTTTAGTACCTATTTAATAATGTCCCGGAAAAGGGGACATTACAAAGGATTTGGTCTTGTACTTCATTGTGTCTCACAAGTAACCATGGTCATTTGGTGACTGGATCACCGAGATCACCCCATCCAAGGTAAGTTATCTAATTTTGCATACCAAGGTGTATCAAGCTGCAAGGAAGATCGGTCAGACATGGCAGTGATTTCAGAGATTGGAAGGTTCATCTCAAGTTCACAGAAAAATTAATATATCATTATTTTCATTAGTACTACTTATTCCATGGGCTTCTAACTCCTCTTAAGGTACCTGATCAGGCTACGACAAATGCTAGTCATTCAGTAGGAGTCTAAAGTGTTATGGTTTGTGAAAGACATGAGTGCACTAGGAGGCTTCATGAAAATCATTTTAAGTGGTCCATTAGAAGCTAAGAGTCTCCATTAGCAGTGAGATTTTTACATTTGTAAATTTCAGAGCTTATCTCCATTCCCTCCTCTTTCCGTTACCTCTCTCTAATTTTTAATTCTCCATTTTAAATTTTACTCTATGACTCTTTCATCCTATTCACGTAAGTGACAATTGTAATTTTTCATTGTAAAATTCCCCATATCATTAATAAGAAAGGGTCTTATTTTTTTCGTAAAGCAATGTTAAAGTTCAAAAGTGGTAGGACTATGAAAGGTCTCATGGGGGTAGATGAAGAGACAAATTGTAAGGCTATAAATTGGAATAGATTATCCATTTCAAACCGTTATATTTACTTGTTTGATAGATCTGATTGTCTTACTTCAAGTAAGAAACTACAATTCATCTGTCACATTGTTTTATGTTTTCCTCTCCATCTCAACTTTACTCCTTTACCATGATTACATTTCCAATATTACGCAAATGAACTTGGATTTATTTTGTGTTTTCTTCCTCTTTCTTTGACATGGTGTCTTCTCATTGATAACTTGGAACTATTGTGTATTTATGTCAATAAAATCATCTTTCTATTTATTCAGTAAAACCCTCTTATCACTTAATCCCCTCTATCAATACATACACCTTTCCTCCACCTCCTTTTTGCACACAGTGTGATTAGTGCAGTATTCATGTGTGATTCCTAGTTTTATGACCATTCACAATGGTTAAAGTAGTGTAAATATTTCTTATTTTCAATAAATGGAGCTGCCCCATTCCTAAGCAGAGGGACCTAGTCCCAGAGCGTTGGTGAAAACCCCTAATTTGCCCCTTGTGACAAATTATTTCGCCAACAGTATCATAACAAGGCGCATGACATCTGGTTTTCAATTGATATAAATAGTCAAGCCGAGGAAAATGGGGATTGATGTAAATTCCTAAACAATCGTACACTTGTCAAAGGCTTGCAGAATGTACTGAAATTGTTTGACAAAAAATACAAACTAGATGAGTTCAATGGGGGTCAATTTTGCAATACAGAATAGGTGATATGATTGGAATTGTGACCGTCTTAACACTATAAAATGTCATCCATTTCTTACATCAATTTCAGAGCATCATGTGGGGAGAGTTTATTGAGGGAAAAAGCCACAATACACATTCTACTTGCTACATACCACCCTTTCGTAAGTATCCTACATATGTTATAGTATAGAAAACCTGCATTGAAAAACAAAATTTAAAAAAAAAAAAAACCTTTTCGAAAATAAAACAGACTTGGAGTCATCCCTTAAGGACTCGCGAGTCCTGAGGGCATACTCACAAGTCCTGAGAGCATACTCACATTTCTTGAGGGCACACTCACCAAATCTGTGAACCATACCTGCAGACTTGCTGAGGGTGCCTTGGATCTGGATTAGTCAGATCAGATGAGAAAATGAATTGTATAGAGGATTTGAAATGCCTCCAATATGAAGAGACAAAAGAAGAGCTGATTCAAATTCCATTTGGACACCTGGTTTTTATATTTTTTGATGTATTGAACAATATCTTCCCCATTTGAACCCAACTGGGTGACCCTATTCCATGATGACATTTTTATCCGTGGTTGAAATTGTTGCATGGTTTTTACTTCGGTCAAAACTATCACTTAGGACCTTCTCTTCAAATGGTGTGGGCCCTATGTCTGAATCATCTCTAAGCCCTAATGCACAAACTTTCTGTGTTCTGCTTCTGACTCTACATCTTTTCTTGCCCACTTCTGTCTTAATGAGGTTGAAAGCATGTCTTAAGAACTTTTTTATTCCCATGAACTAAGAAGTACATCTGACAAACTTGAACAACTTTGTTGTTGCAAATCCAACAAATCTTTGATAGTTCTGATGCTGTCTTTTGAGATTATTCAGAACCTCCTTGCCCATAGCATTGGATGGTAATTTTGCATTTTGTCTACTAGGGAGAAGAGGAACTGCAGTTGAACCTGAGTGGGGGAGCAAGCTGAAGGACTGTTGTGCTCAAAATTATACTAAAAGAGTCTTGCAGATCTGCTGGAGGATTTAATATTTTGGATGCAAAGGTGGAAATGTGTAGGGACGTAGTCTTCATTAAGGGGTGTCTATGAGAACGTGCATGAGTCTTGGGATTATATGTACCGCCTCCATACTAACTGAGAGCAAGAATCAATAGGGCACTAGAAATGAGAGCAGAAGGTTGAAATGACAAGCTGTCAGTGAGATTCAAATGAGTAAAGGGAGATTTATACTAAATCTTGGTGCAACACCAGCACATGGCCAAAATGGTCAAGGCTTCATAGGGAATGGAGATTCTAAGGCTTGACAAAGAAATCACAAAACAAGAAAGGAGGTGGTATGAGGGATGTGATGTATGGAGAAAGACAAAAAGCAGGCATGGGTGTAAGAATCAAACAAATGCCGCCATTTGGAGCTAGAGAATGTTTGAATTGGAAGAAAATGGACGAAGGATTGACCTAAGTTGAATCATACATACACAAAGCAAAGAAGAAAAAAAGATTGATGTGATAAGTAAGATGGAGAAAGTTTAAGACCAAAATGGTATTCAATAATATTCACAAAAGGCAGAATGAGAAAAGGGTCACAGCAGGGACAATGACATTTCGATGAATGTGTCAAAATATCTTCCTAGGAGGACAACAAGCAGGGAGCTGTGTCTTCAATAATATTGGGTAACTTCCAGTGAGTAGAAGGGGCTATCATCAAGTGGTTGCCTTTGGAATACTGCTTGTAATGATTACGAACCATGGAAACAATCATGTTTTGTGGTAAGCGACAACATGAAGGAAAAGGATCACAGCAGGGACATCAGTGTTTTGATGAATGTGTGTCAAAATATCTTCCTGGAAGGGCAACAAATAGAGAGTTGTGTTTTCAATAATATTGGCTAACTTACTGTGAGTAGAAGGGGCTATCACCAAGTGCTTTCCTTTGAATAATGCTTGTAATGGCTGTCAACCATGATGATAATTATGTTTTGTAATAAGAGCCAACAATGGTTTTGTTTTATTCTATGGTTGGTTGTGCACTTAATGATTATTTTGTTAGCATTAGTCTATATGAGACATTTGTTGTCTAACCAACTCACCTTTCGGCTGATCAGTCTATGTACTTAAATGTTGGTAAGGGAACTTGCACTGATTGATATATCTCCTAGTACCATAACAGTGTACACTACTTGATATCTGAGTAAATATCAGTTTCTATCTGTTTGTGGTATGTGCAGTTTTTGTGTTTTTTCATGTTCCATTATTTTCAGTTAGCTATTGGCATGATATTCCCTTCCACAAAGAAAAGTGTGATAAGGGAATTTTCAGCCAGTTTTGATTCCTCTAGAAAGATTCCAAGCTTCTGTGTAAATATTGGTGTAGATCTTGATATATCCTTGGTAAGCAAGAAGAGTACTGATAGCTACTCCAAGATTATAGCAACTAGCCCCATCAATATTCACCCTATAAAAGGGTGTGAATGGAGGTGTTCAATGACATATTATTCAGATTTGAAAGAAGAGATTTATATTGACATGTGATCTGCCAATATTGGTGCAAGGCCTAGTCATGCAGATTATCAATGGTGAATTGTAGTGGTGGAAAATGGTAGAGGCTTGTGATGCGTATATTGGAGAAGATATCCATGAAAACTTAATGAGAGAGACTAAAAGGGCCCTTAAAGATGTGGACTGAACTCTAATGATATGAACCCAACAAATAAAGATCAGTGTTGGTGTAGATGTTGAGTCAGTGTTGATTCAGTATTTAACATCGTACAGTTGGAAAAGAGATTCTGCATTTTTGTGTGTGTCCTTCAGAATGGGTTAAACAGTGATGTTGAGTGCCATAGCTTTCGCGCAAAGTCAGATTGCAAGAAAAGATTATCCCTTGTTTCACAAGCCTTTTGACAATTCTAGAATCATCTTGGTCTATAATAGCCATTCCTGACAAGGTTATCAGCTGTGCGAATTTAGTGTGCAAGACAATCCACATAAAATCCTTTGATTTTAGGCCAGGTTTGCATATCCAGAGCTTTCTCCATTTGATGTCCAACAAAGTGTATGATTGTAGAAGGGAGAGGTAAGATGATTTAATTGAGCAATGACCAGAGGAACTTTGTTCTATCGGAAGATATCAACTTGGGGATCAAGAATGAGATTTCTAACACATGGTTTTCCTCCTCATGTTGCAGAGCTAGAGCGTATACAGTGCAGAGGCCTGAGATCAAGGCTCTATTCCATGACATGGACTCTTATTCATGTCCTGGATTAACAGCCTTTAATTATGACCAAACCTTTTCTGTTTCAGTTTTGTGTTGGATAATTTACGAGACGGAATCCAGAGGTTGTCTCCCATTTTATTTGTCATTCCAGAACTTTGCTTTATCGACTGAATTTATTAGCCATGTAAGCCTTTCTGTAGGAGAATTAAGCAGTCAGATGTCTTTCCAAATGATTGATCCAGCAGTATCCCCTGGACAGTAAAAATCATCTGATAGCAGAGAGAACATATTTTGCTGAAGAACGATGCTCCAAGTTGCATGAAGCTGTTGATAAAGAGACTAGGTGAGTTTAATGCCTGAAGCCTGATTGAAGAGGAGACTATCTTTTGAATTTATTCCACCAAATCCTTTTGGAGAAGTGATTTTCTTCCAAGAAACCATGGAGAAATTGAACTTTTCTGTTCTTCCTTGACAAAGCAAATTTTGTTGTATAATGATCAGCCCATGATTTGATCTTCGGGAGAGCGTCACGAATGAGAGAAGATAAATTGGCATTTCTTGTAAAACTGATTGAATCAATTCTATGTGGTCGACAAGAACCAACCATTGATGGTCCAATATTGTATTCTTTTCTTGACCCTGTCAATAAGATAGTTCCACAAATCAGCTGATCCTGATTTAAGATGCAATGGAAAGCCCAAAATACTTGCTATGGAAAGTGAGCTTCTGGATTTCTCAGTATCATGAAAATTGCATTCAACAAATAGGAGTGCATAAAAAAAATACCTGTGATCTATGCAAATCAATAAGTAGTTCCAATGCTAGCTGGTATGTATTTAGAAAGCAGGGTTGTGAGTTTCCTGAGGACATTAGTTGTCAGGAGCAAGGTGTTGTCAACAAATTGTAAGGCATAGAATTTAATTCCCTTGTTTATGTCAAGAAACCCATAGTTTTGGTTCTTGTTTCAAGCTGTAGAAAATAAAGAGTTAAATTTCTTTCAAGAAAATAAGAAAAATACATAAATAAGGGGTGACCTTGCTGCAATCCTTTTGTAGAATAAAACTGATGTCCTGTCATACCATTTGTAGTAATTAAGAATAACCCAGTTATTTCAGAACCATGGACCACCTGGGAAGCTAATGTATATTCAGCCCTTGATGAAAAATAGCTGTCAAATAGCCGTTTGGCATCCTTAACAGGCCTATGGAGATGTTTGATTTTCAGTTCTGATGCACCTAGGAATTCAATGTCTTTGGTCCAGCATATGCACCTATTAGTCAACAGATTAAGGATCTTTTTTTCAGATACCATAGCCAATGCTCTGTCTCTTCTGAAGAAAACTGAAGTCTAGGGGACAGGGGGACACGGAGACAGAGGGACGGGGTTTCTAGGACGACGAGAAATTTCTCAAATTTTTGGGATGACAGGGGGATGGCTATTAAAAGAATATATAAAAATTAATATTAAATATTTTAACTTTGTCTAATAAATTTAGGTTTTAAAACTGTATTTAATGTGTTTTTGGTACTTTCAAGATTAGAATTCAATGTTTTTGTTAAAAATAAACAGCTTTTTTAAAGTAAAAACATCAGAAAGCTTTGGTAGTAATAACAGCTTTTTTCAAGTCGCCAAGTCCCCAAAACATTTGGGACATCAACAAAATCTAGGGGACGCATCCCTGTGTAACACTGGCCACAGCAGCCATTGATCATTATGGTAGGAATTGGAGGCTTTAACAAAGTTTTTTCAGGCATGTTGATGCAAGAATTTGAGCAACACCTCCTTGGATGGATGAGGGAAATCTGGATGTACCATAGATTTGAATGCAGAGAGGATAAGATGTGGAGGCCATGGTCTCCACACTACAGCCTGTGCAGATGTGGAAAGATGAATGAATGGATCAGGAATTGGAGGATTGAATCAGGATCTGTGTGAGAGATCTCAGCAGGAAAATCTCACAGGATTATGGGCGTGACATGGACATCAGACCCAATTTTGGCCTTTTTGGTTACATATCATTTTATTTACGCCTAGTGTTTTCTGTAATTTGCAGTCAAAATGTTTACATGTATGATTAAAGGTTTCCTAATAGGCAGAAAATTGGTGACAAAAAGGTTTCCTAATAGTCCATATTGATTAGTAACAAAAAGGTTTACCATTAAACGAACAAAAACTGGAGGCACATGCATTTTATATGGGAAAATGATTGGGTGGAATCTGTTGTCTGATACACTAGTCTTGTTTCTTATTATTGATCACCATCTGTATGGAATCCAATTTTGTTTCCTTTATATCTCAATTAATTTTATCATGCATCATGTTTGTATGCTTTCTGTGACCTAAATGAAGAAACTGCACCACTTTTGGCAATGGCGATGTATAGAAGCATTAGTTCCTGATTTAGAGTTATTTTTCTTGTTACCGGTCGTTAATAATGAGTGAAAATGATTTGTTTTGTTTAAATATGATATTTTAAAAATACTATCATGATACCTTTCTGCCTCACAATATTTCTTTTGATTTATTACCATTAGGTCAATTTTTAATGGCAATTGTGTTATTGGATGCACATATGTTTTATACTCCATGAAACTGTATATAATTTTATGGAATAACCTTGTTTTCAATAGTAACCATTACCATGTTTTCCTTGACAATACTTAGGATTGACACACACTGAGAAATGATATCAATTCATTTTTAGAGGATAACTATTTTACTGAAGCATATATTTGTCATAGTTTCAGGCATAGGCAGATTTGAGCATCAAATTCTATAGATGATTGTAGTATGTACTCAAGTTCCTGTAGAATACATTGTTTGTTTGTCTTTCAAATGAGTACAGGAATATTTTATGGTAGTTTCTGCTTCATAATTTGGAGGTGTTCTATTATTTTCATTTAATCCTTGCAGAGTGAAAGTGCAATCGTGAGTGCTGTTGACAGAGACCTAAGAAAAATGCTTATTAGAGAAGATGTGCTGACACATATGACTCTTGGTGTGCGGGTGTGGCCACGAGCCATCCCTCAATTTTTGGTAGGTCATCTTGATCTCTTAGAGACTGCACATCATGCCTTACGCAAATGCGGGTTGGAAGGTTTGTTTTTGGGAGGTAACTATGTTTCTGGAGTAGCTTTGGGTCGTTGTGTGGAAGGGGCTTATGAAAGTGCTGAAGAAATATCAGAATTTTTTATCAAATCTCTTAGCATTTGATGTCCATCATGCTATCTTCTTGCAATTTCTCACAGTTTTATGTTCATTGTTTCTCAAATTGTCATGTATGCTACCTTTCTGGCCTTAAAGAAAGAAGATAGTTTTGAAGGAGAGTCCTTGTTGCCCATCACTTGAGAACATTGTTTAGATCAATCCCAGGAGTTAATGACCTCAATAAAGCATTTATGTTTCATGCAACGCTACTAAAAATGTATGTAGAGGTTATATCATATTAAAAATTGAAGGTTTATTAAGGGCACAAATTCATCATCTGAAAGGGATGTTTTTTTTTTTTCAATTTTGAATAGATGCTTTATATATTAACATAAAAATATTTACAACAATGGTTGTACAAAAGAATGAACGACATAACGATTATTACAATGAAAATTTTAACCTAGTCCTTAAGGCCACAAGTACAGCAATGAAATCTGAATAATCACCAGGTGCAGACTTTTTAGCTTCCTTGAGCAAAAGAAATGGATACGGGAGGTAAGATATTCATGGTACCTAGAAGACACAATCACTGTAAGCACCACTGTTTTTGAGAATTTTTGATCCATTGGAGCATCCAACAGGCTTAGGCTTGTGAATAGGATTGACACTGCATTTTCTAATGATTTGAGGAAACTCCTATTATAACTTTATGCTTATAAGCTTAGAAATTCATAAAGTTTGTTTCATCCCACCTCAAACTCTGCATTGATGTGCATATCGGCACATCAAGCATTTTAATTAGATGCAAATTCATTGCAATTAATGCATGACTAATTGTAGAAGAAAATTTTAAGGAAATAGAATTTTATACAAGAAACTAATGGTAGGTGAATATTTTGAAATTCACACAAGAAAAATACATATGGTATGTGAATTTTAAGGGAAAACATAAAATTTACTATTAATATATGTATATTTTGGAAAGTTCAATACATTTATGTACATTATAAAATTATTTTTGACAAATATTTTTCTCCAAAAAACATCCTTATTAGCGAACATAAAATTTGAAAAAATTATTGGATAACAACTAAATGGCGGAAAACAGCCCCCAAAAAGAACCTTGATTATAGATCCAAACATCTTGCCCTTTTGTCAACCATGCTTATCACCATGTGCTTCAAATGCTTACACTGTTGTATTTTATGCAATTTGCACTCACATTGCGATGTATATATGGTATCATCTTTCCTAGGCATCTTTACAACCGATTGAATCATGTTTGTTCCTCTCAAATCAAGAACCTATATTAAAGAACAAGACTCACAAGGTGACTAGTCCTTGTCATATCTTGAAGAAAAATTAATTGATCAATAATATAATTGACATATTTGAACACAGAAAAATTCAATTGCATAGCGAATACAATTTAAAGTTTTGTAAGAAGGAACAATAAATTGTTGTTATAACCTAAGAGACGATGCTACATGACAATATATGACATAATCTATTTATTAGAAGCAGTCTCATGCAAAATAAGTTCATTGATTACAAGAAAAATGCAAAAATATTGGGAACCTAACTAATTATGACTAGAAATAGTTTTAGTTGTCTATCATTTTTAAGAGATTTATTAAGTTAGTTTTATGAGAGATTTTTTGGTTAAGTAAAAAAAAACTATATTTAGACTTCTATTTTTAGTTGGATGTTCTAGTTAGAGTGTAGTTTACTAGATGCGCACTTAACTAAGGTCAAATCAATACTCATTCATCCCCAAGAGGTGGGGTACCATTTCTAAGTACAATAATTGAAGTTAGTCTTATTTTAAATCATTTCTATTTTTAGGAGAGATTGGAATGCCTAGTTTAACAAGTGTGCATGATGGTTGTGCATGTCAATTAAACTAATAATGAATTCTTGCATATTGACCATCTTCTTATTGGATGGTGATGATATTGATTATATTTTTCGTCATACTTAGTTGACTTAAGTAAAATTAGGAGTTGTAGATATTGTTAGTCTTTAAATTGTCATGTAGAAACAAACAAGTTTAGTTGTAACCGCTATTAAAACTTTTTTTGTTAATTAATTCCAGATGAAATAGAGGGATTTTTCCTTCCCAAATGGTAATCATTTTTGCATTAAGTTTATCTTTGTTTTTATGTGTAGATACTTACAATGAAAACTAGAAAGCTTGGAATTCATTATTCGAAGTTATTCAGTGCATATTTTATCATCAATCTCCTTTACAAAAATACTAGATTAACTAGTAATTTTAGGCAAGATTGGATGATCACTAGCTTCATTTAAAGGAATTTCATTTTTGATTTGCACTTCATACATGCATCAACAACCTTCTTGTTGTATCAAAGTTTCGCTCAAGAAAATTTAGAAGGGATTTTAACCATTAACAGGAGAATCATAATTTCTATGAATTTTGCTTCTATAAATGTCCCCATTTTCAAAGGAGACAACTTAAAAAATTGAAAATATCAGTTGAAGAGGATTTTTGTTTGGGAGTTTGGGAGAGTGTTATCCATTGATACACCCCATCTATAAATTGAAATATCGTCTCAAAATGAAAAGAGTTAAAAAATTAAAAAAAAACAGATGCGTAAGTTTTTTCCTCTAGAGTACTATACACCCAAACATTTATCCAATAATTGTTGGGGAAAAAAAATTTATGCGGCGAATACCTTGGAGAATTCATATCAAGGCTATGTTAAGGTAAGAGAAGCAAAACTTTAAACTTCAAAAATGAATTTTGAAAATTTGAAAATGTTAGACAATGAAAGAGTTGAATATTGCATAAAGATAAATGACTCATTACATAGAATGAGTGTTTATGGAGAGACCATAGAAGACATGTTTATAGTATTTTTTTTTTTTGAAATCTTTGACACAAAGATGCCTTCATATTGTGATCACCCTCGAGGAGTGTAAGGACATGAACACTATAAGTGTTGATAAATTAGTGGGTAATTTGTTATTCAATGACGATAAAATGAGGCTATATGAAGGAGATTCAAAACAAACTTTGGAATTGACACTTGCAACCAAGGAAAGTTTTGTTGTCGACAAAAAATGTATTGACAACGAATCAACCCTTCAGCCTACTGTTGAGGTCAAGGTGGAATCATACTAATTTAATCGTAACAGGGTCAAGCAAAAACTCAAGCGTGCAAAATGGTAGTTTAATGTTAGGCCATTAAATATCATACCAAAAATATAAGAAACCTAATGAGATTCTGAAAAAATCCTTATCATTCACAATCATTCCAAGAAGTAGAAAGAATAAACAAAATGTACAAAAACATAAAAGAACTATACATATTTACAAATGGTCATTCTGACCAAAGACAATGACAAAAATGTCAATGAAATAGGAATTCATTAATGAGAACAATATCCATAAAAGAAATTATATTCTATTGGATGAAAATGTACACAATTACAATCATGATCATGTAATGTCTTCATCAATTCCACCAGATTCCAAAAGTAACCAATATCCTAGGGCATACAAGTAACTGCAACCAGTCCAAGTTAGAAAATGAAAATATTCTAGATAATCGGAAAGATTATTACATAAAAACCGGATATACTTGTTCATTCTCCGCAAGAGCTTTTAGTCACCTAAAGTGTTGCTAAAGAAGTCTGTGAACAAAATCCATCTCAGAAGAAAATAATAAAAATAAACTCGAATGGAAAATTGACTATAGTTCAGCCAGGTACCTATGATTGTCCTCCTTTTCTTCATTTCTTCTAAGTCTTTTAAAGAAGTATTGGGTGGTTAGGTTTCATAACCAACTCATTTGAACAAAATAAATAAAATAATAAAATAAAGTCATTAACTTTATTTTAATTATTGATCATTCGAAGACCCCCTTTTAAAATAAAATAAGATCTTTTTTTGAAAATAAAAGACTTAGGAATAAAGTAATTTCTTTTTAGCAATATTAAAAAAATTAAGGTAAAACATGATGGAAAGATGGAATGGGGCCCACATTCATAAATTAATATAAAGCAACAATAAAGACCACAACACATAAATCCATAATATGCATTCTCGAGTAAATCCATCATTGATCCAAAGAAATAAAAACAATACATAATCATGTTTTATGCATCTAACCATCACAACATCATTATCATAATCTTGGACAAAAAATACCCATCATATCTTTGTTGTAACTTTATTTTGAGTGAATGATATGAAATATAAAACTTAAGTGATCATTCTTCAATTTTTACTGTGCTGAAAAATTCCATTTTGACAGGTTTTATGTTAGCTTAAATTTGACACTCATATGGCCATCATTTTGCACTTTCTTTGGTCTGCGATGATGGTCATTTTCCCGTCAAATTTAACACAATGAAAATTTCATGTGTTTTTAAAAAAACCAGATTTTAGAGTTTAAAAAAACACCTCACACCATGTTCTCAGCATTTGGAATCACTAAAAAATGGTGTCCGATTGTTCCATAAATTGTAGATTTTATCACGATATCGAAAGTTCTTGTTATAAGACCAATTTTGTAGAAGCCATAACTTACAAGAACATCAAACTTTTTTGAAGGGAAAATGTAAGAATCACTTAATATATGTCATGATAAATTAATGAATCTTAAATCAAGTTAGAATTGCCCCCCGCCATCAAAGGTGACTAGGCTCAAATATGATGGAAAAACCTTGTAATTTTTATGCTTAAAATTTGTATGCGGTACAAAATTTTGGGATAACAAGTTTTTCGAAGGGGAAACATAAAACTAACTTCACAAGTTAAGGCAAGAGAAACCTTGTAATTATTATTAAAAAACCAAGGCATTTTATAAAAAGATTGCATGATACTAATGATAAAGAATCAAGCTAATCTAGAGGGCGAGAAGAAGACATTTCAAGATGAACAAAGTGGGGGTGAAGATGACTTAAATTATTTTCACTCATGTAATGCGAAATTAGATAATGGAAAAAATATATAATTTCTTGATTCAGGTTGCTTAAATTACATGACAAGTCAAAAAGATGGTTTCAATAATGATTTCTTCAAAAACTAAGTGCAATAAGGAGATGATACGTCCATCCAAGTTAAAGGAAAGAGAAACATGCAACTCATATCAAGTCAATGGTGAAATAAAAATAATAAATTATATTTTAAGATTGTGGCTCACATTTTCAAAGGATATAGTGTTGAAAATAAGACATACAAGTTTTATAATCATACTAGTAAATCCACAATTGTTTCTAGGGATTGTAATTCTTCTGAAAAATGAGATGTATGTCGATCATGATTAGATTTATAAAAGAGTCGTGAGTAAAGGTGGTAGCCTCTTGAATAAGATTGTGAGAGCTTAAAAACTCTTATACAAATTTTTAGTTTAATAGAAAATAATACTAATTCTTCACAAGAGACCAATCATCCATCAACACAAGGAAAGAACATGCATTGGTTAAATCCACATCCAATAAAAAAATGTTGGATCAAACCACTATGAGGAGGATCACAAGGCTTCAAGCTCAAGAAGATCATTTTTTTAATTATGTTTATGATGAAAATACTATGTTTGCATTGTCGTCTATTGCTAGTGAGGATACAAGTTGATCTGGAGGTCATTTTTGGGCATCAAAAGCTCCCAAGATCTCCCTGAACTGGTACAATACAGAAGAGCACTTTGTATCTTTTCTACACCTATTGGAACGCGTGACACAAACATTGTATGTGCAATATAATAATGGTACGGGATCAGATCTCAGTTGGCGACGCATAAAGCACATGTGTCACTATCTGGGGCAATATTCATAGTTGTTAAACAATGTGTTGTGGGGTCAACAAGTTAGCAAGTGACAAAAGGTGGTTGTGAATCTTCGGTCCTTGACGGGCGTAAAATGGTTGTTCAACTAAGGGGCCCAACTCTTGTTTCAAAATGGGACTCGACCGTCATGTTATTTAAACAATTCATTATTTTCACAAATAACTTGTCGAGTTGCAAATCGAGCTAGAAGATTGAGCTAGGAGACCAAAACCGAGCTCCATATCTGCCAAGTGTCTTAACCATTGTGCCCACACAACTTGCCACATTAACCTTTGATTGATGGAGCAGACAAACCATCGAGCCAAGTCAAGGGGGAGTTCTGCGGCGAGCCCACAGGGCTAAGCACAAGGAGTGTGAACGTAGCCTCAACCATGATGGAACCTACATGCCAATGGCTATTTTAAGCCTTGACCAACTTACCGCGCGGGCAATGTGGGATAAAACCCACCACATGACAAGCAACTCAGTTGGGCCAGGGACAACTCAACGCAAAACCAACGACGGGGGATTCGAACCCGCAACCTCCCATCTCCAACGCAAGCGCCCTAACCATCATGCCACATAACATATGGCTATTATAAGCCTAGGCGATATCAGTTTTAACCCATTTTGATCTAATGAGTGCCTCAGGTTTTGCTAGGAAAATATGTTTTTTTTATAGGTATAGGTGTGAAAGATAGGGTTACAAGTTAATCTAAAGATACAAAATTGTAACATAGGTGACCATCAAGTGACAGGAAAAAAAACGTTGTTCCACTTATAAGTCCAATATAGTAGACCATGGTCGGTTTTGGAATATGGTCTTGCCCCTATATGGTGTGAACAAAAAATGATTGATCTAGGAACATTTGAAATTCTCCATACTTTCAAGATCTTAAAATGACACAGTTATAGATTTTTTTGGCAGTATGTTGTCATTGATGTCAAAAGAGTAATGATGTAGGTGTTGTCGACAACTTACATACATATTCTGGCTTAGAGATCTTCATTACAAGTGGCACGCACCTCAGTTGTCTCCTTGGCACATTCACTTGGTCACTGTTTCCTCGCGCATCCCTTGCATGCTTCCCCTTCTCCCCTTTCCATTTTCCTTTTCCTCTTTGTTCCACTCTTACCTTACGCACATATTTTACACATTCACCTTCTTCCTAGCAGTTATTCATCCTACGCATGCGCCTTGCACTTGCTTCAATCAGCTAAGTCCCTGGCCCTCTCGTGCATGCCCCACACATTACCTTGTAATAGTTGTGCCTTGACCATACATTCTCCACTCATCAGTTTGCCCCATTTCCTCCACGTGTGTTGCAATTGCATGCCTTCCTTCTGTCATCCTCCCGTGCCTCATTCTTCCGTGCGCATACCTTTGCACCCTCCTCTACACCATTCCATGCCATGTCATTCTCTGACACACTTGAGTGTGCCACATGCAACCTATCAAAGCGCGCCAATAGGGCGTCGAATCCTTGCAACAAATCAATGAGTGACACATGACAGAAATGACAAGAACATTTGCACAGTTGGCCATCCTTTCAGCCAATTCGTGTGCATCATGTGTCTTACGTACACAGGCGGCCATGAAAATCTTCTGACAACCATATCTTTTGCTACAGAGCTCCGATCGGCACGCGCCTAGTCTCAATCGATAGCTGCTGACATAGGCTATAGTGCTAGATATTCAAATTCAAATTCTTGGTGGATCTGGTAGGTGAGAAATGGGAAAACGTCTTTCTGGGCATTAATGAGAAGATTTGATTATTCCAACCACCCGATTTGATCTGATCCACCCTCTTTCCTTCTCCAACATGCAAACAGACTTGGGGAAGTGTATTTGACAGATTTGCATGCGTTGAACGCTTCTTGTTGGTGGTTATATTTCAAATTCGGGTTTTCCCTCCTTCTTCTCTTCTTCCTCCATCAATTCATCTATAAATGTAAGAGATGGGCTCATTGTTAATGTTGGACATTTTGGATCCTTGAGCATTTTGCTAAGGACTTCATATTTTATGTATTTTGAGTTGTAGACCTCTAGATCTAGCTCGTGCATGTGGATATCGGCCTCTTTCACCATTGTAACAGTTCTGTACATTTATGGAAGTAATGGAAGCATCATTTTGTGACTATTCTCTGTCCTAAGCGTGTTTGTATTCTTTCTTCTTGCCTTTCTTTTACATTGTGTGCTTGTTGTGTCATTCTACGTCCCTTGCAGTTCCATTTTTAGTTGTGTTCCATGAAACTGATATGGTAAATGCATTTTAGTTGTGCTACACATGCCTAGCCTTCTTTCACGCCTTTCCCTTCATTTTCACTCATAATAGATAGTGTTCATCCCTCTTTTTCTGGTGCTATCACCTTCCTTAGATTAGTTTTCCTTTCTTTTATCCTTCTATCCCTGGTCCCTTGGCATTGTTAGCTTAGTTTTCCCTTTCAGCATTAGGAGTAGCAGTAGTAGTAGAAATAGATAGAGGAACCGACCTTCTCTGGAGATCCATCTCAAGCGTGCAAGGTCCCACAACTTGGAGATGGTTCCATTGTTGTCTCAAATGACTCAGTTCTTCTAGATCTGAGACACGGGTGCAAGTTTGACCACCAACAGTTTCTGGCACGCCCGGTGGGACTAGCAGTGAAAGCTTAAATTTCATATTGCTAAGTTCTGGTGTGTGAACTTAGTATTTCTAGCCTTTGGAGGCTTATTTCAACACATCTGGTGACTCCCAACATTTCCAGAGCTCCTGTTTTGTAGTCCTGAGCACATTTTATGAGAAGAGTGCATACCAGACAGAGTGCTGCAGCTGAAGGATCCTTTGAATACCTCCAACTTTCACCGAGAAACACACACAACAGATCTTCCACATGCATCCCCATCTCCAGCACGCCACACACACTCTACTCCTCAAAATAGACAAGCACGCCCTACCATGGCACTTCAACCTCCTCCTCCTCCAAGGAACTTCACCAGTTTCACTGGCGGAAGCCCACTCAATCTCAATGCCCAACATGATATGCCAACAGCCGCACTCAAGAGTATTCCATACTTCACGGAGAAAATCAAGTCACCCCTATTGAACACATTCAAGATGTGGCCAATGTATGCTCTGTCTATCTGATTACACATGATGATGTTGCTGTTAGGTTGCTTGCAGCCTCTTTCAAGGGTAAAACACTCCAATGGTACCATGGCCTGAGACCTGCATCTATTGCTACTTGGGATGAGCTTGGAACAACTCTTTGTAATTACTTTGAAGATAAATCAGATCATCTATCACTGGTGGAGAAGTTGACTACAATAAAGTGTGCCCCCAACGAGTAGATGACTGATTTCAACATCAGATTCTAGAAGACTTGGGACAAAATTCCTCAAGTGGTAAGGCCTACAACCCAACATGCTTTCTTGTACTATCTAAGGGCTTTGAATAGTGACATTTCAGTCATGATTCAATCTATGGGAGGTAGAACCTTACCTGTTGCATACAACATTGCAATAAGGGCAGAAAATAGTCTCATTCAGGCTGGTAAGTTGGCACCTAGGCCTCTTGTGCCCTTGTTCCCAGAGATGTCTCCAGCACCCCAGCCTTCTATTGCTCCAGTTCCAGTGTAGAGCGCACAACCAGTTGCATCTACATCCTACTCTCCTACACAACAAAAAGAAGATGATGAATTGAAGGCCCTGATTAGAAACTTGTCCAACAAGGTCATATCATTGGAGAAGTAGTAGGCGCAAGCCTACAGAGGTAGTTCTAATCAGGTGCAAATCCAAAGCAATCAACCTTGGTGAAATCAGTATGGGAATCAAAGATACAGATAAAACCAATAGAATGATAGATGACATGTTAATGCACACTTTTCCTTTGCAAGTTATTCCTCCTGCACAACCTTCTCTTCCAGTTCCCAACACAAGTCAAGCACTTGTTCCTATCCAGAACAACATGGTGTAGGAGTCTGAATGGTGCTTTCCTTGCAATATGCCTCATAGCTAGTATTACTGCTTTAATGTTGCGCATGCACAAGCCTACATGATTCAGGATGCTTTTAGCTGTGAGCCTTCAACAAGTGCACCTAAAGGAGATAACCAAGAAAGGCCAGAAGCTCCTCTAGAGGAAAATATGATGTTCTTTGGCACTGAGGAATTCTATGCAATCAACCAAGCTGTAGATGATACAAGTAGACTACATGCCCAAGTTGCAGACAACACAAGATACAAGAAGAGAATGCTCGAGTCTTGGCACATAGGTCACAATTCTAGCAACACAACTAGACCCTCAAAAGAAAAAGGAAGCAGCTAAGACATCCAGTAGTAAAAGTTCTCAAGTTCCTACACCCAAGGCTCCGCACAAAGCTCCTCTGGAAGTGGCACATGTGCCCCTCCTTTGGTAGGTCAAGCCTCTGCACTAGCTAAGGTTCTTGTCTCTATACTCGAGCAACCAAGAAAGGATGTTGTTGTTCCTCAAATGCACAAGTCAATGGGTTTTCCATTCAGCATTGTGGATCAGATGAAAAAGACAAACATAAATGTCACAATGTGGGATGCCCTGACCATTCCATCCCAGCGCGACTTGTTGCATGAAGCTCTGGCCCAACTTCCACGCACTGATCCAGCTATTCACAAACCACACGCTTCTATCAATATCTGCTAAGAAGAGGAGAAACAAGTAAGTAAAGTTGTTAAAACCCCACCCTTCTATATGTCTTTGATCATAGGAAAACATCTTGTCCATAACTATATGATTGACTCAGGTGCTAGTACTTCTGTCATGCCTAAGAAGATTGTTGATGTCTTAGGTCTTAAGTATAGCCCCTTGACAAAAGGAGTCCTGCAACTTGATGGTTCAACTGTCACTACCCTAGGAATCATCAAGGATCTTGAGTTAACCCTCCATGCATGTCCAAGTCTAACAATAACTCAAGATGTGTCAATCATTGATCTACCCCCTTTGTTTGCCTTATGTTTGTCAAGAGATTTTACTGCTAAAGTGGGTGGTTACTTGTCTTCTGATTGGTCCCATATGTTACTCAAGACAAGGTATGGTACCTGGTTTACCATACAAGTTGAGCCAATATTTTCCTATCATGTAGAGTCATATGTCCCATCCCCTCTCCAAGCCAACTGTTTAATCCAAGAAGAACAAGCTTCAGTTTCTGAAGAGAAGCCTCTTCCACCTTTATTCCTGATCTAGTACTTGATGAGTGGGTGGAGAGGCACCATAAATTTGACCCATATGCTGAAGAGTTGGAAGCTTATGAAACTGGGCTTGGTACTTACTGCATCCTTGAAGAAGAAGTTGTGTTTGCCACACACTCAAGTAAAGTGAAGAGAACCCTGGTTTATGGAAGTTATACTTTGATGGATCCAGAAGCAGAAATGGTGCAAGAGCAAGTTGTTCTCATTTCCCCTAAGGATGAGAAATTATTCTTTCCGCATAGGTTGCAGTTTACATGTTCTAACAATATGGCAGAATATGAGGCACTAGTGCATGGTCTGCTTATTGCTAAAAAGAAGAAGATTAAGGCACTTGCAGATCTTTGGGGACACAAAATTGGTTATCCACCAAGTCACCAACAAGTGCATGAAAAATAATAAACTTCTCAAAGCTTATAAACATAGAGTTTGGGACCTCCTTGAGAGCTTTGATGCTCTAAATATGTAGGTGGTGCCACGCAAAATGAATAAGGAAGCTGACCAGATGTCCACACTTGGTTCGCAGTTCTCTCCTGCTGAGGAATTTGTCAAAGGAAACACTCAACACATTAAGATGGTGATTAGACCATCCATTCCAGATAACAACACCAGCTGACAAGTGTTTGACAGTGATGCGCAGATCATCCAGTTCATCCAGAATGAAGCTGAGTTCTCATCAAGTATGCAAGTTGATTTGCATGACAGCTATGGTGACCAAGTAATACAGTTGAAGACAAATAGTTTCCTAAAGGGCTAGTCACCTTAGAGAAAATGTTTATCCCTGATGATGAGTTCAAGGGTGAAGAAAGGTATATGTGCACAACACAAGAAGACTGCTCCCCAATCACTATTGCGCATGGAAAGGAGTTTCTTCTCAGTAAAGCTTGTGCGCATGATGAAAAACAGGCCTTCATCTCTCTCTGTCAAAAATACAGTGATATCTTCTCATGGGAGTATGAAGACCTCAAAGGTTTTGATCCAAGTGTTGCTCAACACTCCATTGACCTTGATCCTAGTATCAAGCCCGTCAGACAAAAGCAATGACCAATCAATCCAAAGATAGAGCCCCTCATGAGAAAGGAGTTATCCAAACTCATTGAGGTGAAGATTATTTTTCCCATCAAGTACTCTACCTGGGTCACGAATCTAGTTCTGGTGCGCAAGAAGAATGGTGAAATCAGACTCTGTGTTGATTTCAGAGATTTGAACAAGGCATCTCTAAAGGATCATTATCCTTTTCCTTCTATGGAGTAGATTCTGCAGACTATGGCCAGTGCACAAAGATTCTCAATGTTGGATGGGTACTTTGGTTTCAATCAGATCCTGGTCAAGGAAGAGGATCAATTCAAAACAATGTTTACAACCAAGTGGGGAACATATGCATATCAGAAGATGCCCTTTGGTCTGTCAAATGTAGGTGCAACATTTCAGCGCACCATGGACATTGCCTTCAAAGGTTACATCAATGAGTTCATCTTGGTTTACCTTGATGACATTACAGTCTTCTCAAAGCAAAGTGTGGATCACATGGCACACCTAGAGAAAGTCTTTGAGAGATGCAGAAAGTATGGGGTATCTCTTAACCCCAAGAAGTGTAATTTTTTAGTGGTGCAGGGAAAGCTCTTGGGCCATGTGGTTTCAAAGGATGGCATCACAATTGATCATGAGTGTGTTTCAGCCATCCTAGCTCTTTCCCTACCAGTGCACAAAAAGGCCTTGCAGTCCTTCCTCGGTAAGATCAATTTTGTTAGGCATTTTATTCCTAACTTTGTAGGACTGGTTCAACCCATCACCCTGATGCTCAAGAAGGACATAACTTTCAGATGGACAATAGAAGGAAAGGAAAGCTTCAAAAAAATCAAGCAAGAGATTTCTTGTGTGCCAACACTCATCAACCCGAATTACTCAAAGGATTTTATCCTTTATGCTTATGGAACTGATGCAAGTGTTGTTGTTGTCCTAACACAAGAAAATGAACAAGGGTTGGAACAACCAGTGGCTTTCTTCAGCCAGACGTTGAAGGATTATGAATTAAGATATAGTCATACAGAGAAAAAGGTCTACGCCATTATGTGCATGCTCAAGAAGTTCAAAAGTATGCTCGCCACAAATCATATCAAGGTGTTAGTCTCCCACTCTTCTGTTAGAGACTTCATCATGGGAGCAGAAATCAGTGAAAAGAGAGCACGATGGGTGACCAAAATCATGGAGTATGATGTGACTATCAAAGCCACAAAGCTGGTAAGAGGTAGCGCACTCTGCAAGCAACTTGCTGAGGACACGCACAATGAATCTGGGACTTCATTTTTCCTTGATGAAGCTCTCACGCATGCAGAACTTGAGCAGAATATAGATCCTAGCATGCACGATTGGATGAAGGACATGATCACATTCCTTTCTGAGGGCGCATACCCTCCTGGATTAAATAAGGAAAAGAGAAAAGATCTGAGGTTACAATCTATTCCTTATGTTTTGATTGATGGAATTCTTTTAAGAATAATCTTGATGGCATGTTGTTAAGGTGTATCAATGGCACGCAGACTGAAAAATTGTTAGCATAATTTCACGATGGATTCTCTGGTGGAAACTTCTCTACCAAGACTACAACAATGAAAATCATAATGGCAAGTATCTTTTGGCCTACTCTTTTTGCATATGCACACAAGTGGGTCACAAAATGCAAGGAATGCACTTTCTTTATAGGAAAGAAGAGATTAAAAACGCTTTCCCTCTGACCAATCCAAACAGATCAACCTTTTGCACAATGGGGTCTCGACTTCATAGGCATGATCAATCCACCTTCAAGCGCTGGACACAAATGGGTGCTGACAGCTATGGACTACTTCACTAGATGGACAGAAGTTTTCATGCTCAAGGAATCAACCGAGTCAGTCATCCTTGAATTTCTTGAGGGTATAGTCACAAGGTTTGGCATTCCTCAAACCATTATCTCTGATAATGCAAAAATCCTTCCTTGGCACTAAAATCATTGATTGGGCTCTAAATCTGGGCATCTATCTGAAGACTTCTTCTAACTATTACCCTCAAGGAAATGGTCAGCAGAGTCAACAAACAAGAACCTGATCAGGATCATGAAGTGCACAATGAACATCAGCCAAAGAATGTGGCATAAAAAGGTCTCTCACATGCTCTGGGAAGATAGAATCATAATTAAAAAATCAATAGGTACTTCTCCTTACAATCTCGTCTATGGCAAGGAGGTTACCCTTCCTTTGACACTTGAGGAACTCATTATTGCTTCCCAGCATAAGCTTTTGAAGGCACAGACCAGAGAGAAATCAAAATGACAGAGCTGGTTAATCTTGGAATCAAAGAACTTTCCCAATAGTTGGAGCTCGAAGGCTGAGAAATCAAAATGGCAGAGATGAATATTGAAGAATCAGGAACATGATCATCAACAAACAAGCAAAGAAATGGTTTGACAGAAAGGCTAGGCCTCAAGATTTCAAAGTTGGGGACTTGGTCTTGAAATGGGATGCTTGACAGAGCTAAACCAGGGTGTCATTCAAAGTTTGATGCACTTTGGAGTGGCCATACATCATCAGTTTCATGCAAGGAGGCTGACTCTTTCAAGCTGTCTCATCTTGATAGAGGCACGCTGTAAATCCCAATAAATGGGATACATCTCAAACCCTTCCATTAAGTTTGTTGCATCATTTTGTATATATTAGAGTAGTTTAAATTCCTCCAAGTGCGTTGCATGTAATTTTTTGTTTGTACATAGTTCTTTCTTCTCGCATGCTTCCTGCACTCTTATTTTTTTTCTTCCAGGGTGTCTATCTTCTTCCAGTTTTCAGTTTGTAGGATTTAGAATAGAGTCAAGAAATGATTCTTCAAGTGACTTTGGAGGTAGTTCTTCAAAGCTGAAGATCAATAATTTCATGATTACATAGTAGACTCCATGCCCAATGGATGCTCTAGGCTACTAATCTCCTTCATCTAGCAGGAAGATGGCCCCAAAAGTCACCAAAACTGTTATCCAAATAACTCTCCTAGTTATTTGGACAACTTACATACATATTCTGGCTCAGAGATTTTCATTGCAAGTGGCATGCACCTTAGTTGTCTCCTTGGCACATTCACTTGGTCACCATTTCCTTGTGCGCCCTTGCATGCTTCCCTTTCTCCCCTTTCCATTTTTTTCCTTTTCCTCTTTGTTCCACTCTTATCTTACGTGCATCTTCTGTGCATTTGCCTTCTTCCTAACATCTATTCATCCTGCGTGAGCGCCTTGCACTTGCTTCAATTAGCTAAGTCCTCGACCCTCTCATGTGCCCCACACATTACTTTGTAATAGTTTTTCCTTGACCACACATTCTCTACTCACAAGTTTTCCCCTTTTCCTCCATGCGCACCTTCCTTCTGTCATCCTCCTATGCCTCATTCTTCCATGCACATACCTTTGCACCATTTCATGCCATGTCATTCTCTGACACACTTGAGTGTGCCACATGCAACCTATCAAAGTGCGCTAGCTGGGCGTATAATCCTTGCAACAAATCAAGGAGTGACAAGTGGCAGAAATGATAAGAACATTCACACAGTCATCTATCCTTTATGCCAATCTATGCGTGTCACGTGTCTTACGTACGCAGACGACCTTAACAATATTTTGAAAGCCATATATTTTTCTACAGAGATCTAATCGACACACGCTTAGTCTCAATCGATAGCTACTGATATAGGCTACAATGCTAGATATTCAAATTCAAATTCTTGGTGGATCTGGTAGGTGAGAAATGGGAAAATGTCTTTTTGGGCATTAATGAGTAGATTTGATTATTCCAACCACCTGATTTGATCTGATCATCCTCTTTCCTTCTCCAACACACCAAACAAACTTGGGGAAATGTATTTGACAGATTTGCAGGCATTGAATGCTTCTTGTTGGCTGTTGTATTTCAAAATTGGGTTTTCCCTCCTCTTCTCTTTTTCCTACATCGATTCATCTATAAATGTAAGAGTTGGGCTCATTGTTAACGTTGGACATTTTTTATCCTTACGCATTTTTCTAAGGAATTTTTTCTGTATTTTAAGTCGTAGACTTCTAGACCTAGCTTGTGCATGTGGATATCGTCCTCTTTCACCATTGTAACAACTCTATACCTTTTTGGAGATAATGGAAGCATCGTTTTGTGACTATTCTCTATCCTAAACATGTTTGTATTCTTTCTTCTTGCCTTTCTTTTACATTGCGTGCATGTTGTGTCACTCTACGTCCCTTACAGTTCCATTTTTAGTTGTGTCCCATGAAATTGATTTGGTAAATGTGTTTTAGTTGTGGTACACATGCCTAGCCTTCTTTCATGTCTTTCCCTTCATTTTTTCTCATAATAGATAATGTTCATCCCTCTTTTTTGGTGCTATCACCTTCCTTAGATTAATTTTCCTTTTTTTTATCCTTTTATCCCTGGTCCTTTGGAATTGTAATCTTAGTTTTCCCTTTCAACATTAGGAGTAGAAGTAGTAGTAGAAATACATAGAGGAACTGGCCTTCTCCGGAGATCCATCCCAAATGCACAAGGTCCCACAACTTGGGGACGATTCCATTTTTGTATCAAATAGCTTGGCTCTTCTAGATCCGAGACACATGTGTAAGTTTGACAACCAACAGTATCATTGATATAAAATAGAGTAAGAAACATGAAAGTTGATTAGTAGTGTCCTTCATTGTTGACATGTCATGTTGATATTGCATCGTTTCTTAAGCAGTGTAATGGCTTACAAGAGTATTGCTGAGGTGTATGTATGATGTAGTGATGTCATGAAGTGTGTTGAAGGATATTGTAGGTGTGCAAGAGTGATGAAGTCATGAGAAATTCAGTTTGGTTAGTACAATCATGTTCAAGGTGCTTGGTTTTGAGACCTAGTCAGTTGGATGCAGTGTGACATGATGGAGTACATGTATGTATGAGTCAGTTGAGATTTTTGAGAGCACATGAATCATGTAGATGAGTTGTGGAGACACTCACAAGTGTCGCAGAGTGTTGGTTCAGGGTTTGGACATGGTTTTTAGTTCTGCACTAGACCTATTCTCAATCTTTAGGTAACCTAATGAGATAGGTTAGATAGATTTCAGCATTTTTATGCAAATGTGAGAATTGTAGAAAGTGTAGCAAGTATTTCTTGAAGTGTGGTCAAAGTATTATGTGTTGGTTTGGAATTTTAAGCAATAAATTGATTTTTTACCTCAATTGAGATTTTGAAATTGAGAAACGAAGGTCGATATGGATTGTTTGATGCTTATTGGAACCTGTAAACTTTGTATGGTGGTCCAAGATATTCATGGTAGTTGAGGAAGGGTCCCAAGATGACATCTCAGGAATTAGTTTGTGGTTTGAGGGGCAGAGCTTTATGAACAATCGTTAAGAAGCTAAGGTGGTTCTAAACCCTCCTTAAAACCTATTTCAAAAGAGGCAGAGAAGATCTTGTTTTTTATGGCCTAGAATAGATTTTTTGATCAATTTTGATGATTGGATATTGTAGAGGACTCCTCCACCTTTCTCTAGGTGGTATTCAGGTGTCTTGATAGTATGTGGACCCCACTGAAATTTACAAGTTTATGAAGAAATTGATATTTATCTCAAGTTTTACACTAGACCTGTTGACTAAATTAGTGTTAGAGTAATTTAGGAATATTTTCTACATGTCCATGGTAGTTTCAGATCACGGTTGATCCCTTTGGAGGTCTGTGGAGGCCTATCTTGTAAGACTAGTGTTGGGGCAGTTATGCGTAGTTTCAGGTGACCTAGTTGTAGAGGTGTTTTTTGGAATCTAAAGTCTAAGTGAGGGTGTTGTAATAATTTGATGATGATCCTGATTTCATGAGATTTCCATCTATATATCACACTTACATGGTTGAGGTGATTTGATGAGGGTTTCAGATTTGTCTTTGAAGACTAGTTTCGTAGGTCTCAAACCTAGTGAGGTCAGTTGCTCCAAATGATGTTGTCATTTCATGTGGTGATGGTTTAGAGTTAATGAATATTGTTGGAAGTTTTTAGTGGACTTATAAACATCTCTAAGTGGTCCTTGAAGTTTGGTGATGATAATTTTGGCTCAAGAACATTCATCTTTTACAAGTTGACATTTTTAGTGTATTAGGACTTCTTGTGTCTTAATTAACGATTTGAGTATGTAAATGTAACTGCCAACCTATGTGATCATTTTTAGGATGTATTTAGGATATTTTCATGATGTTTTTATGTAATTTTCCTTATGAAGGAATACATATATGTTTTAGGATCATAAGTGATGTATATAAGTAAGTGTATGAAACCTATTTGTGTTGGCTTGGGGTGTTAGAGAAAGTGTGATCCAGAGGGAAGTTTGAAGAGGTGAAGGAGGTCCTTGTGACCATCAAGAGATGGAAAATAAAATGTTGTAATCCTATAGATAGTTTTCTGATATTGGTGTGATAAGTTAGATGACCTAATCAGCTTGAAGCAAGAAGTTTTTGAGCAAAGAAGGCTAAAAGATAGTTTAGAGGAAGATAGAGGGATAGCGAGATAATTTGGTGTCATCATCAATTGTTGGTGCAACATTATAGAGGTGATAAATAAACCAAGTGGCTTTAGTTGGTACTGAGTCATCTAGGGGTTGGTGCTACACTTAATATAGGGGTTGGTCCATCACTAAACCTAGGGGTTGGTGCTCCTTGTTAGGTTGGTGCTCAACTAAATTTCATTCATGGCTCTAATAATTTTTTTTCAATGAGTTTAATTCCCCTTGAGGGTTTCCCACTTATATTGGAATTTCTTGTGTTCTTGTGTTCTTATGGTGCATGCTTATGTGTTTGGTTGATAATTAGTTAATCTATATGATGATGAATGATTAATGAATGGATAAAGTGAATGTGAAATAATGTTTTAATGCCCATTGATTCACCCCCTCTTAGTGGTTGTTCTTCCAACAATTAGTATCAGAGTAGGGCCTCTGAAGCAAGCTTAACAAACTTGAGGCGATCCTTGAAGCACAAGATGGTTAGAGAGTTAGGGAAAGAGAACCAAGAGTTGAAATATATGGTCAAAATTCTTGAGGAACATGTATGTGCCCTAAAAAGTCACATGGTCAAAGAAGCCAAAAATTATGAATAATAAATCATCAACATGGATAATGTAAATAATAAAATCTTCTAGGAGATGGATTTTAAGGTTAAAGGTTTGAAAACTTATCTTAAGGTCAAAGAAGAATATTGTATCAAGTATGAAGCTATGACGAGGTCCTTGAAGGAATAGTTGGTGTAGGTTTCGAGAAAGTTGAAGTCCTATGAGAAGTTTGAAAAGAGTTCCAGGGATCTAGATGATCTTTTGAGTAGTCAGAAGGCTTCAAGTGATATATCAGGCCTTGGTTTTAAAGGATACCTAAATGATGATGACATAAGACAAGAAGATGTTTTTCAAAGCAAGAAGGATGCTAATATGGACAATAAGATATCTAAACCTATTTTTCATGCCAATGCAATAAGGTATGATAATTATTTCAATGGCCATTGTTATGTTTGTAATGAGTTTGGTCATAGGGTAAGAGATTACAGAAGGTTCTTAACAAATGAGTATCCATGGAGCAATGGAAGAAATCATAGTCTTCATCAGTCAAGTGGTATGCATCATGTTGTTTTCTATAATTTTCACCAAAAGGGTCACATTGTTAGGTTTTGTCTTTATAAGTCATCAAGGTAGATCAAGAAAGTTGAAGCTCCCAAAGTCAAGAAGGTGTGGAATCCTAAGTCAGTGAAAGAGTATCATCATGAAAATGAGGCTAACAAGGATGAATCAAAGGCAATAGAACATAACATGAAGTCTGATAATGTAAATTCAGTAAAAGAGATATCAAGTACAATGAAGAAGCCAAATGCTGTAGACAAGGCTAAGGAGGAAGTTTAGACTGTTAAGCCTAATTTTGATTTGTATACAAGAAAATAAGATATGTTTTCCATAATTGAGCATAAGCTAGTGGTTGAAGAGAGTCATATTTGTTTGAAAGACATTCAATCAGTAGAGGATAAGGAGGCTTTTTTCATCAAGTCAATAGTGCGTAAAAATACTAGGAGGATAGTGAAGTTAGTTTTTCAACCTCAAGAGTCCAAGTTTCTTAAGAAAGGCATGGAAATCTAGGAATCTCCTGAGTTCATGGTGTTTTACAACCCTAAGTGATATAGGGTGTATTCATTATGATTCTTGAAGGCATTCATCTCTCTAGAGAAGCAATGCAGATGTATTGTCATGATGAAGATCTATAACTATTGTGTATAGGTTAGTAAAGGTACAACAAAGGTGTGTTATATAACTTTGTGAAGATCAAGTGAGGTATGTTTGTGTTGATTTGATTTTTTTGTTTAATTCATGAATTCATTTTACAAGTGAAGAGCATCATGGAGGTATGTTGTTAGGAGATGTACACCAAGAAGGTTTGGTGTTGGCTTAGACTATTTGACTCTTTTTATGAACATGTTTCAGCTTAGGGTTTTTTCCTTGAAGACCTAATTCAAAGTTATATGAGTTTCAAGTAAGTGTGTAAGGGCCCACTTGGCAATTGGACAATGTAAAACATGATTGAAGCCTTGAATTGTGTCTTAAGGGCCTATCAAACATCTGTGTCATGAAAAACACCTTGTAAGTATGATGATGGTTCAAAGAAAAAGTCAAAGTATTGTGGTTGGTGGCATACATGAGATATGGGGAGCTTGATAGTAGTTATTTTGAAGCAGTGAGGTGTGTTGCTCATGTTGATGACAAAGTAAAGATGATTGAGAGATGTTTGGTGACATGTTTTGGTTTAGTCCATATGTTGCTGAGTTCTTAAGAATGTTTGAAGGATTGAGAAGTTATGGTAGAAGGTTTGATATGCACGAGACAGTGTTTTAAGACCTATATTGGTTTGTATCAGCTGATAATTATTGTTGGCATCAGGACAAGGTGAGATTATGAGATCATGTGTGGATATTGTTATCCAAAATAAGCCCCCTACTTATTTTGGCTAACTTTCCTTCATTCCTTCCTTCCTTGTGCCTCAGTCGATTTTTTTTACTTTCTAGGCACTCAAATTTTTTTTGGGTATTGCTTCATCAGATAGAGGATCTTCTCCCCTTTCCAAAAAGGTAAAGAAGTCATACTAACTCCTTATATTTTGAAAGTTTTGGCTCATCAGAGTTTTTTGGGAAAAATTTCCCTTGACAAGCCCGTATCCAATGAGAAGGCGCCACTTGGCAGCGGGAGTTGGGGGCAGCGGAGGTAAGTTAGAAAATTCGCCAAGGTGTGGGCAAAGGGTGCAAAGGAAAAAAATGGCCCGTGGAGGAAGAAAGAGAAATTCGTAAAGGCCCGTCGAGCATCCAGGAAATGCCACGTGTCCTTTTCGGTAGCAGAGGTCAAAGGCATGGAGGAATTTGTGGTTTTTTGCCAAAGTGAAAAATGTGCAAAGGGAAGAATTGGAAGTGCAACCCCACCAAGCAAACAAATGCCGAAACGTGTCTAGTCGGTGGCGGAGGTCACTGACATGGAAGGATTTGGAAAAAATTTCCAAAGTGATGAGAAAGTGCTAGGGGAAAATTTGAAGCCCCCCCGCCAGGCGAATCGGAAAGCGACACGTGTCACCAGGACAGTGGGGCGCGGGCTAAATTTGGGAAATTTTCCCAATAAAAAAGTCAAAAGGGAAAAAGTGAATTTTGGGCCCATGACCCATGGGTGAACCAGGTGCCGACATGTGGCAGCGGAGTGATAGGGCACGGGGAATTTTTGGGAAATTTTTGTAAATTCAAAAAAGGAGAAAATTTTCAAGTTCGGCCCACTAACCCGATTTTCACTAAATCTTCAGAGGGGCATATATTTCGCACTAGATCTTAGATTTTCATGATTTTGGTATCATTGGAAAGCTATTGAAGTCCTTTACATGATGGAATATTCAATTTTGTTTTTTTGGTAGAGTTTAGTGGGAGAAAAATGAAAAACGCCTTTGGCACGTGAAAAAGAGTAGAACCGACATTCAACCACTAGTTTTTAATCAAGTATGGCTTCCATTCTTCTCTAGCATGGTCAAAAATCTTGGGGAATGAACTTTTAAGGGTACCCATGCCATTTTGATGAATCTTGTCAGTGGTTTAACCTGCATTTCAACTTTCCCGCGTTTCTCCTTCCTGGACTCTATTTTTTCATTGTTAAAGGCCAGATTTGGCTCATTTGTAAAGGGTTGGACGTTTTGTTCTTGTAGACTCCTCTCTTCCTCTTAGCACATGAATTTGAGGAGTTTTAGACCTTCCATGGAACCTGTGACATGTTTTTTTCCTTTCTTCCAGTGTAATGCACTGTATCAAATTTGAGAATGGTAATCCATGTTTTGTGAATGATTTTTCCAATCCTTTCATGCGTATATTATTGTTTTCTTCTCTTTCATTACATTCTGGCAATCTATGCATGCTTGGTGTTACATCTCTATGATTTGTTTTTATTTGCAAGACATAAGTTCATCACTCCTTTAGTGTATTGCCATTTTTATTTAGTTTTGTTTTTTTGCATCATTTATCTATGTCTCCTTGGAATTTAGAGTAGGATCTAGTATTAAACCTCTAAAAAATTCATGCATACACCTAGACAGAGGAGTAAGAACCAGATTTCTCTGGAGAATTTTCTCATCTACAAGGTCCCACACCTTGGAGAAAATTCAATGTTGTGGAATCACACTAAATGACCCAATTCTGAACTGCAGATTTGGAGGTCATTTAGGGGGTGTTGTGAATTTGCACTAACAATTTTTTCTTAAAGTTTTCCTTTGAGATCTTGACAAGAAGTGTTGAATGCTTTCATTGGTCCAAGTTCTCTTTAAGGTCATTATGACCAAAAATTTAACCCTACATTCATTGTTGGCAAAATTCACAGAAGGCAGAGAGTTCTTAGTGTGCTATATGGTTGAAGCATTAACATAATGAATTGATAATTCATGGAGATAATGGGAGCCTATCAGGTTCTTAGTTAAAAACTGGGTAAGGTACAATCATTGGAGGATTAAAGTCATGTTGGTATATTGAAACAACTGTGAAAGAGAGTTCCAATTATGAATATCAATAAAGGTATGTGTTACCAAACATGTTGCATAAAGTCTTAGTTATACCATTTCAAATGCATATATTTTTGTTTTCAAGTAAAGTGTGCTAAGAAGGCTATAAAGAATTAAAGGAAAATTTGATACTTTAATGGAGATGCATCATAAGTGGACAAGCATCAAGAAGATATGGGTTTATAGGATTACAATTACAATGTTATGGTATCATCATGAAAAGGTTTGTATGGATTTTTTAGTAAGTGGGATCTTGAATGGACGCAATAGCAAGATTGAGCAACAGTGGTACATCAAGAAGGTTTGTTATAGCCTTGAGAAGGATTGTATGTGCAGTCAAGAAGGCTTATGAGACTTGCAAGTTGAGATAGTTAGTTTCTAGATTATGGTGACTTGACTAGTATTGTCATTGTCATGAAGTTATGTTACAAGGTTTGACCTATCTCGATACAATCATGAAGAATTAGTAGGCATGTAAGAATGTTATGAGTTTGAAGGACTGGTTTAAGTTTTTTAATTCAACATTATCATCAAGTGTTCCATATGTGATTTAAGAAGTACTTGGTATCAGGGGGACTATGGTGACTCTATTTTGAAGGAACAAGGTTATTTGTATATAGGTATGTGTTTACACATTTGAAGAAGTCAAGATGAAGGATATCCTAGTTCTAGAAGTTCTGTATCAATTACATTAAGTGGGACAGTTAAGGAAAGTCACATGACAAAGAGAAGTTCAAAGGTATGTTGCAAAGCATTTGCATGAGCTATTTAGTCTAACCATGTAGTTGTATTTGTGGCCACATTCATGATGAGAATATAGAAGGTTTATGAAGTATTTGTAGGGAGATATATAGTCAAAGCAGGTTGTCCCAAATCTATTTTGAGAAGATTGGTATCATTTGCACCAAGAGGGAAAGATAAGATGATTTGATTGGTATCTAGCTGTCATGTTTGAGATGCCTAAAAGTTTGGGGGAGTCATTAAGGTGTGATTCTCAACTCAAGAAAGTAGGTAAGTTGGTACACAAATCATGAAACATGAAGAAATTGGTGACAAAGCTAGTTGTGTTGCTTTGGATCTTGAAAGTTAAGAAAAAGAGTGTTTCTTGGTTTTATAGTTACAGTTGAAGTTGGTACATTGATTTTAGGCATAAAGTGAGGTAATTTTGTCATGATTTTTGTAGCTTATGGTATTTAGTTCTCTTAAGAAGGGTAAGCATAGCCTTAGGGGGAGCCATGTTTTTCATATGCTTTAAAGAATCAAAACAAAAGAGAAAAAGGTGAAATGGACTTTGTTAGGTTTGGTTGATGTTTCCAATCAAATGGTAATCCTATTGTGATTTAAGAAGAAGAAGATGCAAACATTTTTCTATTTCATCAATGTCAAAAGGGGGAGAATAGTACCTTAGGGGGAGAATGAAATATTTGTGTTTTTTCATCAACGGGTTTGACATGAATGAAAAAGGGGGATATTGTTGGTAGTATGTTGTCATTGATGTTAAAAGAGTGATCATGTAGGTGTTTTCATTGATGTCAAATAGAGTAAGAAACATGAAGGTTGATTGGTAGTGTCTGTCATTGTTGACATATCATGTTGAGATTGCATGGTGTGTCATGGTGTGTTGAGTAGTGTAATAGATTGCATGAGTGTTGCTGAGGTAGATGGATGATGTAGTGATGTCATGAACTATGTTGAAGGCTATTGTTGGTGTGCAAGAGTGATGAAGTCATGTCAAAGTCAGTTTGGTTGGTGCAAGCATGTTCATGGTGGTTGGTTTTGAGACCTAGTCAGCTGGATGAGGTATGACATGATGAATTACATGTATGTATGAGTTGTTTGATCTTGGTGGAAACATTGGAAACATGTAGATGAGTTTTAAAGACACTCAAAAGTGTCTCAGAGTGTTGGTTCAGGGTTTGGACATGGTTTTTAGCTCTTCACTAGACCTATTCTCAAGCACTAGGTGACCTAATGAGATAGGTTGAATAGATTTCAACATGGTAATGCAAATGTGAGAATTGGAGAAGGTGTAGACAGTTATTATTGAAGTGTGTTTAAAGTTTTAGGTGTTGGTTTGCAAGTTTAAGTAAAAAATTGAGTTTTTGCCTCTACCTAGTTTTGGAAAGTGAGAAACCAAGGTCGATATGGAATTTTTAATGCTCGTTGGAACATGTAAACTCTACATGGTGGTCCAATATCTTCATGGTAGTTGGGGAAGTGTGCTAAGATTAAATTCCAGACATTATTTTGTGGTTTGAGGGGTAGAGATTTATGAACAATCGTTAAGAAGCTAAGGTGGTTCTAAATGCTCCTTAAACCCTAGTTCAAAAGTGATGGAGAATATATTGTTTGTTAAGGCCCATAATGGATTGTTTGATTAATTTTGATGATTGAAGGTTGTAGAGGAATCATATAGATTTATGTGGGTGGTATTTTGATGTTTTGATAGTATGTGGACCCCACTAAAATTTGCAAATTTATGAAGAAATTGATATTGCTTTCAAGTTTTTCACTATAGTTGTTGACTAAATTAGTGTTTAAGGAAGTTGGGAAGCTATTATACATGTACATGGGGGTTTCAGATCATGGTTTATCCCTTTGGAGGTTTACGGAGGCCTATCTTACAAGACTGGTTTTGGGGAAGTTTTGGACAGTTTCAGGTGACTTGGTTGCAAAGGTGTTTTTGGGCTTCTACAATCATAGTGATGGTATTGTAAGAATTCGATGATGATCCTGATATCATGATATTTCCATTGATATATCACACTCTCATGGTTGAGGGGATTTGATGATGGTTTGATCTTCATATTTGAATACTAGTTTTGTACTTCTCAAACCTAGTGAGGTTAGTTGCTCCAAATGGTGTTGTCATTTCTTCTGGTGATGGTTCAAAGATGATGAAGATTTCTGGAGGTTACTAGTGTAAATAGAAAATATGCATAAGTTGTCCTTGAAGTTTGGTGATGATCATTTTCGCTCAAGAACATTCAACTTTGGCGAGTTGGCAGATTTAGTGTATTAGGACTTCTTGTGTATTAATCAATGATTTGAGTATGTAAATGTAATTTTCGACCTATGTGATCCTTTTTAGGATTTATTTATGATATTTTCATGATTTTTTGATATAATTATCATTATGAAGGTTGAACTATATGTTTTAGGATCATAATTCATGTATATAAGCAAGTGTATGAAGCCCATTTGTGTTGGCTTGAGGCGTTAGAGAAATTGCGAGTCAGAGAGGAGTTTGAACAGGTGAAGCAGGTCTTTGTGACCATCAAGAGAGGGAAGAGAAGATGATGTAATGTTCTAGAGAGTGTTCTGATATTTTGGCGAGCTAGGTTAGATGACCTAATCATCTTGAAGGAAAATTAATTTTCTTGAGCAATGAAGGTTAGAAGACAATTTTGGGGAAGATAGAGGGAAAGTGAGCTAAATTGGTGTCATCGTCAGTTGTTGGTGAAAGATTTCAGAGGAGAAAAAAAAACTAGGTGGATTTAGTTGGTGCTCTACTAAATCTAGGGGTTGGTGCTCCTTGTGGGGTTGGTGTCTCACTAAACCTAGGGGTTAGTGTTCCTTGTTGGGTTGGTGCTCACTTAAATTTGATTCATGGCTCTAATAAAGCTTTATTTTATTGGGTTTTCTTCCCCATGATGGTTTCCCACTTATATCTGGAGTTCTTGTGTTCTTATGGTGCATCCTCATGTGTTTAGTTAATTATTGTTTAATCTATATGCTAAAGAATGGTTAATGAATGGCTAAAGTGAATGTGAAAGAATGTTTTAATGCCCATTGATTCACCCCCCTCTCAATGGTTTTGATTCCAATAGATCCATCTAAATGAGCTAAGGCACTATCTAAACCTTACTTTTACTTCTTATTTATTTATTTTAGTTTGACATGATTAGAAAGAACTTGGTTTCCCTTTTATAACTACAAATAATAATATTATTCTTTCCCATATAACATATTATTAAATCTTATTTAAAGTAATTAGATCAATCTCTTGTAATTAAATTAGGGTTGATACATTTTGGTGAACCCTTTATCTTATAAATTCTTTACTTAACTTAGGGTTTAGATTGTATATTCATTAAATTGTCCTTGTGATTTTCAATCCCTACTTACATTACAATGTTTTATTTAAGTTGGGATATATATATGTATATATATAACTTAAAATAATTCTTTGCAAAACCAGAATGGCTTCCAACCATCTAACTAGGTCCAATCCACTTGTGGGCTCAATAAGAAGGTTTTTCCACACCATACCTTGGTGTTTATGGTGGTGTATGATATTTTCCTTGTCATGTCGGGGAATTTTCCACATCACTTGGTGAGTCATCTCACTTATGTGAGATCATAGGTCATAGATGTCTTAGGGGGTATGATAAATTCCGTCATACGCATCAGTGTGCGTCAATGTGTCATACATGAGTTACTTTAAATTTCTAGATTGTAACTCCTCTTATCCCTTGTGGAGGTATGATTTCTCTTACATTGGAAGTTACAAAACACTCCTATTTGTACTCCTTTTTCTAATCTATGAGAATAAGCAGACCTTTTTCTTTTACATGCACATTTTTATGGTTGAATGATTGTTTACTACATGGAACTCTGTTATACTGCCATTTGAGTGCAACTCGGTTGATGTGCGTGCCATCCCACTTTATCCTTGTTCTCCCATTATCTCATATGGTAACACAACATGTTGTTTGGATTCATATCACTCTTCATCTTCCGTTACCTACTACTCTCAATTTCGTGTTCTTACTAGTTTCTTGTGCAAGCTTCATAATTTGTTTTCCATTCATGCTTTACTTGCATTTTTGGGTTCATCTTGGTTTTCGTGGAGTTATGTTGGGTTGTGTGTTGTTTTTGGTGCATGTGCAGGTGTTTTCTGTAGTTTGGAGTTTCAGGGTTTTTTCTTGCTAGATTTGGATAGTTGCACCTACATTTGGTGGAAAATCTTCTCTTGGAAGCATTAATGGTGTTTGTTGGTTTAATATAATTTTTCATTAAAAAATTTGTTTTTTGGTTAAAAATCTTTGTTTCATTCCCACCTCTTTCTACTGCTGCATTGTATCCTCTCGCCCTTACACAACCCTTTCCTCCCCATTGAGATCCTTGCTAGCTCGTTGAGTTGATTTCTATGCTTGGTGAGTTGGTTTTTTATTTAGCAAGTTGGTTTATCTCTCAACTCGTGTGTTGTTTTATTGGCTCATTGAGCAATCTATCCTGCTCACCAATTTGAGCGCTTGGCTTGGCGAGTCGTGTTGGTTGATTGGTTGCTTGGTTGCTTTGCGAGTCATGTTTTTCCAACTCATCCTTTGTTCTCTGTTTTCTATGTGGCTTTCACTCGACCTCAATCATGTGGCTTGACCCTTGACCTTGTGTTGGTGGGTTTGTCTCAACCCTAATCGGCCATGTGTGCTTGTGCTTGTTGTTCCCTGCTGCATGCTATTCGATTTCATCCCATTTCCACATCGAGCTTATCATCAAACCTTCTCGATGTTTGCTACAAACCATTCACTCGTCGACCCTCCCTCCTCGAGCCCTACTCCCATTATCAACTCCCCACGTGGCCACCTCCCGCGTTGACCGTTCATCCAACCTTCTCTCCTTTTTCAAAATTTAAAACCCACTTTTCTTTTTTTAAGTCTAAGTTTTAAACTATGGTCATAATTAATTTAAAAGTATGGACCCCTTTATAAAGGAAGTGTTTTTTTTAATTATGACTTAATATTTAACTAGGATCTAATTTAATATTAATTAAAGGTTGGTCAATTCCTTTTTTAGGAGGTTAGTTAAATTGGTAGCTCTGTTTTTTAAGTCAACCTATTTTTTAATATTTTATCGTCCTAGAAAATTTTAAAAATTGGATAAAAATTATTCCGAAAATAGGGTTATTGGGCATTTTTTTTGCTGAGCATTTAGTGGGAGTTTTTAGCTTTTCTAGAGTGTGTAGGTCCTGTTTGGTGTCCTTTTTGGCATTTTCATGTGGCTTATTGTGTGTTTTGGAGCCATTTTGTGTGTTTTGGGACCCCTTTTGACTCATTTTGCATTGTAATGCTCTTCTTCACTTGGGGACCAGTGAGCGCGTCCACCATATCCTTGTGGTAAGAGATCCCCTTATATGATGTGAGACACTTTTTATCATACCAAACTTTGTTTTTTACCCTTATTCCTTGCTTTTTCCCTTTTGTGGTTGTTTACGTGTTGTTCCTTTGCTTCCGACTAAAACTTATTGTGGCCTCCACTCTTGTGCAATTTTTTACCTACTGCAAGGCGAGTGGCCAACTGTTTCATGTTGAACAAACACACGTTATTGTAAGCAAGAAATTTTTTATAAAGCGTAAAAAACAAGGGGTTCATCATTGTTCTTGGGTGTTGTAATTACATACAAACACATTCTCAGTTGATTCCGATGTCTTGTAACCTTTTTTTTTTCTCATACCCTTATTTTCTTTCAGTCTAGATGCATTTTTGGTTAAGTCCGATGTATATTTGAGCATATTTTTACTTGTAATTATTTTGCACTTCTTTCTCTTTTGTGGATGCACCATGGAGGATGTTCTTCCCATATTTATGCTTCATAGGACTATTGTTGCATCACAACCTCCTCCTCTTCTTCTTGGTAGGGATAACTATACACTATGGTGTTCAAGCATGGAATGTTATATATGATGACCTTTATCTCTACTTGTATGGATGAGTACATGCCCCCAATGATCTTGTTCATCTTGAATATTGGCTTGACACTTATAGCATGGTCATTGGTCATTTGTTGACATGCATTTCTAGGAATCTCCACCATCATGTGGCGCACATGGAGTGTCCTCGCATATTTTAGAGCATTCTTCAGTCCTTATTTAGAGACCATTCAAATATTTTTGTTTTTTCTTCTTTTTCTTCTTCTGATACAGTTGTTTCCTCACCTCTATCATGTGATGATAGTTCTACTTACACAAAATTTCATGTTCCTATTCCTGATGATGAGGTTTGATCTTCTAGTTATAATGATAAGAGTATTAATGAGGACTCCTCTCCTCCTTCTCCCAGCCACCTATCAGAGAATGTCGAACCCCCTATTTTCCCATCAGACATCAAGAAGTCTTATTCCCAACCTCATACTTTCATTACATCTGCCTCTATTCCACTACCACTATGTGTAGCTTCTTCCACTTCCCCTTGTGTTGATGATTCATACCTATCAGACATTACTATTATGTTTATCGAACCACACTTTGGGATGAGTATTTTTTCATACCTTTGTCATCTCTTCGTATTTCCTACTTGTGTTACAGTACATGGAGTTTCTCTTCCTTCTACAAGTGTTTCAGATGAGTCCTTCATCTCCCTTGTTGGGTGTTCCCCTTCTCATACTTTCGTAACTTCCACGATTTTGGAGATCATCATTGATCCATCTCTTCTTGTGGATCCTCTTTTTACTAGTGTGGGGGTTTTTTCTTTTCCTTCACTTCATATGGAAATTCTTTTGGTGGATGTTCCCTGCTCATACTATGAAATTTCTACTTTCATGGCATTACATTCAGTTCATTTGCATGTGTTTGCTAGACGTATGTCACATTTCAGTGGACCATATTAAGAATACTTCATACCATTGCCTTCAGTTTCCTTCACAGAGTGGGAGGATTGTTAGTACTCCATTTATCTTCTTCTTAAGGGCATAAACATTGTTCGATGTGGATGTATATTCTTTAGTTTACAAGTGGAATACCACATCATTGACACTCTTCTTGGGTACTTCATAGAGTTACAGACTATATATCTAGTTGTAGGATTCTTCATTGAACCCTTCACTAAGGCCAAGTATCCTTAATTATGCTCTCATCTTGGGTGAGGTCCACTACGGCTTCACATATTCTTCTGTCTTTCTAGTCTCCTTCCTATCTCCTCTTCTTCTTATTCTAGAAGTATTTTAGTTTGTACATGAGTACTGTAGGCACCCAAAATTGTACGTGCTACATTTTCAGGAAAATGGTTACAAAATGTCCCCAATGATGATTCATGTCCTTTCAGAAGGTGTTCAAGTTCCTAAACCCATTCCTAGTATATATTTGTAGCCTAGACATCCCTACTTAGCCTCTGCATTCTTTCTTCTATCTTTCCACTTCTTTTTATACATGTTTTGACCTTATGTTTCAAAACCTCCACCCTTCCTAGGCGGTAGTTTTGTAACCGCCACCTAGGTAGGGCAGTGGTTTTGTGACCTCCACCCTAGTAAGGGCTGCAGTTCTGTGTTTGTCACCCTGCACAGGGTGGCGATTATACATGATTTTTCCATAAACTTTCATGCAAAAATTAAACATGCATGATTTCAGTTAACTTCACTTCCAAGGCACGTTTGTGAACCCAATTAGCTAAATTTAGGCTTTATTGCATGGTCTTCTCCCCATCTTCTTTTTTTAAATATATTTAATTAGTTTGAACTACCTCTTCACCCAATCAGTTATCACACCAAGGTTGGCTTGTGTGTGAGTTCACAACCCAAATTTTTTTTTATATAACCATTGCTTGTTCTCAGGAAAAACTTGGAGAATTTTGAGTATTCTTGTTATTGTAAAGCTGTTACCTTTCTTGCTAGAAATTGCCAAAGCCAATCTTAGTTCAATTGTGTTTACATTCTTCCACCTGCATTGCTTCCCAATCTGCCAATCCAAGCTACTACTACTCTTGCAATTTTCTTCTTTTATTGTCATTACATTCCCACCCATTGGACTCATGTGGAAACAAAAATCAAAAGGATAAACTGAGGGGATGAATATTCACACAACCAGATTTTCCATTGTTCTTGCATATCCAGTTGGAGGTGTTGTTTGTTTGCTTCATTTATTTAAATTGTTGTTTTTAAATCATATTCATTCAAATAATTCATATCAAATAGAGTAGAAAACAATTCTCTTTCATTTGTAAATTGTTAGTTAATTTCCAAGAGGGTTTATATCTCTTATAGCAGCTCCCAGTGACGGATCTTCCTTTTCCTATCATTGTGGATTTGAAAGGGAAAGTATCTATAGGAGGTTGTTTATCATATCATACATTAATTTTAAAATCTCTTGTTTTTATGTTAGCATTATTTAGGATACACTCAGCATAGGTGAATAACCACACCGGGTTATTTTGCTTGTTTGGTTTAAGTGTAGAAGTAGATTTGATTATTTAGAATAAAAGAAAATTATTGTTTGTGATTGTAATATTTCAGTTTTGTGATTTTTTTAGATTAGTTTCCTTTAGTATTAGCTTAGATTGTTAATTTCATTCAATTTACATTAACACTTCAAACTAGTTTAGCACTTGGATCCAATTAGGAAAACATGTCATAGGGAATTTACGCTACCCATTCATAGCCTCTAAATCTCTCCTTTTGTTGATTATGTTATTGGGAAATCACACTACCATATCTTATTTACTGATTCTCCCATATCCAGTCATCCATACATTCCACACTGACTATCCCGACATGACCTCAGGAGGTCAGGTGTGAGAGAAGGTCGCATGTTGGTTTTTTTTGGTATAAATTGGTGAACCCGACATGAAGGATTAATTCCTTCTTATCCATTACTTTCATTTCTATTACCTCACCTTTCTATTTCTTCCCCTATTTTGGTAGGTATTATATACCTTCTAAAATATGTCTGGTAGAGATCTAGGTGGGCCATTTGGCTCTGATATGTACTACACCAATGTTCAACCACAACAATTCCCTTCCCTTTCGGGATGGGAGGACAATTACATAACAATGTATACAACCTCCTCTGGTTACACTTCAGGCCCCATTAGCTATGCAAGGATAGAGGAGGTAGATCAACCTTTTAACATATGATATACTCAACCCAATGCAAACCATGTAACCATCACAAGCGGAATGGGTCCTGACCCTAGAATCTTGTCAAAACCTCACATCACCATGTAATCAATAGAAAATGACATATTTGTATGGATATCTAATCCTCTTCACAAAATAGATGATTCCTTAGATAGGATGAAGGTGCACACCTTTGAAATGTTCAAAAATAGTGTATTGACAACTTATCCTAAGGTTCTCATCTCTGAAGAAGACAAGAATTATAACACTGAAAAGTTCATAACGGGGCATCATGTGCTTTCCCAATCAAACCCTACACCGCAGGCACCCCAACAATGAACTCAATCCTCTCCCAATGATGTCATTTCAACCTTAGTAGGGAGGATTAGAGAACTAGAGAGTGCCCAACCATCACAACCAACTCATGTAGTAGGGCAGAACATGGGATATGTAGTTGATAACAAAGGATACATCCCTACCAACAAACAACCAATGCAACATTATATTCAACAAGGTTATCCGATTCAGATGAATCCATTTGACCTTCTCACGGGATATGACACACTAGGGATGGGTCCTCATCCTTCTCAAGTTTATCCTACACAAGGTATGGCTAGAAGTGTGTTCTTGAATGTCACTCCATCAGGAAATGTGACGTTCCCTGATTTTTTACCCGTTAGTCCATATCCTGGTATCATCCCACCTTACATGCACATGTATTCAAAAACCCCCTAGATGGACCCATATGTCATTCCCACTCCCTGCATGCCATATCAAGGGACTCCATACGTTCCCATTTAATGCTTATAATGCAGCTTATCCAACTCCTCCTCCTCCACCTCCTCATCAAGGATCTTCAATGGTGGAATCTTACGCAATGGGTACATACACTGAGTACTTAAAGGAACCTCTTGAATTCACCATACGTGGTGTCATGCTTCCACGCCCATTGCCAGATCTTCCTAAATTTAAGGGAGAGGGAGACCTGAATGCTCATATCAAGGCCTATGCTACTACTATCAAGGAATTGCTTCCTTGGGATGTTATGGTGGCTAAGATATTTCCAAAGACTCTCAAAGGAATCACATTAGATGGTATTACTATATTCCGGAAGCTTCTATACATTCCTTTAAACAACTTGTTTCTGAATTCATCAAAGCATTTGACATGAACAAGTTTGTTGCATATAGGGATTAGGGAGTTCCTACATATTGGACAAGAGAAAAATGAATTTACCACCCATTTCATCCAGAGATGGTGCCAAGTTCTCTATTCCTCTGCAAGTGCACCCAACATGGACCAGATGGAACTTTGCGATCTTTTCCTTCACTCGCTCAATCAAGAGACTAGGGAGGAAGTCCAAAAGTTTCCTTTCCACAGTTATGAGGAAGTATTAGAAGGTGTGCTTTGGATTGACCAAGCCACTATTGATAGTGGGCGTAAGATCTATGGTCCCAATAGAAAAATGGTATCCCCAAACCAAAATAAATAAAATTATCAAAACAATGGCGCCAACAACCAATGACCTAAGTGTGTGAATCACAATCATGGTGTTACCAAAAATAGTGTTATTGATCAAGCCAAGAACACTGGTTTTACAAACAATGGTAACACTAACAATAACAACAACACGGGCAATCAAAGATCCCCTAACACTGTCTCCTTGGTCAACACAGTTGACGTAAACCATCCCTCTCGAAAGAAAAATCAAACCCAAGGCCCAAACTAGTATCAAAACTCTAGCCAAGGGGAAACAAATCATGGTTATAATAATCAATTTCAAAATTACAACCGAAGGTTATAATAACAACAACAAGACACTTATCAAAGGCCAAGAGATTATGACCCTAACCTATATTGTGGTTTCCATAAGGTTTGAGGTCATGACGATAGGACTTGTCGCGATTGCAACAAGTTTCTACAAAGACTTCCCAAAAACCAAAGGTAGCTCTTTGTAGACATGTTCCTAGAAAATCCTGAAACGAACCCACAACCTAGTCATACCAGACCTGTCACACCTCAAAATGCAAACCCTAAACATCATGGGGATTCCCAAGTGAATCCTCAAAATATAAACAAGGGCATTCCTATAGGGAACAATGACCATGAAGCCTCAACTTTGACAACTCTTGGGTTGCTCCTAACCTTGGTTCAAACAATAATACAAAAATTTAGGAACTAGTTGAGCTAGAGGTCAAGATGGAAATTAATGCAATAAATTGGATGAAGGAGTACACTTCACAACCCCTACCCACTCTTTCCTTCCCACAGGATGACATTCCTACAATCTCAAAACTAGTAGGAGCCTATGATTTAATATCATATTTGAACAAGACCTTTTCTCACATTTCGTTTCTAGATTTGCTGAAGAATTCACCTGTGCATCGTTCTGTGTTGCTCAATGCACTAGGTCTTGGTCATCTAATCCATGTTATGCCACCTCCTAGTGCTCAAATAAATCATATTGAATTTGACATACATCCTCCAGGATAGAGTGATAGGGATACTGGGTTTGTTTTCGATATAGACAAGATGCCATCTAATGTTGAAATTTCCCGAAGAGGTGATCCTGCCTTATTTTTACAAGTCTGGGTTTACAACAATTGCATTAAGAGAGCCATGATAGATGACAGGGCTGCTGTAAATGTGGTTCCCTTCTCCTTCTTGTAAAAGTTGGGATATGGGGAGACTAATTTTTCCTCCATGAGAAACACGTTGTGAGGTTATGACAGTCTTAAGGAGACCTCGATTGGAACCATATTTCTTCTGGTCACACTTGGTCTGAAAACCATTTTGACGGAGTTTTACATTATCGAAAGGGAAAAAAGTTATAACATGATCCTTGGGAGACCCTAGATTCATCAAATGAAGGCTATCCCTTCTACCCTATTCCAGGAGATTAGATTCCTCCATTTGGGAAAAGTCTTCATCTCTCAAGGGGATCCTAAGCCCTTCGATATACACTTAGAAAACCTCAAGAAGAAGAAAGGAGTCCATACAAAGTATGAAATTCCTACGAATCAATTGAAAAAACCACCTCCATCAAAAGAGTTAGTCCTGATCACCCCGGGCATTCTGAAGGCTGAAGTCGTTGACCCAAAAACATTTGAGGTGGCAAAAATAGATAAGGGTAAATCAATATATGTGGAAACAATGTCCACTAAGACCACAACAAAAATCATGAAACTCCTAAAGAGTGACGATCCGGTTTTCCTCCCGTTTGAACCACAAGGGATGGGTAGTCTTCTTGGTTTAACATCTCTTCCCTCCGATGACCTAGGTCTAGGTGTAAACATGATAGAATTAACAAAAAGAAGAGGAACAGTTGGAGATTGAAATGATGCCCATCAAAACCATCTCTAAGGTTTGTTCTATTATAAACCCTTGTTTCAACCCATGTGCATCTGAAACTAAGCTTGTCATATCCATGGGGCAAGGCCTCATCATTCAACAAGGGTTACAAGTAAACACAATCACTCTACATAGGAAACAAGGCCAGAAACATAGTCATGCTCACCCACACACCATGTCTCAAGAATGTGACAAAGAGGTTCATGAATGCCTCTTTCAGAAAAATGAGTTTAATGATTTGGACATATACACTTCCAGGAAAGGGTTGTAAGTTTAAACCTAGAATGGTAGGCCCTTGTCAAGAGAATGGAAATTTTGAGGATCATGGTTCTCCGTTGTGTACTTTTAGGGGTGAAGAATTCGATATTCATCAACTCTCTTCACCTTAGGTATCATGACATATAGTTGCATCTTCATTTCCATATGTACATTACTTGCATCTGCATTGCATTCCCATCCACCAAATTCATTTCGTAAATTTTATAATCAAGGGACTTATTCTTACAAAAATTCCTAAAAATTTATGAAAATATTGGCAAAACATTCAAATCATATCTCTTCAAATTTTCATAATATCATCAATCATTTCTGAATCATTTCATCAATTCAAACAAGATAAGACAAAGCTTTGACAATAACCATACCAAGGCCTGCATACTTGGTTCTACTCATAGTTTTCTTCTAGATTAGGTGTCTTTGCCTATAGTCTGTTCTAGAAGCTTCATGGTGTCACATCCATCCCATATACACCTCTTTGGAAATAAGAACATTCTAAACATTTTACCTAGATATATATGTCAAATGCAAATCAACAGAAAATTTTTATTTACACACTTCTTTTCCCCACCAACCTTCGGTGTTGAGCCCGCGCCTCTTACTAGTGGCATGAGGTTGGGAAAGGAGAGAAGTGCCCTTACTCACCTATGCCTTGTCCTTGGTGATGAGCCCATGCTTCCTACCGGTAGCATGGGGCAAGGTGTAGGGGGTCTTTACAAACAAATTAGAAAGTTAAAAGCAATTCATTCAATAAAGGAAGCTGTAAAATCATAAAACCAAAGCAAAATGAGTTAGATGTTCAAATTCCAAGAGATTTTAAAACCTTAAACCAGATTTTTTCAACCAAGTTTCCATCTATGGATCTAAGTCTAGATAAACTAGAAAGCAATTCACATTTTAAGCTATGTAGCAAACTTGAGTAGAATGAGGTCGTAGGTTCTCAATTTGGTTTTTCCAAATCCTTGTCTTTCTCTCATCATTACCATTCAACAAATTTGTATAACTTGTGTCCCTTCTAGCTCTCGGTGTTGAGCCCTCACATCTTACTAGTTGCGTGGGGTTAGGAGTGGGGCAAGTTCATTCTATTATCATATCACATTTTCATCACGTTTTTCCAAAACAATAAGAAGTATCGAAAATTGCTTAAAGAAACTAAATTTCAACATTACATTGTACTTACATCATCATATATCAACATTACAAAAACAACAAAAATAAAATCATTCTGTTAGCATTCATCATCCATTACATACATTCTGAAAAGCGTACAAAACTAGAAATTCTAAACATCTAGAGTACACATACGAATCAAACCATAAATGAAAGTCAACTCTATGTACAATGAATAGCTGACCAAAAAGGGGTATATATATATCACAATAAATCAAGTTTGTGTACAATACCATCACGCACTAGGCATGGTCAAAACACTCATAGTGAGCCCAAAAATACAAAAACAGTCATATAAGTGCCTCACATAATGGTAACAAAGTAATAATGGCTCAATAACCTATCAGTCCTTGTGGGACCCCTGAGAAGGTGCACACCTAGGGCTCCTGCTGTGGATCTAACAATGTGAATGTATTGAGTGATGTGCGTGTCCATGAGTATAACCACTAGCTATGGCCTCACTATGTGAGTGGCTCCTCCTCAACTCTGCTCTCTCACTCTCAGCTGCCTCATAGCCTGTAACCTTGGTCTTCAAATCCATAATCATCTTTGTCACCTTCTAGAGAGGTGAAACAACATCAGTGTAACATCCATCCTACAAAGGTTTCCCCACATCCTCCAGCAATTATGCTCTCATCTTCCTCATGGGAAGTATAAAAGTGTCCACATAGACCCAATGAATAAGGTCTCACCACTCCTCAGTGTTCACTGCAAGACAAAGAAAAAATTGTGAGTTAGAAAATCACAAAAATAAAAAAGAGATACAAGCATAACAACTAACATTTCTAAACTAAAAAAGTTGAGGAAAGAGTAAAATTACAGACTCGGATCACTGGGTACCCATGTAAGGTCCACTAGTGTGCCTGGTGTGGCTACTATGAGGTTTTGTTGTGTCTCTCCTCTGCTTGGGGCAAACTATGCTGTCCTATAACAAACTCCCTCATCTCCTCCCTCGTCTCGAGGAAGTGGACCCTTGGAGACTAAGGACTCCATCTCGGTGTCTGCCTCCTCCCGTTTGGCCATGGATCTCTCCAAGCTGTTATGCCACTCTAGGTCACTCTCCTCCTCCTCTCCTATGGGATGCCTCACCAGTCTCATCACCCAACACCTCATCATCTGACCTGTCACTAGTCTCCTCTCTAGTAGCCTCACAACTTGACTCCTCTATAGTCTCATCACCCGTGTCTCCTCCTCAGAATCAGAACCTATATCTATGGGCACCTCCTCCTCCCTGTCGTGAGCGGGTGCGGTCTCAACCTAAAGTAAAGGTGCACGAGTGGCACTAGATTCCCATTAGGCACGAACAACACACCTAACGGTAATAAGCACTCCTAGAGTCACCATTGTCCAACCAGGATCTCCATTGGGCCCCTTTCGAGCCTCCTTGACACTCCTATATGCAGGTGCCATAGGGAGAAGCATATCAATATATGGAAGACTGAATTGTTGAGGAACTCAGCCAAATGGATGAATCTCCACCTTCCCTGTCCTATCAACTAACTGGCTAGTAGTGGCACAAGAAGCCACTGTAGTCTTGTCCTATCCCCACACTCCTTCTATATCATGGTAAGGAGTAACAACTAATTCATCTGTCATCAATGAAGCTACTGGTTGATGGCAACACTCTAAGCACTATTATCCCTATCCATTTGGTGTTCCTGACTAGCCCCAGATCATGTACTTGCACTCCCCTCTGGTAGGGGGTAATACGCTCATAGAACCAACTCATCATGAGTGTTGGATGGATGAGAGACTGGCCCTGTAAAAAAACCACTTGATATAAATCATGGTAGGTGGTCCCAAGGATATTTTTTCCCCAAGCATAGGTGCAACTATATGCCTCTATATGTGTTACAATGGGAGCCCAATAATATAGCAAAGTATCACCCCCCTTGTTCCCTATTAACCGCAAAGACAAAATACCCATGATGGCCTTGCAGATAGTGGGGATAGGATTGGCGGAAATAGATTGGACCTTCATACCCTGTTTGGAGCCAACTTGCACCATGACATTGCCCATATAACTAGCCCACAAGGTACTAGTGGCTCTAGATTCTATTGTCTCAAGAGTCAACCTCCTCATAAGTATCAAAACTCCAAGTATTTGATACACATCCTCCAAAGTAATGGTCCTCTCACCCCTAGAACCTTGACATCTAGAAGGTATTCTAGTCAACATCTCAATAAGAAAAAAATTCACACAATAATATGACTGGAAAGGAGTAACATGGGGCACCCAAGCAATCCTCCATATATCTTCTCTCTACAGTCTATCAATCTCAGCTCTGAGTTAGCTGATCAAGGATCTCTAGGAACCAATCACATTCCTGCTCATAGATCCAACGGATGTACTCCTCCTCCTTTTGAATCCACAAAAACAACAAAAAGAACAAGTCAGTGACATTTGGAATAGGAAAGCTCATCCAAAACATTGTAAAACATCAAAAATAAAAAAAAATTGGGCTTAAAAAAGGTATTTGTACATTTTATTCAAAACCATCATCCTGTGCAGAGTGACAGTTTTGTGACCACAACCTTACTAGGGAGGCATTTTTCTAAGTGTTTCCCTATCATGGTGGTGATCCTGTAACCACCACCCTACTTAAGGTGGTGGTCATGAACATTTTCACCGTACAATGCTATTGGCCCTAAAAAGCTCACAAAAATACAAAAAATGACCATTTTTCATGAAATAAAAGACTGCCATATGGGCACCCCCTAGAGACTAGTCTAAAACAAGAAATTTAAAAAATAACCCCTCCTAGGCAAATATTTTGACATTTTTATATTTTAGGTTTCAAAACAAACAAATGAGAAAAACCTAACCTTAGACCGCATGACTCGATCTCTCGCTTATGGAGGCATGATCACAATCTTGCAATGGTCGTTTCCGTTATACTCTCGTCGAAAATGGTCACCGTGGGTCTAAAGCTCTAAAATCACCAAATCAAATATGGCACAAATGAATTAAAAAAATGGGTTTATTTTGATATATATATGTTGTTTTGACCTCGTTTTGAGTGCATGTGTTTGCACGGCTCGAGTGTTGGTGCAGGTATACTTCTATATCCGTATACAAATGGTAAGTCCTCTTGTCATTTTAATTTAGTGTTTATTTTTTGATAGTTTTTCTATCTGCACTTGAGTCTTATTTTCATTTTACAGGTAGCGAGAGCTTGGATGGAAACATTTAGGCACACAGATGTGTCAGGTATAGCTTTTAACTCCCCATTTTAGGAACGCCATACTTAGATTCTACATTTTATGCCTCTTCATGGCTAAGAAGCTTCTCCAAGGGGGCAATATGTATGCACCCAAAATTACGTGTGGTACATTATCAGGAAAATGGTTACAAAAGGTCCCCAATGATGATTCATGTCCTTTCAGAAGGTGTTTGAGTTCCTAAACCCATTGGTAGTATATATTTGTAGCCTAGATATCCCTACTTAGCCTTTGCACATTTTCTTATACCTTCCCACTTCTTTTTATACATGTTTTGACCTTAAGTGTCAAAAATGTTGCCTTGCTTAGGTGATGGTTTTGTGGTCACCGCCCTAGTCAAGGTGGGAGTTCTGTGTTTATCACCCTACGCAGGGCGGTGGTTCTGTGTGATTTTTCCAGAAACCTTCATGTGAAAATTAGACACACGTGATTTATGTTAATTTCATTTCCAAGGCATGTTTGTGAACCAAATCAGCTAAATTTAGTCTTGATTGCATGGTATTCTCTCCCTCTTCTATTTTTAAATAGATTTAATCAGTTTGAACTACCTCTTCACCCAATGAGTTAGAAAACTAGGGCTTCTTTGTGTGTGAGTTAACAACCCAACCAATTTGTTATATAACCATTGCTTGTTCTCAAGCAAAACCTGGAGAATTTTGAGTATTCTTGTTATTGCAAAGATGTTGCCTTTCTTATTGGAAATTTCCAAATCCAATCTCAGTTTAATTATACTTGCATTCTTCCACCTGCATTGCTTCCCAATCTGCCAATCCAAGTTTTTTCTATTCTTGTACTTTTCTTCTTCCTTTTTCGTTGCATTCCCACCCGTTGGAATCACTTGGATACAAAAATTGAAAGGATAAACTAAGGGGATGAATATTCACATAACCATATTTTCCACTGTTCTTGCATATCTAGGTTGGAGGTGTTGTTTGTTTACTTCATTTATTTAAATTGTTGTTTTTAAATCATATTCATCCAAATAATTCATATCAAATAGAGTAGAAAAAAATTCTCTTTCATTTGAAAATTGTTAGTTAATTTACAAGAGCGTTTATATCTCTTTTAATAGTGCCCAGTGATGGATCTTCCTTTTCCTATCCTTGTGGATTTGAAAGGGAAAGTATCTATATGAGGTTGTTTATCATATCATAAATTAATTGGAAAATATCTTGTTTTATGTTATCATTATTTAGGATACACTTAGCACATGTGAATAACCACACCGAGTTATTTTGCTTGTTTAGTTTCAGTGTAGAAGTAGATTTGATTATTTAGAATAAAAGCAAATTGCTGTTTATTGATTGCAATATTTCAGTTCTGTGATTTTTTCAGATTAGTTTCCTTTCAAGTATTATCTTAGATTGTTAATTTCATTTAGTTTACATTGACACTTCAAACTAGTTAGCACTTTGGTCCAATTAGGTAAATATACCATAAGAAATTTACACTACCCATTCATAGCCTCTAAATCTCCCCTCTTACCAATTTTTCTACTGGGAAATCACACTACCAGATCTTAGTCATTGATTCTCTTATAGCTATCCATCCATACATTCCACACTGGTTGTCTTGGCACAACCCATTTGACCCATTTGACACATATTTCTTAGGTTGTTTAGTAAAGTTTTCTATCTCTTGTAAGTGGATGTTTTTCCCATTGGATTTTCCTCCATTACTTGAGATCCTTGTTGTACACGATTACCTCATCATACGTAGCTTCTGTGACCCATTTATCATTTATGATTTTTCTTGTCTCATTTTAAGTTACTATGAAGGGGTGTGTTCATGTGTGATATTCTCCTTTTCATCTTGGGGCATTGTCCACATCAATTGGATAGTCATCATTCTTATGTGAGATCATAGGTCATAGGTGTCTTAGGGGGTATGGCATATTCCATCATACATGTCAGTGTGCATCACTACATCATACATGAGTTACTTTCCATTTCTGTATTGTAACTCCTCTTCTCCCTTGTGGAAGTATGATTGGTATTGCATTGGGAGTTACAAAACACTCCTATTTGTACTCATTTTTATTGATCTATGAGAATGAGTAGACCCTTTTATTTTTCATGCACATTTTCATGGTTGAATGATTTCTTAATACATGGAACTCTGTCACACTTCCATTCGAGTACAACTCAGTTGATGTATGTGTCATCCCGCTTGATTCTTATTCTCCCATCATCTCACAGTTTATTCTTCCATTACTTGTTTCCTAGTTAATGTGGCCGATTACTATGATGATACATTGCCTTATATTTATCCTAATCCAAAACATTCACCTCACTTTCCACTCCTAGTGTGACACCCATTTTTATTATGCCTTCTACTAAAGTCTTTAGCTAGCTCTTTACCTATACTAGATACACTTGATGAGACCATTGATATGCATAATTTTTAATAGCTTCTCCTAAAACTATTGACTTATAAGATTTCATTTTTTGATGATGAACTTATTTTTGAATATGAATCTAGTTGTATTGGATGGATCTGTGAGGGTAAAGTTATAACCATCTACATTCCTGCTAAGTTTCCTAATTATCATATTCATTCAATACCTCCTGACATAGAATCCACTAAGCATGTGGATGCATCTATTTTAGATAACGTTTTCTTCTCTAGTTTATGGTCCTATCCTACGCATCTTCCAAAACTAATATTTCTACCTTCCTTCCTTACACCGATAAGGATGATGATAGTGATGATGAGAATTCATATTTTTCTATAGATGGAAACACACATAGTGATTTTAATATTCCATGTGATAATGATATTCCTATCTTAGATGAATTGCCTTAGCAAATGTTTATGATGATGTTTCTAATCCTAACAATGTTTCTATTCATGATGATGATTTTGTTCATAATGAAGTTTATATTCCAAATAATATTTCTATTTCTTGGAATATTTTTATTCATAATGATGATGCCACATAGAACTATGTTTCTTCTTGTGTCTCTCCTTCTCCTAAATAATGTTAATGTTGTTACACGTGTCTCTTCAATTCCTCTTATACAAGAAACCAATGTGAATGATAATATACCTTATGTATGTATTAACAATTATGAGAAAGAACATATATCATGTGTTGATATTATTGTAGCTACATCTACTAAGCTTATTGTCGATATCTTGGATGCACCTAGTGATAAGGTCCTTTTAGATCAAGTAGACCAAAGTAAATATCTAGTTCTTGATATGCCTATAGGTGATGACATCTATAGTAAACCAAATAGTGATCTTATGGATACTATAAATCATAAAATACAAACCTTGAATGAGCCTCTCATCAAGAGATCCTTTCTCTAATGCATGCAGTAGGTTATTCACAATGTAACATACATTAGGGAAAATTTTAGCGTTGAATATTCATAATTAGGTGAATAGTAAGAATTATGGAATATGAATTTGGGTATTTTTACAACCATGGCAGTGACCATGTTTCACCAAAAAATTCCATAAACAATAATTTGTCCCATGTGAATATCCAATGGATATCCAATCCCAACATATATTTTTTATTGAATCATCGCATGATCGACGAGATGGAATTTTAAAACATTCTTGGACAACTAAGAAATCTATGGAACCTTCCGAATCCTATGGTCTCATTCACCAACATATTTGGGATTTTTTAAAAATTTGATTAAATTTTCCATATATATAAATTTGATTAAATTCACCACACACACACACAAAGATCTAGATTGTAGAATCAATAACAAAAGTTCATAGTTTTTTTAATCTTTTCCTATTTTCCAGTTTGTGAAGTAGTAGAAAAGGATTCAACTAATCAACATATTGAAATTTTCTTACAAAAAATAAATAAATCAAGGTATTTCTAGCTACTACATTGCAGTTTACATCCTATAAGCACTTAGTGTAGGTATGTCTATTTAAAACATGTTTTATATCATGTCGCATTGCTTTCTATGCTTTTGTAAGTTATTTATGTCATTTTTTTTTAATTTTATGGTATCACGAGTGTCATGACACTGCAATGCCTTAGTATATTTTCATCCCATCACTTACAACTCAAAAAATTTCCTTAAAATATTCAAGAAAAAGGAAACTAAAAAGGGTACCTCATGAAAACATGCAATTCGAACACCTCCTAGTATTGAAATTTGAAAAATAACATCCTATTTTGAGAAACCATCTAAGAAATCTCATCCTCCTCTAGCAACACTAACACAATCAAGGGATAATGGTTGCATTTGAAACAAAACTCAGAATGAGTTCAATGATGATTTGATGACCGCTGTTGTCAATGATGACAACAATGAAATGTCTCCCCTTGAAGAAATCCCATTGAATAGATTTGAAACTACATCACTAGATGATTTAAATTTCCACTCTAGTGCTAGTACATCATCACATGCCCAATTGAATGCTAGAGGTGAAACTTAATCAAAATTTAAATTCCACCATGGCTAATACTCATGGGACACCTATTTATGGAAGAAAGAGAAAGGAAAGAAAATGGGACTTGGGAAATAGTTTCTGGTTAGAGTGGATTTTTAAGTATTCATTTATTAAAATTTTTGAAAATGAAAGAAAATATGAACCTCACAAATAATTCAAATGTACAATCTATATCTTGAAATTGGATAGGGACAAGACAATGCAACTTAAATTTGATACTATTGAAAAGCATGCAGGAAAGATATGTGAAAACTAAACTATAGATGACGTTATGAAGAATGTTACTAGATGGAAAAATGTAGATGATTGTTTAAATATTAGGTTTGAAAAATAATTTGAGGAGCACAAGAGAATTGAAAGAATAGTTACAGAGAATGGAGGGACAATTAACTCTAAATTCAACAAGGTCATTCAAAATAGTCTTTTAGGTAAAATAATTCAACTAACTACTATTTTTCACATTCTGAAAAAGAGGTCATCCTATAACAAATTTTCTTGAAAAAAAGAAGATGATTTATTTTGTTGGTGTTCCACACTTTCCTCATTCTCACTGGTCTAAAAGTAATTGTTGGGATTGGGAAAAATGCATAGCTCTGGTTGAGAAAAAAGAATTGAATAAGAAACTTAAGTCTGTACGATATGTGTCTTTGTCTATTTGTCTATTTATACTATTGAGAATCATGTGAGATAGCCTTACTTACTATTCAAAATATGAGTGAGAAATCTAATACTGAAAACCTTTGTGAATTGGTGATAAGAAGTTTTAAGGAGATCGGTAGCATGGATGATGTAGTCACAAAACCATGCACTTTAGACATTTATTTATCCTGCTCTCATAATACTATTTAGAAGGTTCTTGAGGGAAAAAAGTACTAATTAACCCCCATCCTTTGGCCACTTTATTTTATTTTATTTCATCATTACGAATCTCTTGCACCCTTATGCTCAATCAAATTTTGTCATCTTGCGATATTTTAGCCTCGGCTGGGGTGTCCAGATTCGTACTGGGGTGCTTGTTGGCACCCTGGTCCCACCATGGGAACCCCGATCCTTATAGATATTTCCCACCTCTTTTTAGGATATTTTTATCCATTTGGAATATTTACTTTTCTTGTGTTGAGCCTTTTCGGGGTTAATTTCAAAATTATACCAAGAGAACCATATAAATATAAAGTTATGAGACCATAATGAGAGACCTAACATCACTTACTACTATCACTCCATCTAGAGTTGCATCCATATATTGCATTTGATATCACTTGCATCCACATAGCTCCATCTTCAAGGCACAAGGATAAGACATCTTCATCACACTTCATAGGGGGAGGGATTCTATTTTATTCCATACACACATTCTATTACATTTTCTACACAGTTATTTCTTGCTACTTCAAAAAGTGCGACTTCCACAAGAGCAACCTAGGGCACGTTCACATACACTTGCACATAGAACTACATCGGGTCTGAGATGTAGTGCAAAAATTAGTTAGAAATTCCACCATTGTGGTAGCTGAGGATAGTCCAAACCCTTCATATGATTTTTTTTTTTAGGGTTTGATGTTTGTTTTAGGGTTTTGTAGGTCTTTCTTCCATCTTGATTCATTGGTGACACTCGACACAATATAGTAGAATTAATGCAATAGGTAGCAAACATTGAAAATTACCTTTTGGCCCTATGAAGACCATATTCATAGATTTTGCATAGACTAAGGCACCCACAAGCGCCCTAGTCTTCCTCTAGGCGCTTCAGTCTAACTAGATCCTCCGGATCCATCCTTTTTGACATCCCTGCACAAGAGTTCTTGCTCCTGATTTTTCTAGTCACCTCTGTGACACTGTTCCACAGTCATGTGTTATCAAATGAGTTATTTCCTTTCCCTTCTTACACATTAGGGTTTCTATTTTACTAGTTCTATTATTTAGTACATTTACATGTTGTCTTAGTACAATTATTTTCTACATTTATATGTCCTCCTAGATTAGATTAACTATATTTTACTACCATTAGTTAGTAAATTTTAGCTAATCATTTTGGTGAACTCGACTTACAAATTTGTCTTCCTTATTTTATGCCTGTTACATGTAGTGGTCATTTTGGGTCTCTTCGTTACTGTGAACTCCCATCATTTACTCATCATACCCCTAAGTTAATGATTGATACAACTACATTTATAGAAGAAATTATTTTAGACACTTCCAAATAGGTGCCTCTCCATAAGATATAAGCATCTGATAGTGAAAAATCCTATGAGGAAGACACCAATGTTGACCAAGACCAACTTAATGTTATTACTAACTTTCACCAAGCATTACGTGAAAACAATACACATATTCCGCATGTCTTGCATGCTTTAATAACTGCTAAGAGATATCATGACGCTTCCACTTTTGTCACTATTTCTTCCACTCTTATGGTATCTAATCCACCTACCCATGTGTTTGCTCCTATAAACTCTACTGCATCTACCCATATATCTTCTCTTATGGTCTCTACTCCACCTGCCCATGTTTCTACTCCTCTTACTATGATTTCTTCTCCCACCATTCACCATGGTGCTTCTCATGACCTACTAGGTTCTTCATCAAATTATCCAAACTTGACATCTTTATACCACGACTTGCAAACACAAATTTTTTAGCTTCAGTTAGCTACCTCATGCATCAAACCATCACTAGATTCTATAGTCTTGTTGCATACCCATTTTGCACCTACCATATCCACATTATCCATTACTGCCCAATTTTTTCTCTCCTAAGATACCCATATTTAAAGAAAATGGAGATCCACAAGAACACCTTCACACATTCCATGTAGTATGCCTTGACTATGTAGATGATCACATTAAACTAGCTAAGATTTTTCCTCATAGTTTACAAGACTATGTGATGCATTGGTTCTATGACCTACCTGTACATTCGATAATTTCTTTCACACATTTGGCCAATTCCTTTCTTACTCAATTCTCTATCAACATTGGCTCTAAGATCTCCTATGCCCAACTGACATAACATAAGAAAACATCTAATGAACATTTATCTGATTATGTCTTGCGACACAAGAATAACTTAGATAAAATGTCTAATTTTCTCATGGATCCTGAACTCCAAGATTTATTTATTCAAATTCTATTACCACCATTGCAAGAGAGTGTTCTCTTTGAGAAATTTCCTTCATTTGATCAACTTTTCCATATTCTCAAGCTTTGTGAGACAAAGCTCTTGTAATGTCTTGATCATGGAAGTTACTACGATGACTTTCCCTTTTTGATATTGCAAATGTCGACATGTGATTTTTCTTAGGAAGGTGTATTCCTTCGACGTTGAAAATCATGTTTGCAATGAGTAAGTATTTCTATTCTGAATTCATGCTTACTATGCTTCTATTTAATGGGAAATGATATCATTTTACTTTGTAATCTGCAAGTTGTGGACCTGTAGAATTGTTTTCATACTTTATATATATTTGTTAACAGTACACCTTGAATCAATTCCATTGATCCAAGGTATACTTCAGTTTTTCTTTGTTGTCATCTTGTTAATTGACTTTCTAAAAGAAATGTATTTTGGAATAGAGCTGGGTTTTGTTGTAAATAGTAAAGAACCTGGTTTTAGGTATTCTTACTTGGCATCATGCTGACAACGGTAAGATTTGATCTCTTAGATACATAAACTATAACGCTGGATAGCATGAGAAGGTAAAAGTTTTGTTATAAGGATATTGAGGAAAATATTTTAGCCTTGAACGGAATGTCTTGTATTATGTTGGCTTTAACCTAAGGTGGCGAGACCCACTCGGGACCTATTATTGAATTATTGTGGTTTGTGCTCTAACTTATGTTTTAACATCCTAACCTACTTGGACTTTAATCTAAAAGGTTGTAACTTAACCTAGGATAAATTCTAAGAGCCTAAGAGATAAAGTGGAAACCTAAATATTAATAAGAGGACCTAAACTATTAATAATCCTAGGGGGACCTATGGGATTATGTGGCAAGTGGGAGGATAGTGGCGATGGTTTCTAGAATAATAATTTGGAATAAATTACAGTCCTTGAATTTTTAAATTGCCAAGTTTGGCGGAAGCATGGGAAGTTAATGGATGTCTAACTAACATTGTTGCTAAATTTAAATTACATGAAAAAACTTAAAATGGAAATTCACCAAGTTTGAATTTGTGGTGGCATGAGGAAAGAGGGGGAAATTGCATTCAATGCATTTAATGGTGTTGGTTTCAGTGAAGAAACCCTCCTAGGAAAGAGGAGAAGCGAGTTTTGTGGGAATTGTTGGTCATTTGGTTTTTCTAGTTTTTGCTCTGCACTTGGTTGCTATTTTGAGCCTACACATCTATTTTTGATCCATTGTAATCTTGAGCACCTTCAAGATGTCTCTGAGCTTGTGGAAACAAGAAGGTAGTTGGGAGATCTGGCTATTGAAGTTGTTGCAGAGAAGAAATCCTTGAAATTTTTGGTTGTTATCTTCTGCAAGTTAACAAGAAATCTTACCAGGCATGTTAGGTTCTTCCTATGAAATAGTTATGCTATTTATTAAACATCTTTATTAAAAGAACTCTGCTCTTAGAATTGAGTGGTTTTGTGGAAATGTTATGGTATGTTTGGCTGTGATCTTTTGCTTGAGTTGTTTGAAAAAGATGCAATATGAGTATTTTCTGAATACACGCATGATAAAATCGATGTTCTCAGTTGAAACTCTTAGTGTATGTAGATATCATCACTGCTATTACGATTTTGATGAAATGGGTGTTCAGTTTGTTATCTCTTTGTGGGTTTGAATTTGTTGAAGGTAATAGTGATATAATTACTATTTTTTTGAGTTGTATATGCTCGAAAGCTATGGATTTCATGGAATGATAAAGCAAGACTTTGTTTGAATTGTTTTCCTTGCTAGAAATGCGGTTTAAATATGATTTGGTTACTTTGAAACCTTATGAATACCATGTTGTCATTCTCATTGCATGTTCTGGAAGAGATATGTTATTTCTCTTACTTTTGGGTACACATAATGATTTTTTAAAAAGATTATCTTCCTTATTTGAACCTGAGATTAATTCAATTTGCTTACCTAGAGGATTTGTGTTGGAACATACAATTTTATTTCTCCCTTTGAACTCGATGATGAGTATAGGTACTATGAATGACAACTCCTTTGTGATTTTTATTGTATTTGAACCAAGATAGATTCTTTTCCTTTGTGATTAAACAATTTATTTTATACTTATGGAATTGAGACTGTGTTACTTGGTTGTAATCATTTAATCATTTTAATCCTTAGGTTAAACATGCTTGTTTGTAAAATGTATATGTTATTTTATTTGTTGTATCATTATTGAGTTTGTTGAAAGGGAATTGTAAACTTATTCCTACTCTTTGAATTTATACCTGTATAAAAGATGGATGTTAGATTTAAAAGAAATAATGGGAAGGAGGGAATTGATACTCTACTCTTCTCTTAAATACAACTTTTAAGTTGGAATGTACAAATGGTTAATACTTAGGTCATTATGGATTATCAATTAACTTGATAAAAGGGTAAAATACATATGAAATCATCTGTAATTAATCATTGAAAATGGATCCTAACTAATGGATGATGAGGAAAGAAAAATTAGTTTACGAAACAAGAATTCGTTAATACCCCTTTGGAGTGTCGTATCCGAAGGATACTCAGAAAGAGGAAATCATATCTCCTCTTAATAAACCTTAAATTAAGGTAAGATAATTGAAAAGAAATGGATTCATGTGTATAAGAAATATACCTCATTCAAATGATCTCTAATATAAAGGAAGCCTAGATTTAGAATCAATCGCGAATGAACTTGGTTAAGCTTAGTAAGTTAATCTTACTATGTTAAGCTGATTTGGACTGTAAGTCTGTAATTTAATTAAAAAACCAAGAAACGATATACGAGCCCTTGGGAAGAAGGGTAAGTTATGAAATTATCCACATGACGAGTTGGAGCCAGGTATGGCTTGCAACTGCAATAATCAAAGATGTTAGAAAATCAACAAGGTTGTAGTTGACATGTAGCAACACCCTTCCGAATTAGATCATCTAGGTTTACATAAGCGCGGACTTGGCCTTAGTTTTACTTTGGACCAAGTAAGGAATATGTCCTTGTATATGGGGTGAATTGTAATGACTAAAGGTAACTAGACACATGCAGTTGACTAGGGTCGACGGAGTATGTCTGTGAACCCCTAGTCATCATGAGTGTCCCACTATACCTTTTCATATTGCTAACTTGAGTTAAGGTTAAACTTGGGACAAGAGGACTGACATGAGTCAAAAAAGACCATTCTAGATAACATATGAAGTCGGGTGAAGGATGTATTCCTTTGACAGGTATGCCGTCCAGGAATATGATCATGCTAAGCATGTGAAAATATTTGGCCAAAGTATCGCAAGCTACTGGTTGCGTTGTCCTGGATCACCTAGTTTAAGAAGTGGGATTTCAGATGGATATCAGTAACAGATATTCATATAGGCCTCTTAAATAGAACATTTTAATAGCCGAAAGGGTAAAGAGAACCAATTATACTTAGTATACATTACATTGAATTAACATGAAGGATCGGTAAGAAGCCAAGTCATGAAATGAGAGATCGATGAAACTCCGAGCCATGAAATGGGAGATCGGCAATTCATCGAGTCATTACAGCTACATATGGTTATCTTTTATGCGATTTAATGACATAGAATGTGTGTTCCATATTATGAATATGTGAATAGAGAACATTAATCTAAACATAATGTGTGTTCTAAATCATGGTCATTTAGAACAGAGAACATTAATTAAAACTTGGAACGTGTGTTCTAAATTATAATAATTTAGAGCAGAGAACGTTATGCAATTTTTTTTCCCTTGTTCTAGAGTCATAGATGGGAATGTTACAACTCTTAACCATAGGTAAACTCAAATATCATGAGATAGCGTCATCATCCACCCACTTCCAAGGTAAGCCAACATTTAAGACTTCTACAACTAAATCCATGGATGTAAAAACTACTGTAAATACAATCTCTACTCCAAAGGTACTTTGGCCACAACCATATAAATTCCCTTTTACTAAGTATAGTACACCTCTGATTTTTCTTCTACCAAAGCTCATTGATAATAATCTTATCACTTTACCTTCTCATCTACAAATTGACCCATCTAGACCCAAAGGGTGTAATTTTGATGAAAGACTTTATTGTGATTATCATCAATGTATAGGTCATTCCACTGATCATTGTTTCTGGCTACGACATCTCATTCAGGATTTTCTTGACAATGGTAAAATTGAACTTTTGGAGTTCGAGACAACCCTGCCTACTAATGAAAATCATAAACTTAAGATCTTTAATAACCCATTACCAAAGCATAACACAAAATCCATGGATTCAACCACTAATAATATCTCACACACTATGTTTCCCACTCACTTAGGATTTCTTGATTTTTTAGTTACCAACACCAAATATTTTCCACTAATCATTTATTTTTCCAACATTTATTATTACGCTAAGTTTACATGCAATCATTTACACATCCAAGCACCTATTGGCTCAACCTCCATTAATAGCACTAAGGTTGAACCATCATGGACCATTAGTGCATGTTCTATATCAATCCTTAAGGCTATCAGGTACCCTCTATCCCAAGTCAAGTACCCTTTTACAAAACCCGTTGGTGTTGTTAAGCTACATGTTACAGTTTTCTCACTTACTATGCTTGTATCTTTCCTCATTGGAAACACGGTTGAAGGATATGACATGCTTCTCAGTCTCAATTGGATTTGTTGATAAAAATATATCATTTATATGAATCATCTATGACTCAAATTTATTTACAATAATCAGGTCATCTCTATTAATGGTGTCCCTCCATTTGCTCTATGGATACCATCTCATCGCACGGTATTTAGCGCATCCCCTAATTCTTCTACCACATCGCACTCTATGTTACTCAAAGCACAATATACTCCTACTTTTCCTACTCACATATCATCTTTGTGACCACATCACTCCACTATCCCTATACATCAGCATAGGCCTATTCCTCAAACAGTTATTGCATCATGATATATATCACCACCTTATTTTATTCCACATGGATATTCCTCACCTTCGTACTCCGTATCACGTAGATATCCATCACCGACATAATTTATGATGCCAATACCTTCCTCATACATTCATCCCTCACATACACATAGGAATCATTCACCACTACAAAATTTATCTACCATACCTTCACTATTCAAGCATGGTCATACTCTTTGACATCTTACATCAAATGCTAGAACTCTGTCCTTCACCATCATCAGATAGTTCATTTATCCATGCAAACTTAGGGGGGAATAACACTTCACCCCCCACACCTCGTTTTAAAATCATTACTACATTTTTATACATTCATTAGCAATCACCATCGTAAATTCTGGCATCATTAACCAACAAAACACTCTGGTTCTATGGTTCACACTTGACTATTGATGGACTACAACATGTGAACCCCACACACTACACTATAGGCATTACACATTGCATTTCACCTTATGCATCATACATAATAAATTTTACATATAGTCTACAACATTTTGACATTTATACATCATACATCATGCATATACCCTTGTCTACGTGTCTTACATCCTGCGCTACTTATCCTACATATTACGTTATCCTTTTGTCTACATACCATATATTCTACACCATGTATTTTCACACCTATTATACTAGTATTCATCATATAGGAGTCTAGAATTACATTAATCTTCTATCTACATACAATACATGTCATTATATGCATTACATCTTACACATTTTACATGTCTAACATTGCATTCTACATACCATACACTCTTGGTCACACTACACCTATTACATTTTATATTATACATTGCATTACTATACATCACACATACTCACACATTCTATCCACCTTGTATTTTACACATTTTATACATCTTGCATTGGTATATTTACACATTCCACTCTGCACATGGTCGAATGTTACCGTTACATACACTACATTGTCTTCTATGTGCTGCACTCATTACCCGATGAAACACTTTAGTTCCTCGGTCCATAGTCAACTATCGAGGGTTTACAAATCAAATGGACCTTACACTCATCACACATTTTCTATTCGACCTTTCACCATGTGACATTATTAGGATAGTGACATACACTTTAGGCTAAATCATCACCTATTCTATCATTTTGTAGTGGTATACACCTTAGGTTACATCACTACTCTCTACTATTCATCTTGTAGTGACATACACTTTAGGCTAAATTGTCACCTATTCTATCATTTTCTAGTGGGCTACACCTTAGGTTACATAACCACACCCTCCTTTTATTTTGTAGTGATATACGCTTACGGATAAATCATCACTCATCCATTCATCTTGTCATGATATATGCTTCGGCTATAGGGTTCACACACACACACCATCACTAGGTCACATCTCATCACTACACTTACACATTCATCACAACACATTAAACACAACACACACTACTCAACCATTTCCTGATGACGCACTCTCGTTTATGGTTCATTCTTGAATGCTGAGGGGGAAAAAAAAATGAACCTCATTGCATACATTTCTATCCAATCGGGGGGCACGCAACTCCTATCACTTCATTTTGCATTTCATTCCATCCATCCACAACATGCTACATATTATGGTTTCTTATACTCTTGCTTACTTTTTTTGATCCATGATCGCTTTATTGCTCATGCTAGTTTGATTACTTGTATGTCATTTATCTATACCATCCACACATGCACGTTCAAGCCTTTTTATAGTTGTGATCACATATACAAGTATCTTACACACAACATGGATGCTCGTCTTATCCTCTTCCTACACTGGTTGTTGGGAGCATCCACACATTCATCTCTTCTAGGTGCTATTGTTTTATTTTGTACTTAACACTTTACATTACTTGCTTTTACACACTTTTGACATACTAGTTATATTTCTAACATGCTAACGGGTGCTTCATGTGTAGCATTTGTTATGTAGGGATATTTATTTCCATACTTGTTTGATTACATTGTCTGCTATTTTCTGCCATTGTTTTCTATTGTTTGCGGGCCTTGCCCTATGTTTGGTGTGCACACTTGTTTGTTATTTTCGGCCATGATGGATTTGGGTGTCTTACAACATCATGAGTGATATCCCATGTTTGCAGCTCACTTTTTGTAGATTAATTGTCTTCTTACGTGTTTACATTACTTTGTTTGCTAGCTTACACACTGTTTGCATAGCTTATACATTGTTTTCTACATAAATGCATGTTTTCACTTCTCTTTGGCTAGCCTTATTTTTTATGCGTTCCTTGGTTTCTACCAAGAAATTTTCAGTGTTACATTGTACATGCGGTTAGTCCTCTTTTGGGGTTGTATTTTCCTATCAGCAATATAACATGCAACCCCAAAGAGGGGGGCATCATTTGGGGATTTTACATACTAAAAAAATGTATTTACATCAGTTCAGTTTAATGCATTTTATGCCCTTGGTATTGTGGGTTACATATAATGAGTGTGTTTAGACCAGTTTAAAAACCCCATACACAATGGGTTTTACATGACATGGTGTCCTTAAAATTATGGGAAGTAGTTATATGCTTGGAGGTTATAGTGGATGTGCCTCTCTACACTAATTCAGCTAGTGGCATCTAATCGCCATAAAAACCAGGATTCATAGAGATCTCTACACACATTCAAGGAAGTAGTTAGAGTTTGAAGGACACAAAGCATTTCCTCCCTACACTTATTCAACCTATGGCATGAGATCACCCCAAAAACTTGAAGTACAAGATATACTTCTACACTTTCTCTCTTGACATGGATAAGGTGCACATGTTCCATTTACATTTGCATATTTTACATTTACATACACATGCATATTTTACATTTACATACACATGCATATTTTACATAACATTTTTATACTTACATACATAGATATTTGACTAATTGATCATTTTCTCCTTACAGGTCTGACTGTATGAGAAATAAGTAGTCAAATGGGGGTAATAACAAGCAACAACAATAATAAGAAATACCAACACCAACACTCTGCGATAACACATATTATCTACTGACCATGCAGGTACACTACACACTACATCAACTACACACACATTTTCCATAGGTTCACTCTCATCACTTTTCTTTTCACATTTTTCATCTTTAGTTTACACGTTCCTCCATATTTTTATCATTCCACGCTTTGTCTAGTCCTTTGGCATGCTTTCTTCATCATTTTACATTGGTATAAGGTACGCATCTCTATCTACTTTATGCTACCTATTTTTCCACTCAGCAACATAAATTTGGGGCAAAATGTAGTCAAAAAATCATGTAGTTTACACATTTATTTATCCTGGTATCATACTGCAATTTAGAAGTTTCTTGAGGGAAAAAAGTACTAATTAACTCCCATCCTTTAGCCACTTTATTTTGTTTTATTTTATTTCATCATTACAAACCTCATGCACCCTTATGCCTAGTCATATTCTGTCATCTCGTGTTATTTTAGCCTCGACTGGGGTGCCTAGATTCATATTGAGGCACTCGTTAATGCCCTCATCCCACCATGGGTGCCCTAATCCTTCTAGAGATTTCTTGCCTCTTTTTGGGCTCTTTCTAGCCGTTTGGAATCTTTATTTTTATTGCGGTCAGACTTTTAAGGGCTAATTATGAAAGTAAACCAAGATAACCCTATAAATATAAAGCTATGAGACCATAATGAGGGACCTAACATCACTTACTATTATGACGCCATTTAGAGTTGCATCTATCTATTTCATTGGAGATCGCTTGCATCCACATAAATCCATCATCAAGGCATAAGGATAAGACACATGCATCGCACTTCATAGGGGGAGGGATTCTATTTTATTCCATGCACACATTCTATTACATTTTCTATGCATAATTATTTCTCGCTACTTCACAAAGTGCAACTGGCACAAGAGCAACCTAGGGAATGTTCACACACACTTTCACATAGAACTACATCGGGTCTGAGATGTAGTGTAATGCTTAGTTATTATGTCCACCATTATGGCACCTAAAGATAGTCTGAACCCCTCATAAACATTTTTTTTTAGGGTTTTATGATTGTTTTGGGGTTTTGTATGTCTTTCTTCCATCTTGATTCATTGGTGACACTCGATAAAATATAATAGAATTAATGCGATAGGCAAAGAGCATTGTAGATTACCTTCTGGCCCTATGAAGACTAGATTTAGAGCTATTGTGTAGACTGGGATGCTTATATTGCATACTAGGGCACCTGCAGGTGCCCCAGACTTCTTCCAGATACTCTGCTCTAACTAGATCATCTGAATCCATCCTTTTTTGCATCCCTGCACAATTGTTCCTGCTCTTTATTTTTACAGTCACCTTTGTGACATTGTTTAATGATCATATGTTATCGGCTGAGTTATTTCCTTTCCCTTCTTTCACATTAGGGTTTCTATTTTTATTATTTATATTATTTATTACATTTACATGTCTTAGTACATTTTTTTGTGTGTTTATGCCCTCTTAGATTAGATTAACTATCTTTTACTACCACTAGTTAGTCAATTTTAGTTAATAATATGATTCTATAATTCCATTAAAGCTGGTATATGTTGGGGAAGATGGGGCATTTGTAATGTAAGGTCATCATAATTTTCTATGTGTAAGAATCCAAACATCTCATTGTCTATATACAATTTCCATTCATTGTATGGCTGATAGAATGAAAATAACATACAAAATAGTCAACAAATTTAAACCTATAGAAAAATTTGAAGATCTTGTTCGAGAGGTGCATGATTATTTCTGTCATAGTCCTAAAAGGTTTATGGAATTCTAAATCTTTACAAAAGGAATGAAAAATGAGAATAAACTATTAAAATATGTCGACAATTGGTGGGTCTCATTGTATCAACTGGTTTGTAGGGTGTACAATGAGTATCAATCCTTATTGGGAGTAATGTTGTAGAATCACATGTAAGTGGACAAGGCTAGGGATTTGATACATCATTTGACTAATTTAGAGACATTTCTAATGTTGTGTGTTGTCCTTCCCATGTTGGATGAAGTACATCGTTTAATTAAACAAGCCCAAGAAAGAACTATATATAGTGCTGATTTTTCTGGTTTGAGGAAACATGTTTGTCATGCAATAGAATATTTGTTTATCAATGATACTACTTTTTTAGGTCCAAATTTTTATGGTTGGAATAATTTGATAAATATTAGAAATGTAAGTAGCTTTATGATGTTTAACTTGTTTGGAGAAGTATGTTCTTCTTTACATGGATATGAGATACCAATGTACCTATTTCAAATAGTAGATGGTTGATAAGGTAAATGTCATAGGGACACTCTTTGATAACATTATATCATCAAAAAGAGTAAGGTTAAGAGAAATTTTATTTTCCCTACTATAAAAAATAAGGTAACATTTTAGTAGGTATGCTTTAATTGAAGCAAATGATTTAGTAAATCCCACCTATTGAAATAGTGTCCAAAATGAAAGATGTTTTCAGGAAGACTAGCACAAGAGATTGACTACATTGATTCAAATTTTTTATAATCCTATTAATATCAATGAAATGAATATTCTAGGTATTTTAAGAAAATATAGGTTGATTTAAAAATCCCATGAATTCGCCTCTACAATTATTGAACAATTCAATGTTTGGATAATCCTTTAAAGTGTGGAGCAATAACCCAACTATGGAAAAAAATTGGGTTGAATACTAGTTTATAGAAAACTATGTCTGATTTTTTCTCATTGGCTGAGCTATGTTAAACAATGATTTTAGGTTTAGTTGAAGATGAGATAATTTTACTGCTTTGACCTTTATAAAGTCAAAATTACAAAAACAAGCTTGATAATAATTTGGAAAATTGTTTAAGAATTTAAACATCATGGTACAAAGTGGATAATTTCTATATGATAGGGCTTTGATAATACGGAAGTTGATTAATGAAATAGATGGACTGAAAACAATTCCACAAATACATTAGACAACCCTATTGCACCAATTTATTGTCAATGAAGTGAGAGTTAGAGAACTGGTGAAGAAAATGATAGAGATGATCCACCATCAATACATTAGAATATTCCATTCATGAATATGTGATATAGATGTTCATTTAACATATTCAAATATTCAGTACATTGTTATGATAATATATTTTTCCTTATTTATATTTTTAAAAAACACAGTGTCGATTTGTAGTCTTCAGAATAAAACTTGAAATATATTGCATTGATTTGTTGTCTTCACAACAGAAATAAATTGTTTAAAAAAATTATGTTTCTCATACACCTACAAAGAATTAACATAATTTTTTTGTCAATTTTGTGAACCACTATGTATTGAAATGAAAAAACAACACTATTCCTCATTACACTTGCTTGAGACATTCCTTGTATGGAAAAATTTGAAAAGCGCAACAAATGGAACAATTTTCAAAATTAAATTAATCTTAATTATATCATCATCTGTAACATTTTCCACTCTTCATCTTATGGAATTACAATTTGTTGTAAATTAGAGTGACTTCTATGTAACTTTGTTAGCAATTCGTGATTGAAAGTGGAGATTTCCTTTATTGTTTTATGCAAACTTATTGATAAGGTTATCAATGGTTTATCGAAGCCAAAAATGTTTTTCTCATCTATCTTCTCAGAAATTTGGTTCTTCTCTTGCATCATTTTTTCCTTCACATTCTTCTAGATTGCATCCTTCTTAATGAATTGGTGTGTTTTGTAAAAAGGAATTGGTAGACCAAGATTTTTGAAATCCTGTACCTTTCCATGCAGCTCCGTAACATTTTTTGACACTTATCCACTAATTCATGTGCTTTGCCTAGCATCACACACTTCCGAATGATAGACGATTCCTTTATTGAGGCATCAACTCAATTTTGAATTCCTCTGGCTTCCATTTCTGTGTCACTAAATTTGTAGATAAATTCAAAAAAAATCCTTGCTGTATCCTCTCTTGAAGCCATCACTTTTTTTCTATCAGTTACATAGTTACAGATCTTATGAGAGATTCCTTCCAGATCATCCATGAATTCAAACAATCTAATCAAATTATCAATTTTTTGGTGTATTTCCCACCAAATGTTATCCATCATATTAATCACTACCTTTTTATAAAATTTAGATAGTTTGGTGTTGGAAGACTGTATTTCCATTTTTATTTCACTAGATCCTTTTGTAATATTTCATTTTGTTTTCTCTCTTTCACTAGGCTACGTTCTCATTTTTTGACATTTTCTTTATCTTCCTTCAAAACCTCTTACAATTCTCCCAACCTTTGTTCTAATCCATTATACTTGTCATTTTATGTAACATTTTCTTCACTTCTTCTAGTTCCACCTATGCCTGCTCATTCGCAGTGATTTCAGTCATATAGGTGGATGATTTTATCCTCTTCTCTAACTCGCCAATCTTATTAACTGTCACTTTTTTGTTTTCTTTCACATTTTCTAGTTCTGCCTCTAAATTTTGAATTTTATTATTTAAATTATTGTTCTCTCTTTCTTCCTTTAGAAATGTTGTGTATACCACATAATTGTTCCTTGTTGATACATTTCATTTTCACAAGGTTTCATCCTAGTAAAATCCATTTGAAGGGTTGTTACATCATAGTCACTATAAACCATTTGTCCTCTGGTTTTTCAACTTTGGGCACAACATACATGTAATTAGTAATTTTTTGAGGGGTGGATTTGCCTTCAGTAATTAATTTCCTTGAGGAAATGCTACCCTACATAAGAGTAAATGTATCTCTCTCTGTCTTTTTCCTCTTCTCGAGTCCTTATTGGCTAGTAGGAGATGTATATATGGGTATCTTTAGAATAATATGTTGGTGTGAAAATTTCTCTCCACTACCACTACCAACACTACAACTGCCAAGAATAAAAAACACTAACAGATTCACTGCCAACTCCTCCTCTTGAATTTTTAACCTGTGGCTGAAATGTATGCTAAGGATGTGACTTTGGATAAAAATCCATTGGACTACAAATTTTTGTATGCAGTGGTACTTTCTCTGAAGCTCCAAGGCATAACTTATCAAAATATTATCTAGGATGTACCTCTAGTGGTAGCCAAATGCCTTGTCTTGTTGAACCCAAACAATCACCACTAAAATCCATATTTTTGGCTATAAATGCCCCTATGGAATATGTTTGTTTCATGATTTCATTTAGACTTGGTTTATATGAATGATCTCCTAGAGTAGGGGAGTGTATAATTCCTCCTAAGATTCAAATTGATCGTCAATACTTACCTCTGCGGGATGCGCTTCATTCCACAATCTTCTAAAAATTACATCTTATGGAATAAAATCATACTCTGAAATAACTTTTGGATCACCTAGGTCCCACCTCATAGACCAAAAGGAAATTATTTTTGACCTTGTCCAATTTTCATCTCACAATGCAAAATCTAGATGATTTGGCATGTTTTTAAAAGAGGACATTTTATCAGATTTTTCTTAAATATTGTCATATTGAAATGCCTCTGCATCAGGATCTTTCTGTGAATGCAATCCCAAAATATGTGTTGAAAATGTTTGAAAACTAATTACTTTCTCAATAGAAATTTCAATCATTAGTTTTTGTATGTCATCCCAAGAGTTATTGTTTTTCAATTTTTCTAGTAGGTGTTTACTTTCATGATGGATTTTTATGGCATAGTTCTTGTTCGCCATTACCCTTACTTTAATCACCTCACATGGGTTATATGGCTAGTGAGAGTCAACATCGAGATTATTTTTTTTGTAAAATTTCATGTGCCACATTGAATTCTTTTCTCTCAAATGTGAACCCTCTACATGAAAATGGTAAAAAAATATGCTCCTCTTTTGTTGATTGACAAAATACATTTTATCTATGCTTTGCATATGCCGTATATATTCTAAGGCAAAAACCATCTTTGTCATATGTATTGAAAATTTGTAAGGTTATACTCCTAATCCATAAAACCTTAACACAATATATTCCTCCATGAAGTACCAGTCAACCAACTGTATTTTTGATCCTTGGTGAATGCAATCTCTATAGGTCAAATGAAATTTAGGCATTGTACTTCTTGAAATTTCTTGTTAAATTGAAGTCCAATAGTAGTCCACAAATTGATTATAGTCCCTTTTATTATCAAACATCCTTATCTTGGGGGTCCACTCAGTTAATGGAAGTAACACTTTTGCATGGCCCTTAACATCATTGTAGGCCTGAATTATAAGCTTGTTTCTCACAAAAAAAGTAGGTAGTGAACCTTAAGGTCTTAGTGTATCTACCATATTTGATTGTTAATAATTTTTTATGCATAGATTTTTTAATGTGCTCAACAAATTTGCAAGTACAAGGTAGAGTAATGAAATGGATATTGTATACCATTTTGAGGAGGGTTACATCCACTTGCTCATCACTATCGAATCTAAGGAGAAATTGATAAAATAGAAATGGTATCCCTAACCTATAGTTTAAACTTCGTAATTGTATAAGGAGGCTTACTTTTTGGTATTTTCCCCTCAATTGTTATTTTTCACACTGAAAAGAGTTTGCGAGAATCGAATCAGAAATGAGGCACCATGAAGTAGTTACACTCCAACGGAATCATGATAGATCTAGCGATAGCAAGGAAAAAATGATCAGTAATGGAAGAACTTGCTCAAAAAAAATAAAGCTTGCATAGAGGAAAGACAACGGAGTGTCTTGGCATGCTCATAAATGAATAGAAAAGGGGTACATATAGGGTGCTGAGTAACCCTAGTAGATGACACACATGAAACCCTAAACCTAACCCATGTGAGATGACCCTCCAATATGAGAAGAGGACACATAGGATAACTCACACTAACACCCCCCTTCATCGAAGCTAGGGTAGTGGTTGTGATGAGTCAAACAAAAAAGGAAGACACCCCTAAACACCTAAGAAAGATGTACCAATGGGGCCAAGCAACTAAAGGCCTGATAAGGTGCCCATATACAAACACAATCTTCCTAGAAGAAGAAGAAGAAAAGAAGGAAGAGAATGACTACATAGCCCGAAGAAGATGGGCAGCTGTAGAAGACCTCACCCCAAGAAGAGACTGTAAGTGAAGAAACTTCATCTTAGTGAAGGGCTTGGTGAATAAATCTGTAATATGATCAGCTCTCTGAATGTATTAAATGTCGATGATACCATTATGAATAAGCTCCCATATGAAGTGCATATGGATCTCAATGTGCTTCGTCCACTGATGCTGAACTGGATTTCTACAAATAGAGATTGTGCTTGTGTTATCATAGTAGATAATGGTAGGCTACCGAAAGTGGATGCCAAACTCTTTCAGAATACCCTGTAGCTAAATTACTTCTGTGGCAGTGTTAAATGCTCCTCTATATTCTGCCTCTATAGATGATATCGCAATTGCATTCTGCTTCTTACTAGACCAACTAATAGGACCCGAACCAAGAGAGAAACTGTAGCTAGAAGTAGATTTCTGATGATCTAAGTCACCGGCCCAATCAGAATCTGTGAATCCAATCAAGTCAATATCAACCCCTCCATGATAGTGAATGCCATCAGCATAAGTGCCATGAACATAATGAAGGATCTGTTTAGCTTCTTTCCAATGTGGCTCATGTGGCTCCTGCATGAATCTGGACACGATCCCAATAGCATATGATAAATCCGGTCGAGTGTGAGTCAAGTAAATCAAGCTCCCAACCAACTATCAATAAAGAGTATACCATTAACCAAGGGAGTAGAGTAATCTGCAACCAACTTAACCCCGGAAAGAAAAGGAGTAGGAGAAGACTTGCAATCAGACATTTGAAACTGAGCTAGCAAATCAAGAGCATACTTAGGTTGCAAAATCAAGATTCCTGAGTCAGATTGTGAAATCTGGATCCTAAGGAATTAATGAAGTATACCTAAGTCAGTCATGGAAAACTTGTTGGCTAAGGTGATCTTCACAGAATCAATAATAGAGGAAGAGTTGTCTATGATCAACAAGTCATCAACATATAGAACAAGAATGAGTATGGAGTCATCTTGCCGTAGAATATAAACATTTGGATCAGAGTGACACCTAGTAAACCCTGATGTAAGTAAGAAGGATTCCATCTTGGCATACCAAGCCCAAGGGGCTTGTTTAAGGCCATAAAGAGACTTATTTAACTTACAAATGAGGGAGGAATCTTGGACATAACCCAGAGGTTGTTCCATATAGATCTCTTCCTCTAGGTCACCATGAAGGAAGGCACTCTTAACGTCCATTTGATGGAATTTCCATCTGTTTGTTGCGGCAATGGCTAGGGTCAGTCGAATAGAAGTCATCTTCACAACCAGAGAAAAGGTTTCTGTATAATCAACCCTAGCTATCTGGGAGAAACCCTTAGCTACTAATCATGCTTTAAAATTTTAGACGTCTCCATCTACTCCATACTTTTTTCAGAACACCCACTTACACCGAATGATTTTTCTTCCTTTTAGAAGAGTGGTGAGATCCCAAGTATCGTTCTTCATGAGAGAGGAATACTCCTCATCCATGGTAGAATCCCACTCAGGAATACCAGAATCCTCCCAAAAAGACTGTGGATCAGAAGCAGAGGTGAAGAAAGAGTGGGGTCCAATGAAATATGAGTGAGTATGTCTCATATCTGAAGTATCTCCAACTAAATCTCCAACACTTTACAAAGTTTTCCTAGCCCAAAGGGGACCAGGAGGATCAGGCTCAGAGTTAGAACATTCTTCACTTGAGTGAGAAGGGACATAGTCTTCATCATCACTATTTTTAGAATCAGAAGACTCAAAGGTCTAATGGTCGGGAGGATCCGAAAGAGGAGCACGCTCAATAGTATCATCATCTGATGAGTCAGAATTTGAATCAGTGAGCTGAAGAACCTCAATAGGTGGAGAAGTAGAAGTCAAAGAAGACTCATCGAACTTAAAACTTCTTTCAATATACAACTCATGAGAAGTAGGATTCATCAATCCATATCCCTTCATGCCATTAGGATACCCTACAAAGATACAAGGTTTGGATTGTGGTTCCAAAGCCTTACGTTTCTTCTTGGGAATTTGAGCCATAGCCTTGGATCCGAAGACTTGACAGTGCTCAACATCAGGCTTACGTCCAAACAGGCTTCAAAGGGTGTCATCCCTCTTAATGCCTTGTGTGGAACACGGCTATGAATGTAATTTACACAATTCACTGCTTCAGCCCAATACTACAGAGGAAGAGACTTCGAGTGAATCATACAAGTGGCCATCTCCTTCAGAGTATGGTTCTTTCTTTCTACGACTGCATTTTGTGAAGGGCTATAAGAAACTGTATGCTGCAAAGAGATCCCTTCAGAAGTACAAAGATCCATCAACGTATTGTTTACATATTCACCTCCATTGTCAGTTCGAAGAACCTTGATAGAGAATTCCACCTATTTCTAAGCAAGAGCCTTAAAGTCCTAAAAATGTTCAAAGACTTCAGACTTAAGCTTAAGAAAATATACCCAAGTATATCGCGAATAGTCATCAATGAAGGTTAGCACATAAAGAGATCTAGTAAACAAAGGAGAAGGAAATGGACTAGAAACATCACTGTGAACAAGATCCAAGGGACGAGTGGCTCTCTAGGATTTTCCTTTGTCAAAGTTCTTTTCAGGATGCTTTTTAAGGGTACAACCCTCACAAAGACCTTTAGAAAACTTGACGTGAGGCAACCCATTGACCATTTCAGTTTGACTCAATTGTTCAAGGTAGCGATAATTTAGATGTCCAAAACACTCATGCCATAGCTTACTAACCTCATTTGCATGAGTGAGCAAGGCAGTGGGCATAGAATCAGAAGTAAAGTGGGAGAAGGTGTACAACTGTGAATGGTGATCTACCTTTCCCTCAGCCACTGTAGTGTCATTGTTAAGCTCACGAATAATCACTGAGTTAGGACCAAATTCCACTCGCATTCCTTCACCAAGGTGAGTATTTGGTAAACTGATAGGAGATTGGTAGAGAGATCAGGAACACTAAACACTTGGTTAAATGTTCCCCCATCCATATCTACTGATCCACTACTAGAAACTAACACTGTTGTGTCATTACCCATCATGATTTGGGACATACCACAAGGTTCGATGTTGGAAAACTCAACATGCAAAGAACCCATGTGGTGCAAGGCACCAAACTATATAATTCATGTCGATGAAGGAGCAACTCTGGCTACAAGGGCCTTTCCTTTCTTCTTATCATTTTCAGAACCTTTTGCAATAGAAGACTCAGCCTTCAGAGCACTTTATTTTATGGATTCAGGAACACTTATTTTGTTCTTCTTAAGTAAATGAGATAAGTGATCAATCTGTTTCTTAAAACAATGTTGCTCGTCATGACCAGACTTCTTGCAATAAGAACACAAATACTTACTTTTCTATGCCTTAGCCTCAGAAGTCGAAGTGTTTGCGTCATTTTTAGGTTTGGTCTTGGTTTATTTCTTAGGTTGATCCTTTGATTCTTTCTTCTTTTCAATCTTCTTTCCTTTGCTAGTAATTGCTACAAGGGCATGTGACTTGGACTTGAGAGACCCCATTTGAATGAGTTTGTCCTGTTCTCGAATGAGTTGGGATGAAAAACAGTCAAAGGAGGGCATATTCCAAGTATTGCCTAAAGCAACTTTTGTAGCGTAGAAAGTTGACATGAAGATAGAATATTCGGGACCTATCTTAGAGAGAATCAAAAAGATCAGTTGAGAATATTTCTTTTCTACTTGACATCCTTTTAACAATAATCTAATGTGGACAAATTTTGAGAAGAAGGCTTGTAGGTTTTCAAAGTCACTAGGATTTAACCCTAGTAGTTCGTTTTCCAACTCATGTGCTCTCATGTCATCTAGTTTTCCAAACATCACATCCAACATTTTCCATGTAGATTTAGGTGTTTTAGATGCCTCAATGTGGAAGAGCAAGTCAGGAGAAACGGACATACAAAGAAGACCTAAAGCTTCATCACTACGGTTTAACCACTTAGATTTTTCAGGTTCATCATCTGGTTCAGTCTCAGTTCCCATGGTGATGCGGAATAACCCTTTACCCCTTAGTTTCATTATTATTTTTGATCTCCATTCAAAAAATTTGAACAGCGTAAGCAAAGGAATTGAAAGTGCATCCATAGTGAGAGAGAGAGAAAGAAATGCAGAAAAGAAACACAACCACCCAGGACAATAACAACCCCCTTACTTTCTGCACTTTATAGTTTAGTGCGTTGATTACAATCGGTCCATGCGTGTGGTTTGAAACACTTGGTAACTTGTCTTGCAATTAGCGTAATAACATGCAAGAGAGGAGACCACAATAGTGTTTCGTGGAGTGCAACAAAGAAGGACACCGTAAACAAGCACAAGTAAAATAGAAAGGAGACAAACGTCAACCCTGGTGGTGAGAAAAAAATGTCTCATGTCATAAGAGGAAACCCCCTTATTGTAGACTGTGGCAGACACGCTCACTAGTCGCAAGCAATAATAAGGGTGTAAAACAAGGTTTGGGAACTTAAGGAGTTCATATAGTCTTTAGAATGCTAGAAAGGAGCTTGGAAGACAAAGAGGTGCACAAAGTGTCACTGCACACTTGAGTGCATGATTAGAGAAAAAAATTGACAATAACCCCTAAATCTTATCGTTTGGAAATGCCCAATTTTACTATTTTTAGAGCTATTGGAGTTAAAAAAAATGATAGAGAGGTTATTTTAGATGTTGATTTTTTATGTAAAGAGAGCAATAATGTGTAATTAATAAAAAAATAGATTTAATTAAATTAAATCTAATTAATTACAAGAAAAATAATTAAGATCGAAAAAAAAAGATCCTAATTAAGCTCTAAAATGATTAAAAAAATGATTTAGAATTTTAAAATAAGATCTTTAAAATATCTATAGAAACTTCTAATTAAAACTAATGAAAAATTACCATAGGTATGTTTTAAAAAAGCACGCGTATGGTTAAAATTAGGAATTAAATTTTTTTTGTTAATTTGTGGTTTTAGAAACTTGATATATATAAAAACACTCTAAAGTTAGAAACTTTAAAAACTTACCAAAAAGAAGTTAGATTTGTTTTAACAAACAAAAAAAAATTACCATGAAAAAAATTATGGCTCATTTTTGTAAAAGGTAGAGGATTTTTTGAGTAAGATTAAAAAAGGAAAGTAATTTAAACTTACCAAAGGGGCGATGGAGAGTTACAGGCTGTGCCAAGAAAAAAATGCAGAGAAAATTAGTAGGCCGCGCGGGAAAAATTACCAGGCCACGCTAAGTAAAAAAATGTAGAGAAATTGTAGGCCGTGCAGGAGGAATTACTAGGCCGTGCGTGAGAAATTACTAGGCCACGCCAAGTAAAAAAATGCAGAGAAAATACAGGTCACGCGGGAAAAGTAGAAACACAGAGAAAAATTGTTGCAGGCCACACAGGCATAAGATTTCAGGCCATTTTGGTGTTGGGAGATGTGTGGGTGCCAAGGGAAAGAATTACTATCCATGCATACGAGTTTACAACTGCTTCAAAAAAAAATGTGGCAGATGTTGTTGAAAACGCATGGTACAGTCCACGTAGGCTGAAGGTTTGTTTTAGAGATTGTGTGCGGCTGAACAATGGAGGAAGTGTGAACAATCCACAATAGTTAGATTGAAATGGTCAGAGGGACAATAGTCCATGCATAGTCAAAGGCTCCTCCACGAGCAACCACGACAGAGAAACACAAAAAACCTGTAACCACAGACTATCATGCATAGACAAATATCCTGCAAAAACCAGAGATCTTAAAAAAATTTCACTTCTATTTTAATGAAAATGAAATGAATCTCTATTTTGGATTTAGTTACATCCAACTAAAAAAAGCAATAAAACCCCTGATTTCTCAAGGTAAAAAACCTTCACATGCACAAGAAAAAAAACACAAAAAAACTTTCCGAGAAAGCTTGTTAGAGATATTAGCAAGATAATTTCTAGAAAATAGTGATCAAAAGATTTTCATGCAGAGTAAAATAACGAAACCAAGAAAGAGCAATAGTAACAAAAAAATTGAGTGCACGTTTACCCGATCTCAGCTCTAATACCATGATAATAGTTTGTGAGAAGTGAATCAAAAACGAGGCACCATGAAGTAGTTGCACTCCAACGGAATCGTGATAGCTCCAGCGATAGCAAGGAAAAAATGATCAGTAATGGAAGAACTTGCTCAACAGAAACAAAGCTTGCATAGAGGAAAGACAGCGAAGTGTCTTGGCATGCTCATAAATGAATAGAAAAGGGGTACATATAGGTACTGAGTAGCCCTAGTGCATGACACACATGAAACCCTAAACCTAACCCATGTGAGATGACCCTTCAATATGAGAAGAGGACACATAGGATAACTCACACTAACACACACAAAACCATCTTTGGCATTTTGAGTGGTGGAATGATAATTTTTAGCAATTTTTTCTAGGTTTATACTGATGGTTCTGAATTATTTACTTTCAAACCCCAACACATGACCAATATTTTCCTTTGTAATGGAAAAAATTTCTTCTCCAGTGCAAACAATTATTTTTTCCCATCGTAATTCTAGGCATAGAGCATGAAAAATTTAGGGAAGGGTAAAACATCGTGGAATATTATGCCTCCCAATACAACCTCCCATGTTATCCAAAGTAATGAGTTCAAAATCTTATTTATAATTTCCTTATTCTTAGATAAGTATCTAAGTAGTGAGGTTTTTGTTCCAATTACAAGATCATAAATAGCATGATATTCATAAGTAAAAACTAGGGGTTTAAGCAATTTGACATATGGGATTGGGGTTATATTTTGGGCTCCTGTGGAAGTAGACATGCTTGGAATTTTCAATTCTAGAAACCCTCAAACCCTAATTTGTAAACCCTTATATTGAAATATTTCAAAGAAAAATCCTATACAATGCTACCTATAAAAATATATAAAGAATCAAATGCAAGATGAAAATTACTCGGAAAAATAAATATTTTGAGTTTTACACGGCTCACAAATTCTATGAATCTATTCAGGACTCAATTGTAATATTCCTTCCAAAATGCAATGGACATTAAATATCACCTTGCAAGTAGTAACACAACATTATAAATGATTATGTCTTTCATTGTAGACATCAAATTTAGTTTCTTTTCAAATTCCATTCAGTGGATGACAATTGTCACTTCACTAGGCCTATTTCGAGCACTTCCATTCAAAATGTGGGTATGTCAAACCTTTTTCCTAGAATAGAACCTACACTGTTGATCTTAATATATCAAAAGATGCAGAATATTTAAAGTAATTTAATAGAAACATACTTTGCATCAAGTTTCCATACATATACTAGTATCTATACATGGTAACATCACATGTGGAAGCATTCTGATGTTGCAAAAGAGTCAAGGACATTGTTATCCTAAATTAACCCCCATATTAATTTTGAATATGAATAACTTATTTATAATGGAATTAGGTGTATCTTGTTTAAAAGGCCACAGAACAAAGGTTAAACTATTTGGAAGCTGCTAAACCTTTAGATTCTATAAGGCCTCCCAAATTTAACATACTCCATTAACTTCCTAGGAAGCTGCTAAACCTTTTGATAACACACAACAAATGAGGAGTGAACAAGTGTCACCCATTCTGGGAACCTAAGCAGAAAGGCATGCAAAAGCAGCCCCAATGTACATAATTGAATATCAGAAAAAATACATGCCAAAATTTTGTGCCTCCTCAAGGAAAAAGAATTCTACTCACTCCAAACCCATAGGATGAACTAATGCAATAAAGTTTTAGGTCCATGGTGAGGTGAGGCAGAGTGGTAGTTAGGGGCACACGTGGAAAACACAATATTAGTGAGTAATAAGAAGTTATCACTTGTCATTCTCCTATTCCTCCTAATCTGTAAAATTACAAATGACCATAACTTACTTATAATTGAATTAGGTGGATCTTGTTTAAAACCCCGTAGAACAAAGATTAAAAATATTTGGAAGCCGCTACACCTTTAGAAGGCCCACCAAATATAAAATAATTTTATAACTTCCTAGGATGAAACTAAACCTTTTAATAATCTGCAATGAATGAGGAGCATCCAAGTGTCACCCATTGTGGGAACCTGAGTGTAAAGGTATGTAAAAGGAGCCTCCATGCCCAAAATTGAATATCAGACAGACACGTGGTGGGATTTCGGGCCTCCTCAAGGAAAACACATTCTGTGGAGTCCAAGCCCATGGAATTAACCAATTTAATAAATTTTTTGGTATGTCATGAAGTGAGGAAAAGTTGAAGTCATGGTTACACATGGTAATGAAAATCTTAGTGACCAATTAAAAGTTGCCACATGTCATTCTCCTATTCCTCATGATATGTAAAATTTCAAATGACCATAAATTTTGTTATGCTACTCCAAATATTGAAAAATTGGTCTCATTAGAGAGGTCTCCTTGAGCCCTTTAATTTAGCATCATCAGGTTGAAAAATTAATGAGGGTAGGTGGGAAAAAGGGAAAGAAATAGTCCATAATTAAAAATGTTATGTAAGATAATATGAAAGCTCCAAGTTACTTTGCAATTCACAATGTCATTCCTTTGAGAAAATGACTAACCTAAAACTTCAAACTTAAAACCATAAATTTATTACATCATTTTTAGTCCTAAAAAATCATAATGTATATAGAACAATGTGACAAAATTGTAACTGAAACATGTGAATTAACTAGACTTAGATATGAAAAGAAAATGAATATATATGGGAATACATGGAGAATCGGGGAAAGTGGAATATTAAATCTATAAAAATTGTAAAATCCATGAGTATTAGTAGTCTATATCTCGAAATCAAGTCATATAATGATTATAATTTATGATTTATGAGTATCTCATGGGTTAATAAATATAAGGTGGTGTCACACACTTGCCATTAATGTAGCTTCCCATGATTATAATTTTTTTTTGATATTTAAGGTGGGTTGAAGGGACCCGTTCCCTATTTACAAAAGGAGGCATAGCCTCAAATAAGTCCATACAACAACCATAAAAAAACCCAGGTGCCATACTAGAAAAAACCACATTTTATTCTATACCTATACATAGTCACGAATTATGTTTACGGGATTACATGATAGAAAGGTTAATACCCGAGTCGGGCATATATACTACCAGCTCAAGCATACCGATAGACCCTTCTTCCACTAAGAAAGTATTTATATAGCCATGCCAGAGGTAGCCAAAGGGATCATCCACCGAGGAACGTAGATCAGCCCACCAAGATGGAATAGGAACCAATGAAGCCCCTAAAGCTTTGATATTGGGCAGTTGTATATGAATTTGGCCCACCTTTTTTTCCTTGGCATAAGAAGAGAGGGACTCAAAAAATTCCATCATCACTTTGAAATGGTGCTTGAGCTCTGAGAAGGCCGAGGCAGCACCAGATGATGAACCCAAGGAGACATCCTGAGCAGACCATGAAACTATGTTTAAATTAGCCACCTCCGAAGTGAGGTTTCCATAGAAGGTTGGGCATAACCAGTGGGCCCAAAAATTAACCACGTTCACCTTCAAAGGATTCAGAACCAACAGGTTTTCCATAAAAGGGAGGAAATGCCACTGTTAACCCTTGGCCATCTCTCCATATTTAGAAAATTCCTTCCCTAAGATCGATTTGATCACCTCCAGGTCCTCCGCACATGAGATGAGGAAAATATTTTGCAACCTACCATCTGTGACCCTGTTTCTAAAATCCATTTCCCTCACATCAAAAGAAAGAGCCAACATAGGATCCCAAGGGGGTGTCATCTCACATAATAAAAAAAGAGGGAGATGTATAAGACTGCCACCCAAACAGTCTTAAATAGGCACCTTACACTTCACACGTGGGGAGGCTGTCATCAAAATCATGTTGGGTAGAGTCCTTTGTGGCAATCATATGAAATACCTCTCATGCTGAGCAATTATTTCCCACCCTTTCCTCACATGCCTATCGATACCTTTATTTGCTAACCAGTCGACACATTGATTACCTTCTTGGTAGATGTGCTTAATACTCCAATTTTTGAATTTAGACAACAACCATAGAATCTTTTCAACATCGATATCCAACTTATATGACAAATCTCTTTTTTTAATGATGGAATTAATGATTATCATGGAGTCCCCTTCAATTTCTAGATTTTCAATTCTAAGCGAGGTAGGGAGAAGTAAGCCCAAACCAAGGGCTTGCACCTCAGCAGTATTACACGTACCCACCTCGAGTTTTTAGGAAGTAACCATAACCAACTTACCAGAAGAGTTGCAAATGACACATCCAACACCTGATACCCTTGGATTTCCCCTAGAAGCCCCATCAAAATTTAATTTTAAAAAACCACAGGAAGGGGGCACTGAAACAATGTTTCTTCTAGCCGGGGAGGAAGACACTCTAGACTTCATAGTTCCATCCATAGGCTTGATTATCAATGGCCAACTTCTTTCTAGCAATCTGTCATGGGAAGTGAAAGGGTAGGATCTTGAGAAATTAGCAGACACAACTTCAGAGATGGCTCTTTCCAACCGTAGGAGAACCAAATTTACTGAGCCATATTCCTCCCTAAAAATCCTTTTGTTTCTCTCACACCAAAGGTGCCACATTAGAAGAATCAAACTACACAGCCAAATAGAAGAAAGGGCCCCTGAATGAGAATCAATAAGTGAGGCTAGGATAACATCTATGCGAGATTTAGGTTGGACCCACAGAAGGTTTAGTTTGGCGCATAACTAGTTCCAACATTCAACTACAAAGGAGCAATGTAGCAACAAATGATCCCTATCTTCCACATCTTTTTCACATAGGAGGCATCTAGTGGGACCTTGAAAACCAATTTTTTCTCTTCTTTCTTGAGTTAATATCTTGCCCTTAAAGGCCATCTAGGTGAAAATACCAGCTTTAGGGGGACAATGGGATTCCCAACAATCTTTCCACACTAGTTTTTCAGGGGCAATATCCTCATGAAGTAGTAGATACCCAAGATGAGGGGAATAAGATCCCAAGGGAGATGATGTCCAAACAATTTCATCCTGCTTATTTGAGACCATAATTTTTATTTCCTGCAAAATAGATAAAAAATTAGCTTCTAAATAAGGAGAGAGGTTCAGATGGTCCACTTTTTTCCATTGCAACATGGAGGGGGGGGAATCGTTTAGTTCCCCATAGTTGGACACGAAGGGGACCCAGTCATCAAGTAATCTCCTCTTAATATCTGAGAAGGCAGGAGAGTCTCCAAGAGTAGGGTATCCATTCCATGGATCATCCCAAAAGAGAGCTTTCTCTCCATTACCCACTTTCCAGTCCACATAAAAAACAAACAAAGATCTACATTCAATCATGAAATTCAATATATGCAAACCTTTAGGGGGGTTTTACACTCAGAGGATGGACCCAGGAAAGGAGGTACCCAAATATTTCTTTTTGAAGACCATGCTGAGAAGACTGTTGGGGTTGGAGATAAGCTTCCAGACTAATTTAGCTCTAAGGGACACATTTTGTAGACCCAAATTTAGAACACCCACACACCAATCTCTTTAGGCTTAACAAGAGTATCCCAACTTATCAGGGGAGCTTATTTTCCTTGGATAAACGCTGCCATAGGAATTTCCACAAAATGCCCTTAATCTTACCAAGAATACCCTTAGGGATTTTAAGGTCCGAAAGGAGATACAGAGGGGTAGCACAAAGGACTGATTTTACCAGCAAAAGTCTCCCATAAGGGAGATCCTTTTACCTTTCCAGGCATTCAGATTAAAAATTAGAGAATTGAGGAGATCAGTCCACAGGGAGTTATTTCTTTCACCTTTAAACAAAGGAACACCTAGATACTTGATAGGCAGAAGCCCTTTTTTGAAATTGAAAATATTTAGGACTCTTGCTTTTGTTTGCAAGGCAACATTGAAGAAAAAATGTAGGATTTAGCCACACTTACATCTTGCCCTACCACCCTAGAGTATTTTCTCAAATAATCCTTTATCTCCTTAGCCTCCCGAATGGAGGCCCTTCAAACAAAAAAGTGTTGTCAACGAATTTCTGATGAGTAAGAGGAGGACTACCATCCACAATATTTAAACCAAAAATTTTACCTTCCCCTAATTTAAGCTTGATGGACCTACCAAGGGATTCAGCCACTAGAATATATAAGAAAGAGGACATGGGATTCCCTTTCCTAATACCATGATTACTTCCAAATAAGCCTTCAACACTCCCATTAATAAGAACGGAGGAGGGGCCAGAGATGCAACTGAAGATCCACTCATAAAATCACTTGGAGAAGCCAAACTTCAGAAGGACCCTGATGAGAAACCTCCAATTGAGCTTATCATATCCTTTACTAATGTCTAATTTTAGCATCATACCAGGGGTTTTAGAAGAAGAAAGAGACTGAACTAGCTCGTGAGACACGATGACACCGTCAAGAATAAAATGACTAGACATGAAACTAGTTTGTTCAAAAGAGATGAGGGGATCCAAAATAGATATCAAAGGGAAATGGCTTTGGAGATGATTTTGTAGGACTTATTACAAAGGGAAATAGGTCTGTAATCGCTGAAGGAGGAGGGTTGAAGCATTTTAGGGAAAAGGTAGATGAAGGTATTATTCAGCATTCCGAGCACCGAGCGGGACCTCCAAGAGGCCTCCATAGTCACCCATACATCATAACCCACAATACCCCAAAATTTCTAAAAAAAATCTATGGGAAAGCCGTCAGGGCCGGGGGCTTTATTCTTAAATTAAAATTAAATGCATAAATGTTTTTATTTTGTAGTCATGGTGAATTATATATAAGGATAAGTTAGAACTGACATAATTCAAAAATTGTATAAGTGTTCCAATTTGATATCTCTCTCTCTTTTCTCATCCCGTGCTTCTTAAGATTTAGAGTTTCCCATTAAAATATGTTATTTTTGTTTACCCAGTGACCCACTATGGCTGACATTCCAAGGAGATTATTGTGCAAATATTTTATGCCAGTGGAAGTGGTGCTGAATTAGACTTTTTCGATCATGTCTTAACCTTTCCTAATCCCATGGAGTCAATGGACATTTTTTCTTTTGTTGACAGTGGCTATTTTGGTTTTATTGCTAGGCTAGCTAGTATTACCCCCTTCTTTCAAATGCATCAATTCCTCATTCAGAAGATTTTTCTTGAAGGATATTTTACTTCTGAGAATGGCCTTATCCTGAAGCCTATCTAGAACAACTTCCACACAAAGGTTAAGGTGGTAGGAGGTGCAATACCTGGCGTAGATTCTCTATAAAAATTTGTTTATGAGTTTTCGAAGAAATTAGGAATATTATAGAGAAAGGTGTAAAAGGTATTCAAACAGAGAACTGTGAGTGTGGGATTGTACTTGAGGGAGAACTTTGAGTCACGATTGTTGGGGGGAAGGGGAAGACAACTGTATGCACCCAAAATTGCATGTGCTACATTGTCATAAAACGGTTACATAAGTCCCCAATGATGATTCAAGTCCTTTCAAGAAGGTGTTTAGGCTCTAAAACGCATTCGCAGTGTATATTTTTTTTTCCTAGACCTCCTTACTTAGCCTTCCCACACTTTTTTCTTGATTTCTTCTTATTTCTATGCATGTTTTGGCATTTAGTGCCAGGACCACCACCCATCCTGGGTGGTATTTTTGAAACCACCACCCAGGCAGGGTGGTGGTCCTGTGATCGCCGCCTTGCGCAGGGTGACAATCCTAATCGATTTTTCTAGATTCTGTCATGCATGTTTTTAACATGTGATGATTCACTTAACTTCACTTTTAGCATGCATCTGTGGGCACAATTGTCAAAAAATAGTTTTGATTACTTGGTTCTCCTTCCCTCTTCTATTTTTGCATGTTCTTTAGTTAGTTGGAACTGCCTCTTCTTGCCTTGTGCATGAAGGCACATCCCAACCCCAATTATTATATATTCCATGCTTGTGTTCAAGAAAAAGGACTAAGAATGTTTTTGTATCTTGCATTATGTTTTTTCCACAATGTTTCTAGGAATTTCATAGCCAATCTCAGATCTCTTGTGTTATCTCTCTTCTACTTGTATTGCATCCAGAGTATCTTTAAGATGCCATTACTCAAGCATCATCCTCCTACCGTTGTTATTTCATTCCCAATACCTTGGACTCAAATGAAGACTAAGAGAAAGAAATGAATAAACTGAGGGCAAAGATACAAATATAACCATATTTTCCAAAGCTCTTGCTTATCCAGGTTGGAATTGTGTGTTTGTTTGCTTTATTTGTTAAATTGTCAATTTTAAATCACTAGTTTCAATTGCATATCAAATAGAGTAGAAAAATTGTTCATTTCAATTGATTGGGAAATTATAAGTAGATCAAATCATTAGGAATTTTTCTCTCTAACATTACTATAGAAGTTGTGGAGAACAATAGCTCTTTCGAGGTCATGATTTGTTCTTCACCTCTTAGGTAGGGTTTGAAGGATTTTTTATTAGATTAGGTAATTTATTTTAGATTAGATTCATATGTTTACACAACTAACCAGCTACATCCAACTAATTACTTGTCTTTAGTTTATTTATTAGAGTATAACACATCTCTTAAAAACTAGAAAAGATAAAAAAGATTTCCTTTGATAGATTAGTTTACTTTTTATTATTTTGTTTTGATATATTGTAAAAACTCCAAAAACATAGATTATATTTCCTTTAGTAGTTAGTTTTATTGTTAAAATAATTTCATTTCATTCCGTATGACCATCAACAGTCCACAACAAGAAAATATGTACACTTTTGATCCCTTGGTCCCATAACCCAATGGGCTAGAACTGATAACTGACATTGATACAAGTTTACGTTTGATAGTTTTACGCACACCTGTAACTTTTGCTGAGAAAATAGAAAAACTAAATATGCTAAACATCACTACTAATCAAGCCTACGATTATTGGACTACTCCTGGCAATAGGGTTTGATTACGCGCATGACCATACAAGGGCCACAACCTCCATGAGTCTTTGGTTGTGATCCTTAGGTCCCACAACTTAACAAGATTGCTGACTAGTTAGAAATTGACACTAGTTTGTGTACATTAGTATTCAGATCTTCACCACTTCCACTAGACATTATTACACAACTTTCCTTATTGAACATAGCAGCCAATCAGGCTAAGACTTTCTGGACTAGACCAGAAAATCACCCGTAGTCCCAGTGGCTCCACTATGTCTCTCGTTTTCAATTCCATGAAATTTTATGGAAATACATACAAGGCACCCACAAGTCACTTTCCACATGTTAAAAAACTGATAAAAATAATCTTGGCAGAGCTTGATATCAATTGGAGTCTCCGAGCAGCTATTATATCATACCGAGCCATCACACCGCTTCAGGTTACAAGACCATTCTTCACCTTAGACTCACATATCTTGATATTGTGCATTGAAGACATAATATTTCCCAATTAGCTTGATCACCATCAATAGAATCACATTCATTTCCATTCTACACTAGTTGTCTCGGCATGACCTTGAGAGGTCGGGTGCAAAGAAGGTCACGTGTTAATTTTATGTCGTACAAATTGGTGAACCTAACGTGAAGAGCTAGTCTCTAAACATTTCCACTTTCTTTGTCCATCCTTTATTTGTGGGTATTATTATACCCCCCAAATATGTTGGGATACAATGAGTATGGTCAAAGCATCCTGGGTTTTGACATGTACAACTACTAAGAAGGTACACCATAACAATCACCTTCACTCTAAACATTGGCAGATAACCAGTCAACTGTTCAAAACCCTCTTCTTTAGGGAACCGATGTTAGTTCCTCTGTACGTATTTAGGAGCTTGATCAAATCACACAGACTTATCCTCACAAAAAATCAAGTTCAAACAACATGAATTTCACTGGGGAAGTAAGTTCATCTCCTCGAGTATTGTTTCGATAACCCATTAACATGCAATCAGACCAACTCCCGCATCTAGATGAGGAATACTTAGCACGATATGCTAGGAGTGAACAACACTTCTAGAATATGAACTGAGATTTCAATAGGTTTCAAGGACAAGGTGATGTTCTACTCCAAAACAATAACACTACCCCTTTTCTAACAAAAAATATTGTTAATGAGGGGTGGCAACATAGTGAACAATTCATAGGAGGATACCACACTCCTCAACAACCTCTGGGTTCAGAAAAAATAACCTAAGTAAAAACCACCCCATCAATGTGAGATGTCATTTCGGTGTTGGTCGATAAATTCAAGGAGTTAGAGCATGCCCAAAATGCTTAAACTTCATATGCAGGGCAAGTAAGAACTTTTCCCTATCCACAAAATTACAAAGAAATGCCTACTGCACAGAATCCTCCAATTTTTACGGGTACTCCAAACCCTGGAGATATGCTTAAGGGAATGGGCACCTTGGGTATGACCCCTCACACCACATATGGATATCTACAACAGGAACCATCCAGAAGTGTGTTCTCAATTGCCATACCCTTGGGAAATACAATGTTCCTTGGCTTATTCCATATCAAGGTAATCAACCCCCCTACGTACACATGTATTCTAAATATCCACAGGGGGATATGAACACTTAGCCAGGTCCATATGGAAAACCACAGGGGATGTCATATGCCCCAATAAATTCTTATGCTATCTCATTTCAGCAACTGATGCAACTTTCACCTCCCCAACAAGGATCTTCAATGGTGAAAATGTACGCAATGGGGACTTATTTTGAATACATTAAGGAGCCTCTAGACTTCTCCATTCAGACGGTCATGCTACTAATACCCTTTCCTAATATTTTGAAATTCAAAGGGAATGAAAATCCTAATGCCCACATCAAAGATTACACAATGACCATTTGAGAGCTTCTCCCATGAGATACAATTGTTGCGAATACTTTCCCTAAGATGCTAGAAGGTATTGCTCTCGATTGGTACTATAGGATACTAGAGGCTTCAATACACTCCTTCAAGAAACTTGTATCATAATTTATTAAGGCTTTTGATATGAACAAAATTTTTAGAACATGAATTAGGGAATTCCTTCATATCAAGCAAGAGCACAAAGAGTCTGCAGCCCACTTCATTCAAAGGTGGCGAAAAGTTCTCTACTCCTCTACAAGCGCTCCAAATATGGATCAGATGGAGCTTTGTGATTTTTTCCTCCACTCTCTCAACAGGGAGACAAAGGAAGAAGTTCAAAAGTTCCTGCTAAGGAGCTATGAAGAGGTACTAGAGGGTGTTCTTCAAATTGACCAAGCAGCCATTGAAAGTGGTTGTAAGACTTATGGAGATAATGGAAGGTTAGTCACCCCTAATCAAAATAATCCCAGGTTACTCCAACAACATGAATAAATAATCAAGGACCAAAAATCCTTAATAAGAATCATGGAGTCATGACGGATGGGGTGACAAACCAACCTAAGAAAGCTAATGTTGTTAATGCTCCCAATACAAGCACTTCAAACTAAAACAATAACAATCACAAAAATCAAAGAAACAATAACTTATCACCCTCAGTCAATGCTATAGATTTTAATAAAAAACAACAATAATAAAAAAAACCTCAGCAATCAAGAAAAATACAGACCCAATGCCCTAACCAATACCCAAGCGGGAATATGAACCAATTTTAAAACCAAGGGAAAGGGTTCCCAAATTTTGGCTATAACAATCAACATCAAAACAATAAGCATAGTTTCAAACCGCAACAAGGTACAAACCAAAGGCCTCAAGATTATGATCTTGATTTATATTTCGGTTTCCATAGGGTTCGTGGGCATGATGCAAGAACATGTCGTGATTGTAATAAGTTTTTACAATGTTTTCCAGAGGGCCAAAAACAACTGTTTGTTGACATGTTTTTAAAAAATCCAACATCACCAACTCAAAACACCTATATAGGACCAATATCCCCACATAACACACTACTCAAAATATTTAACAATCCTCTCCCAATGCATATAAATGATGGTAGAATAGATCCCAATGGTTCAAATAAAGGTATTTTAATAGGGACCCATGATTGTGAAGCCTCAACTTCGTCTAACTCACAAGTGGCACCTCCTCTGGATGGTCACCAGTAAATGAAAATTGTGAGGGTGGTAGAGTTGGAAACTAAACCTCAAATTAATGCTGCCACTAGGACCAAGGACTATTCTTCACAGCCAATCTTGATCCACCCCTTCTACATCATATGGCATTCGCAATATGCTAAGTAAGACAATAGGAGATTATGATTTGATTAGCAACTTGACTAAGACCTTCTCTCACATTTCCTTCTTGGATTTGTTAAAGAATTCCCCCGCTCATAGGGCTGCTCTACTAGAAGCACTGGGTCTTTGTCATTTGACTAATGTAACCCCTTCCTCCGGAAGCACAAATAAACCATGTCAAATTTGATGTCTATCCGCCAGGGCAACCACAAAGGGATGTTGGATTTGTATTTGACATCAATAAGATGCCCAAAGATGCTGAAATAGGTCGTAGAGGAGATCTGACATTATTTTTACAAGAATGGATTTACAACTACGTAAAGTGTGTGATGATTGATGATGGGGAAGTAGTTAACATAGTCTCCTTATCTTTCCTTCAAAATCTAGGGTATGGAGAGACCAATTTCTCTTCAACGTGAAAAATGTTGAGAGGCTACGATAGCATCAAGGCAACATCAATCTGAACTATAGTGTTTCTAGTCACCCTTGGACCTAAGATGGTACTAGTTGAGTTTTATATTATAGATTAGGAAACCAACTGTAACATGATACTTGATCGTCCTTGGATTCATCGCATGAAGGTGATTCCCTCCACTTTGTTTCAGGAAGTTAGGTTCCTACATTTATGGAAGGTCTTTTTGGCATAGGGTGATCCAAAACCTTTCGACATACACCTAGCTAACTTGAAAAAGAGGCCAGGGATCCACTCTGAGTTTGAGCTTCCTACAAATCAATTAAATAAACCTACAAGCTCAGTACCAGAGGAAAATTTGGTTCCTACAATGAAGTTAGAAGTCACGGGTTTGATTGAAGGCATTCCGGAAGTCAAGGATGAAACCATCATAATAGAGACAATGTATTTGGGAACCAAAAAAATATTGTCAAGCTATTGGAGAAATATCTACCTATCCTCCTTCCTTTCAATTCTATGGGTATGGGACATACTTTAGGACTCAGTTCTCTTCCAGTAGATGAAGTTTGTATGGTTGAAGTAACCAAGGTAAAAGAAGATGGCACAAAGGATGATCCAACATCCATTTTTCCAAGAAACTATTGGACTCTCCATTTTTATGGAGCCAAGTGCCATTTTGGCATGGGGCAGGTGTGATTTTTACCTCTCCTGAGGGAAGGATTCTACCTTTTTCCTTCAAACTAAACTTCAAATGCACAAATAATGGGGCTGAATATGAAGCCCTTTTACTTGGTCTCATCATAGCCAAAAGAATGGGTTCTCTTAATATTAAGGTGCTGGGAGATTCACAACTTATTACAAATCAGATATCCAAAGTATATGAGACTAGAGCTGAGCATTTACAACTCTACAAAACAACAGTGTTGAATCTAACAAAGATATTTGACTTCATATCAATCAAAGTAATTCCACAAGAGAAGAACCTCCTCGTAGACTTGATAAAAACTTCCCCTTCTTTCTTCACTCCAAGAAACGAGTTAGAAGATAAAAACTTCACATTCTTGGTTCATGCAGAACCTTTGGTTCATAAGACATTGGTAACTCCAATGTTTACGTGTATAGAGACTGAGAGTGAGTTTTTCATTACATATCACATTCACATTAACAAAAAAACTCTAGGATATCTAAATTCTCTCACGGAATTACATCTTAGTCATCACGAGGTTGATATTTCTCTAATTCCACACTCTTCCTCTTATTTCAGAAATCCCTTGATAGAATATTCCCCTGGGAAGGAACTCAAAATTTGTGAGGTAGGAGAAGAGGGGGATTTAGAGTTGCCTCTTGCCCTGCCTGAGTTTGAGGAAGGAAACACCTCATTAATAGAGGGAACAATCAATATAAATATCGGGACCGAGGAAGAACCAAATATCTTGAAGCTAGGGTCCTCTTTAACTCATGAGGAGGTTGAAATGCATACCCATATCCTCAAAGAACTTCAAAAAGCATTCACGTTTATCTATAAAGAAATGACGGGAATTACATCACACATTGCTATGCACAATCTTGTCACTAAGCCAGATGCTAAGCCAATTAAGAAAAATTCAAGGCCCATGAAGCTAAAGGTGGCCCTCATGGTGAAGGAAGAAGTGATGAAACTCCTCCAGGTAGGGTTCATCAAGCTAGTTGACTACTCACAATGGGTGTCTAACATAGTCCCCGTTCTCAATAAAAATGGAAAGATCTGCATTTGCATAGAATTTTGGGACACAAATAAGGCTTGTCCCAAAGATGATTTCTCATTCCCATCCATTGATGTTATTATTGATGCAACAACTAGTTTTGAGTTTTTATCTCTCATGGATGTGTTCTGTGGGTACAATCAAATCAAAATCTTCGAAGAAGATCAGGCCAAAACTACGTTCATAACTCCTTGGGGAACCTACTGTTATGCTGTTATACCATTTGGGATTAAGAATGCTAGTGCTACGTACTAACAGGCAGTGACTTATATATTCCATGATATTATACATAAGATTGTGGAATCCTACGTGGATTACCTTCTAGATAAGGATAGAAAACATTGCGATCACCTTGAGGTGCTTCGTATCATCCTTTCTCGCTTAATCGAATACGGTGTCACATTGAATCCAAAAAAATGTGTATTCGATGTAACAAAAGGAAATATTTTGGGGTACATCACATCTTCACGAGGAATTGATGTGGAACTAGCCAAAATATGAGCTGTATTGGAAATGATTCCACCGATGGATGAGTCAGGCATCAGATATTTTCTTGGAAAACTTGGGGTAATCTGAAGGTTTATCCTTGACTTGACCTTTGCTATTCACCCAATCAACAATTTTTTGAAAAAGGATTGTTTCATTGATTGGACAGATGAATGCAATGAGGAATTTGAGTTGGTTAAATGATTCTTATTATCCCCTCCCATGCTTATGCCACCTAGGTTAGATCACCCTTTGATCTTGTATTCACGAGCTAGATGTTTCACTAGCCTGCATGTTGGCTCAAGAAGATGATGATAAATGAGAACGCATAGTATATTTAATTAGTCTAAAGTTGCTTAATTATGAGACACATTACACACAGGAAGAAAAAGAATGCCTTGCCATAGTCTTTGTGACAAAGCATTTGAGACATTATATGATGAATCAAGAAACAAGGGTTATTGTTAAGTCAGATCACTTGTGGACATTCCTCACTCAAGGATCCTTATCTAAGAAGGTCGGGTGCTTCATAACTTTGATTGGTGAATTGAAGTTAACATTTTTTAATTAGAAATATTTCAAAGGACAAATCATTGTGGACTGGTTGGCTGGTAATCCATTGGATGGAGGAGAACTGGTAGATCTAGAATTCCCCAATGAGTGTGTATACTTCATCGAGACTAGGACCCCCATTTGTGTGTGTCCATGGTATACTGACATCATTAATTTTATAGAGGACCATACGTATCCAGAAGGGGAAACATCACAACAAAGAAGGCAGTTATGTGTCATTACCACTAAGTACGTTATTTTGGAACAAGTTGTCTATCGTAGAGCCTTCAACGGAATGTTGTTAAGATGTGTTCACGCAGAAGAATACAAAAAGATTATTTATGAATCACATAGCGAAGTATGTGGAGGTCACTTTGGCAGCCACACCACTGCTTGAAAGATACATCTGATGGGATATTTGTGGCCCACTCTAGAGCATGATGTAGTAGAATTTGTGTGCAGATGCCACAAATGTCAAGAGTTCTCCCATGAGATCCACATACCGGCACAATCTCTGCAACCAATTACAACCCCATCGCCCTTTTCCACATGGGGTTTGGATTTGATAGGGAAATTATCTCCGTCATCAACATATGGCCATAAATTCATAATCACAGCCATAGAGTACTTTACTATGTGGGTAGAAGCCATGTCTCTTACCATTGTACCAGGTTCTGTGATTGCTAAGTTCATCTTGAACCAGATCATTTGTAGGTATGAGGTCTCATAGGTCATTATCTCAGATAATGGCACATCTTTCAAAAATGACGAGGTACGTGAATTGTTTGCAAATTTCAAAATAAGCCATCACATGGCCTCTCTTTATTATCCTTAGGCCAGCGGACATGCTGAGGCTACAAAAAAGACATATAAGTCTATCCTCCTATTAAGACCGTTAAGGAGAACAAATGAGATTGGCATTTAAATATTTTTCCATCCTTGTGGGCCTATCAGACATCAGTTAGAACACCAACAGGGGCAACCCCCTTTTCTTTGGTATTTGGTGTGGAAGTAGTTTTACCGCTCGAAGTCGAAATACCTAGTCTTCATATTTTTTTACAAGGAATCTTGGGAGAAGAAGGCTATCGAGAAGCGCAACTCTCTTAGTTATAGAATCTTGATGAGGCTAGACTCAACATTGAACAATGACACAATGTTTACACTGACCAGATGGCTCATAAATACAACAAGAAGGTCTACGAGTGTGAAATATACGAGGGAGATTTGGTCTTAAGGCTTGATAGTCAGATAGACAAAAATACCGGTGAAGGAAGAAAATTCAGACCCAGGTGGTTGGGTCCATATCAAGTAGTAGAAGACTAAAAAAATGGGGCATTTCACCTATGTACACTAGAGGGTGAGGAGTTTAATGAATCTGTGAACTCTCTTCACCTGAAGAGGTATTATGCATGATCCATTAGCATTTTCATATGTACATTACTACATCTGCATTACACTTTCATCTGCCAGTTCATTCTGTAAAATTTGTGATCAAGGGACTTATTCTTATAGCAACTCCTAAAAACATTCTGAAAACAATGGACAAAACATTCAAATCATATCTCTTCAAATATTTCATGGTATCATCAATTGTTTTTGAATCATTTCATCAATTCAAATAGGATAAGACAAAGTTTTTGACCATAACCATACCAAGGCATGCATACTTGGTTTTTCTTATAGTCTCTTTCTAGGTTAGGTTTCTTTTCCTATAGTCTATTCTAGAAGCTTCATGGTGTCACATCTATCCCATAAATATCTCTTTGGAAATAAGAACATACTAATTTTTTTTCCTAAATGAGTAAGTCAAATGCAAATCCATAGAAAATTTTTATTTTACACATTTCTTTTCCCTACCAACCTTCAGTGTTGAGCCTTCATGTCTTACTGGTGATGTAGGGTTGGGAAGGGAGAGAAATGCCCTTAATCACATATTTATTTTCCATGGTGATGAGCCCATGCTTCCTACTTGTAGCATGGGGAAAGGTGTAGGGAGTCTCTTTGATAAACTTGAAAGTTAGAAACAATCCATTCAAATATTGTGAAATCATAAGTCAAAAGCAAATTGATTTAGATGTCGAAAATTATAAAAGAGTTTAAAACCTCAAAACCAGATTTTTTCAACCAAGTGGCCATTTACAGATCTAAGTCTAGATAAATTGGAAAGAACATCACATTCTAAACTATGAAGTAACGCGAGTAGGGTGAGGTTGTAGTGTCTCAATTTGGTTCTGTCAAGCCATTGTCTTTTCCTCATTGTTATCATTCAATAAATTTTTATAACTTGTGCCCTTTTTGGCTCTTGGTGTTGAGCCCTCACATCCTACTGGTTGTGTGGAGTCAGGAGTGGGGAAAGTACATTCACTTATCATATCATTGTATCACCACATTTTTCCAAGCCAACATTAAGTATCAAATATTGCTTAAAGAAACTAAAGTTCAACATCACATTGTGTTCGCATTATCATATATCACCATTATAAAATACAAAAAAAGAATAATTTTGTTATCATTTCACATCCACTGCATGCATTTTGAAAAGCATAAAAAAATGGGAATTCTAGACGTTTAGAGTACACATGAGAAATAAGCCAAAATAAAGTCAACTCAGATACAGTGGATTACCGAACCAAAAATAAAGTCTATACATATATCATGGTGAGTCAAGCTTGTATACAATGCCATCATGTGCTAAGGTGTGGTCAAAATGCTCACAATGAGCCTGAGATATACAAAAAAATCATATAGTGCCTGAAAAAATGGAAAAAAAGCAATAAACAGTCTAATGGCATGTCAATCCTTGTGGGATCCCTCAGATGGTGCATGACCACGTCTAGGGATCCTACTGTGGCTGTGACAATGCTAGGAATGAACCAAATGGTGTGAATGTTCATGGTGACGGCCGATCACTGTGGTCTCACTGTGGGAATGGATTTGCCTCATCAAACACTCGGTGGTCTCATATCTGACAACTTGGGTGCGAAGGGAGGTCACCACCTCCGCTATCTTCCAAACAGGAGAAAACATGTCAGTGTTTCTATCGGCTGCTAGTGGCTGACCTGAATCCTCAGATGTAGTCAATTTTACTCCCACTATAAAAGGAAGGAATCCCATGAGCACTAGCCTATCACCCAGTAGAAGTTGAGCACTCACCCGAGGCACGCACGGGTGCCAAGTCTCTCTTTTATGTGAGTTTTAGTGGGAAGCATTTATCTATGATTAGTGTAAGAGTATTCAGGAAAGAATTTTAGACATAAGAGAATTATAGGGCTCAGAATGGCCTATAGATCCTTGTAGCTTCTTCAGACCAGATGTTTTAACAGACTCCATAACATATATTATAATAGAAAGAAAGATACAATCATTCATTCATATCATGCAAGGAAAGAGAACTTCTATGAATGAAATATACATTAAAGCTACTAATATCCATGTCTATTTGCAACAACTAACCTCATTGTATTCATTATTTCATTATAAAGAGCCATAAAGGGAAGACCGCAATCATGCACGTTACTAGGCTTGTATAACTATGCCAAAAGAAAAAGAAATTACAATACTAAGCCTAGTACATTCCTTTCTACATCAAAGTTCCACTTGCAGCAATCCTACAGAGGTTCACCCATGTTATCTCTCTCTCTCTATGTATATATCTTCCTCTATCTCTATATCCCCATCTGTATGTTATCTCGGTCTCTGTATATATTTTCCCACTACATGTACTTGTATTTATCACTTTCCCAGGCTACCAACTCACCTTACCACACCCTCAGATCCGTCTCTAAGTTTCGAATGTGCTCCTCTAAGTGAGCATGTTCCTTCAGGCCTGAGCTCTCCACTCCATCTCATGATGATCTTATAGAAGATTTCATTGTTGGCATGCTCTTTCCTAGGCCACCTATTTCTAGACTAACATCTTATCCACATGTAATTGATCACACTTTTCACGTGTTCTACCTTTGTTGCATAAACTGGCTAAGTCCTGAACCTCCTTTCATGCGCCATGTAAACCATGTGCCTTCTTAACTCTTCCTCCTGTGCACTTTTGCCTTGCATGCCTTTCTATAACTAGGGTCCCGTGTGCCCACATGCCTTTATACTTAGTCAATTTTCCAAGGGCCCAACATCACCCCACACTACGCTTGTTCTCTGCCCTTGGAAACATTCTACTTGAACCAAGATGCATGCTGCCTTCAATGGAACCAAGATGTAGTTTAAATATATTTTACAGAATGAAAAAGGAATGAAATAATTGGGGAAAGAATGAAGAATGGGGGGGAGGCATCAATTCAGATAGGCTAGGAAACTTCAAGTCTGTAAATCTACCTCTCAACTTATTCCACACTATCAACCTCACCCTGTGCACCTTCTGACAGAGGTTGCAAAGACCAAGATGTTTACCTCATCAAAAGTTAGGCCAGCTCCCTTGGGTGCACAAATTTTCAATAATATTTTTCCATCTCCTTTCCTAGGTATGTCAATTGTGTCCATCCTTCTGGTGATCTGAGGGGTATAGTCCCTTCAGTCATGGCCTTGATTGAGCCCCTTAGTGCCTCAATCTCCTCTGGATCTATCTTTCTACTTCCACCAAGAACCTTATCCCTCTCTTCCCTGTTTCCTTTATTCTTCTCCTGGAACTCTTTTAGCTCTGCTTCGTGGGTAGTGACAAAGATACTTTCTACCTTATCCCTATCCATGCATGTTGTCATAATGTGGGTCCTCAACAGATTGGACAAGCAATCTTTATCATCCACGAGCACCTGGTACTATACTCGGTAATGAGTGCTACCACCTTCAGCTTGTCTTCTTCCTTCAAGTGCACGTGGCTACTTCATCCATAGACTCCAGGGCCAAGGGTTCATCTCTCCATGGTGAGGACATGTGTTAATTCTTCTAAGCATTCCAAATTTCGATCATGCACCTCTGAGGGATTGGCATGCTAGGTCTGGGTGCTTCAATATGATGGCACTCTTGATCGATTCTACCTTCTTGTAGACTTCTTGCACCCTTCGTCTTCTCATCCTTGAGCTCACACCTCAGCTGCGTGCTAATCAAATCCTCTTGCTTTCAAGGTTTATTGCCATCCTCAACTAACTTCTCTTCCTTCTTGGCCAACTTCCCCTCTAGAGCCCTTATACTATCGTTTCACGTGAATAGCCTTGCCTTTGTTTTAACCGTAACCTTATTAAGAGCATTTCATACTTAATCATCTGAGAGCTCCTGAGCATTCACCATAGAGGATTTGTATCCCGTAGATTCTGGAAATGTGATGAGTGCACTTTCTAGCAGACCTTCAAAGTCTGGCTTGTCAATGTGGGACTCAAACACCCAAGAAAGCATCTTCTTGGTCTCTGAGGGTACGTGCCATCCTTTTCAAAAGACCCCATGGCTAGGATGCCTTTTCAGTGGGGTATAGTGCTTTGGAACCTTATGCGTGTAACACCTTCCTTCGTATCATCCACATAAGCCCATTACCTGTCCTCTGTTCTATGCATCCAGAGTTCTACTGCCAGAGCGTGTGGCCTTTGGGGAATCTAAATGTCAGAGATCGGGGCCTCCTAGGATATCATGTACCTTTTCAAGGCTCTCCTCATTCCCTTCCTTAAGCACTATGTCTGTGCTATGCTCTATCTCTTGGTCTACAAGGGCTTTAAGCATATTCTTTGTTTCTCACTCTACCACCTCGGTTAATCTGCTCCTTGTGTAAAACTTATGGCTCCCTGCTTCTCCTTGGCATCATTCTCATCCGTACCTTTGTGTATTCGGTGCCTTCCTCATCTTGTGCACCCTTACGCCGATGTAAATACAAACTCTTACTTCTCACTCTTCACTTTCTTCCTCCGAGTCATAGACATTAAACACATGAGGTTCCAAAGGTTCCTTGTCTTTCTCTAGGCTCTTCTTCCTCATTATCATCTCCTTCACTATCATCTTCTCCTACTCCCAGAGTATTTCTCCAAGTTTTCGGTCTCCTCCGAGTCATATTCTTCATCCACCCTCTGCTTCTTCCTGAGAGGTAGTCCTTCTGATCAGGAGATTTTTCCTTCTCTTCTTCCTCTTGGAGATTCTTCCATGGTGGTGGGTTGTCTCAAGATGCCTCTACTTTTGGTGTCTTCTCCTTCACTGTAGTACTTATTTCTCCGTATGTAGTTGCTTGGCTTGGTGCTTGTAGATGGCATGCTCACTATCTGAGAAGTCAACAAACTTGGTGCTCCTTCCTCTCCTCTGCCTCTCTTCTTAGATGCTGGCTTATTCTTCCCCAAAGGGTCCTCTAGGTATTGTATATTTTGTCCTACCAAATACGCATTCCCTTTTCAAACTTTTGGCCTTATGTGCATGTACACACGTGCCATGGATCCTTTAGTGATGGGGAAGCATCATCGGCCTAGTCATTTGAATCTCGTGTGACACGTTCTTCTCCACGTACGCAAACTTACCACCGAGGTAATTCAACTTCTTCCTCATCTCCCTATGTGCTCCCGGTCCAACCTTCTTAGTTCCAGCCTTTGCTTCTTTGATTCTTTACATATGTATTCACTCTTGACTTGGAAGTATTAGGTAGTGAACACATGAAAGGTAAGCTTGCACCAATGGGCTCCATGATTCATTAATAAGCTTGAATCTGCCCAAGCAGTAGTGCAGGTACACCATGAACTTAGCTTCTCCCTATAGTGGCTATTGGGAGTTGTTCAAGGATTCTCCACTCTACCCCGAATGCATTCCTCAAGTGTGTATACCACTTTTCCAGCCGACACTTTGTGGGGAGTATGTCATTGTATCACAAGTATACTTCTCGAATCTCTTCTTCAGATGAAGGGTCCTCGGCTCAGTACTCCCACAGGAAACCTTGTCTAGTGTGTCTGGCACTCTAATTTCTGTACGAACACTATGGTGAACAAGACATTGGAAAAGAGGATCATGTCCCCTTCTTTCATGCACTTAATAGTCTCCTATGCAATGTACATAGATAAGTTGTATATAGTTCCCTCTGAAATCCTTCCTACAAAGATGTAGCCAAGGTTTGTTAACCTATGGTCCATCTTTCTTGGCCATGTAGATTCGTTACCAGGTGTGCAACCATCTTCATAATGGGGTCCTTGATGTCTAAGATGTCATAGTACTGTGACCCTTTCTTGTAGGCATACTCTGTGATGGTCTCTTTAATAGCCTCCTTGTTGCTAAGGTCATCTTCCAGGCTATCTCCCTCGCATATGAGGCCTGTAAATTGTGAAATCAACTGGGGAGTCACACGCATCTTACACCCAGCAAAGTGGAAGTAGTCCTCATGCACCCGAGACATCAACCACTAGTACAAGCGATCCAGCTTCCCAAAATAAGGCAACTCATAGAGTTGCAATAACCCTGCCTTTGCTAGCTTGACCTTTACGTCATCATTGTAGATAGGTAAACCTTCACATGTTCATTTGTTGGTTGGGATGTACCAAATCTAATGCCATTTATTTCTCTATAGTGTTGGTATGGTGATTATAGTCATTGACTAGTATGCTTCTCAAATGGGATTCCCATTCCTTCCCCATCATCACTCCATCTGGGTACTACATCTTTGCATACCATTCTTCGTTTGTATCTACCTTAGGTTCTGGTTGTTTAGCCTTAGCTTTGCCCTTTCCTTTCTTGGGTGCCATGGTCAGGTAATTTTATCACTCCAATCCTCTCCTTGTTACTCTGCTTTCCTTCTCCCAACCTTTGATCTCAGATCCACGATACAATTCTTCTAAACTCATGCCCTAGTTTGTTGAACCCTAACTTTGATAAATTCTTCACAAGATAACATATTTTCACTTCATTCCACACCCATGTAATTCCTTCCTTCTGGTTCACAATCTCAAATTGGCTCTTCACATTTTTAATCACACAGATATTCCACTTGATCGAATCTAAAAACCCTAGCTTATAATACTTGCTTATATCTCCAACTCTTCATTTTTGTAAAGTAAAATGAGAGTGCCCCGACCCTCTATTTATAGTTTTTCCTTTTTTTGGTCATTAAAGGCTACTTTACCTACCCCCATACTTTGTTCATTTAATGCAGATTTTTAAAACAAATCCCATCTTTAGTGCCTTCACTCATGGCCCTTCCTACATGAAAACCCTCTTTAACTCACGTGCCCTTCCTGTGTGAAAACACCTCCAACCTTTTGGCGCATAAACCAACCTAATAAGAGACTCTTACGCGTGCTCAACACGTTCCGAAGGCACTTCTTCTATCCAGATTCTTGCTTTCACCTACCTCATGTTTCTTTAACTGTGCTTCCTTTTCCTTTGTACGTGGGATCTACAAGTAGCTTTATCCTGGCACCAACCATTCTATATTTTCTCTTCATCTCTCTTTCAACTAGGCTACTCAACAAGGCTCTTCAACACAACTTCCTTGGTACTTTTAATCACGTGCTTCTTCACTTTTCTCCTTCACTTTTCTCCACCCCACACTTAAACGATGCGCGGTCCTCTGCACACTCATAAATTCTCCAAAAATAGTAATAAGGTTACCGGCGCCCAAGGCACAAGACAAAAAAATAACGCGAAAGGGAAACACAAGGGAAGGAAAATACATAAAGGAAACTTTCTAAACTAACTGGAAAAACTTTTTTCCTTATTTACAAACACCAAGAATACTTATTTATAGTAGGGCTTCAGCCTACTACCATTGAAGTGTCTAGGCAAACTTCATTCCATCCAGCACTTGTAACTGGCATGCACCTGAATCAAGGATGTATGAAATTGTGTAGGGACCCAACCAATGGACTTTCAACTTTCCAAGATGGTGTAGAAACTTGGAATCATACAGTAACACCATCTTCCCAACCTCAAACTTCTTGTTTCTAATATGATGATCATGCAAAGCCTTTTGCTTTTCCTTTTCCATTGTTTGGCTCCAACGGGCAAGTGATCGTCTCTCATCCAGTTTCATTAGTTCATCAATTCTTTCTTCCAGTGCTTGTTCATCAGCTAATCCTCCTACATGTTCTATTTGCAGAGAAGGTAACATAAATTCAACTGGCAAAACAAATTTTGCACTAAACACCAATTGAAAAGGTGTGGCTTTATTTAGTCTTTTATATGTAGTCCTATAAGCCCATAAACTGCTAATACCTTGTCAGCCCAATCCTGTCTTCCAACATCACAAATTTTGGTCAAGGTATGAGTCAATATTTTATTGAATGCTTTCACGGTTCCATTTGCTTATGGGTGATAGGGCGTAGTCTTATGATGAGCCACCATGAACTCAGATAGCAGGATCCTCATGGTCTCATTCAGAAAATGTGTACCCCTATCACTGGTCAAACTCAAAGGGCATCCATACCTTGTGATAATGTTCTCCCATAAGAACCTTGCCATGTTACTGCCATGTAATATTTAGTTAGGGCCACTTCTGCCCAACTTGTGAGATAATCTATGCAAGTGATGATATAATGTGACCCCTTCCTACGCGATGTTAGTGCAATAGGTCCTACAAAGTCTATCTCCCATTTTTCAAAAGGCTCTACGCTAGGAATAGGACGCAAAGGCATTTCATCTCTTCTTCCTAGTTTGCCAATGCACTAACAGTGGTCACATGCTTTACAATAATCCCTACAATCTCCGTACAAGGTTTCCCACCATAAACCTGCCATTAATATTCTATGTGCAGTGGCGTCACCTGGGTAATGCCCACCCGCACTTCCTCCATGTTCTTCCTCTATGACAGCCAGGCGCTCATGCTCTAACACACATCTGCACAAAACTTCATCACGTCCCAATTTGTATAAGTCTCCACTAATCAACATGTAGGGTGCGACGTGTATGGCCAACTGCTTCTTTTCTAATGCCTTCATTCCATTTGGTGCCACACCTTCTTTTAAAAATACAACAATCTCTTCCAAATCCAAGGGTGCACGCCACAATCTAAATAGTTACGCATGTCTGGCATTGCTTCCTCAATACTTTGCACATTCTCTCCTGAATCAATTCTTGATAGATGATCAAGTCCACAATTCCTTTTTCTAGGCTTCACTACAACGGTGAATTCAAACTCTTGAAACAACAACACCCATTGACATATGCGCCCTTGAAGAATGGGCTTGTTTACTAAATACTTTAATGCCATATGGTCGGTGTAGAATACAAAGGGTGTTGCCAGCAGATACTGTCTAAATTTTAAAAGTGCATAGATCATTGCCAATGCTTTGTGCTTAGTTTTGGTATAATTCTACTCTGTTGGTGTTAACTTCCTGCTTGCAAAATAGAGAGGATGATCAACAATCCCCTCACCAGGTTGTGTAAGTACTGCTCCAATGGTGGTTCCTGAGGCATCTACATGGACATGGAAGGGCTTGTCCCAAGAGGGAAATCATAAAATAGGTGTGGTAATAAGCCTATCTTTTAATGTATCAAATGCCCTCTGCTGCGCCTTTCCCCAATGGAAGGTACTTTTGTGTCTAAGCAGCTCTTCTAAGGGCGCGACAATCTTGGCATACCCCTTAATGAATTTTCTGTAATACCCCGTATGCCCAAGGAATCCATGCACTATGCTCTGGCTAGTAGGCTCCCTTAACCCCACAATAACTGTAACTTTAGCAGGATCTACTAGCAAGCCCTCCTTACATATGATATGCCCCAATAAAGTCCCAAAGGGTGTAGCAAACACACACTTCTTAATGTTGAGGGATATCCTCAACTACCTACACCTTTCAAACATTAATCTCAAGTTGTCACAGTGGTCCTTAACTAGACCATATACTGTCCAATCATCCAAATAAACCTGGAGAAACTTATGAATGAAGTCCTGGAATGCTTGCACCACTATGCGTGAAAAGACAGCAAGCACATTCTTCAACCCAAAGGGCATGACCGTATATGCAAAAATTCCCCACTTGGTGGTGAAATTTGTCTTCTCCTAGTCCTCCTTTGCAATCCAGACTTGGTGGTATCCTAAAAATCCATCTGTAAAGGAATAGATTTCACACCGAACAACTCCTTCTAGAATTTCTTCAGTGAAGGGGGTTGGAAATGGATCAATGACACAAACTAAATTCAATTCCCTATAATCCACACAAATTCTAATCCACCCATCCTTCTTGATGCTGATTACCATCAGAATTATCCATTCTGATTCTTCCACTACCTCAATGATCCCAGAAGCTATCATCTTGTCTATTTCCTCCTTAACCTTCACGCGTAAGTTGGGATTCATCTAGTAGGGCCTTTTTCTAACCAGGCGCACACCTTCCTTTAGTTTTATCCTCATCTCCCCCAAGGAATGGTGAACGCCTTTTAGCTCATGGTACCCACGTGGGAATAAATCCTCAAATTCACGTAACAGATCAAAGATCTTTGATACTTCCTTCTCCGTCCATCCAATAATAGCTTCCTTAGGTTCTTCTCCTGAACTGATGTTAACTTTCTTTGTCTTTAATGGCTCATGGTAAGCATGTGCATGGGCATCTACACTATCCACAACTTCACACGTCCCTATAGAATGGTTAACATCTAAACATTTTCGATTCCTCTCCATCGATCACATATACTAACTTTCCCTTCTCCTTTATCAAACACGCGTGCTCAAGCTATAACTCTTCTATTTCTTCAATCTCTTTGAAATGTGCCTCTAATCCTGGTTCACCTAATAATTCCAACAACCTATCTTCCATTCTGGCACTATCCCCAATGGTAAGGTACTTGATACCTTGTAAGGCCTTATCAACCAATGGTTTGGTACTCCAATACTCAAAGGATTGAATAAGATCAACTGCGAGATCTTGCCAATTCCTTGTCTGGCAGCATGTCTCTGAATGAATGTACCATGCACATGCATAACCCTATAGTGTAGAATACAACTTGTGCACCTAGAGGGATGGTGGCAAAGCTTCCACGCCTTCTCTCCAAACCCGTTCACACTCCTAGATATGGAAAGAGGTGGGATCCTTCCCATGGTAGTCTTTGATGATGGTGGGTACATTACTTCTAGAAAATCTGATAGAGAGAGCAATCCTTACCTCACACCACTCTAAAAGGATCTCTTGATGTGTGGCCCACCAATGAGCTATTGTGTCAAGTAAGACATAACTTAACATCTCCCTTCGTTCCTTCTCGTTCTTCCATTGAGCTTCTATCTCCTATAGAAAGATCTCAGGGAAGGCTCCTCCAGAGTACTTGGGTAGTTCTTTTCCTCCAAGCTGCCGAACCATGCGTGCCTTTATTACCTTAGTCACCGATCCTCTCAACTTCCATCCCATTAATTTGTAAGTTCCATGCACCTAATTGTCACATACCAGACTGGTGGTATCACTCACTGATTGTGCATCTTCAAATAGGATAACCCCATTAATAGGGTGTACCATCTCAAGGTCTCTGATTGAGCACACATAAATCTTGTCTAGAACTTCTTCTCCCCATGATTCAATGTAGGGCACTAACTTCCCATCAACCAGGGGTATAATGACCCACTCCTCTTTGTTCTCAAAACTGATGTACCCTTTGTTGAACCGAAGGTCTGCATTGTTCTTGTAACACCAAGGGTTCCCAAGTAATGCTGGGAAATTGTCTGCCTCGGCAAGTGCCAAGACTTTGAAGTCCCCAGTAAACTTGGCTCCCTGAATAGTAATAGCTGCATCCTTCAAGACATCGATGGGCATTGCCTTAGTCTTGTTTTCCATATACAACACATTTGAAGATGGCTATAATGCAGGTCTCCCCATTTGATGCCATGCATCCAAAGTCAAAACATTAACCTCCACACCAGTGTCAATGAGTATATTGTTGAGGAGCCATCCATCTATAGTTGCATTCAATGTAATCATGTCATAGTTGAGGCTGTGAGGGGGAAGGTTTTCATGCAAGACATGTCTCTCGTGCTCTTCTCTAGTTCATGGTACCTTCTCTCTAAACTAGGATCCTAGCAAAGGAATGATGTTCTCCTACCTTAGCATTTTACACACCTCCTTGACCTCATCTAGGTCATCTTTCTACACCTCGATTCTCCTTCCTTGTTCCTCCCTCATGGATTTCTCCTTTAGACACTGGATCTCCCCTTGCAAGCTTTGAATAATATCTATGGTGTCCTGATATATCTCCTTTTGATGCAGGGGGTCTAGATAATTTCCATGAATGAACTCTTCCCTTGAAACAAGGTTCTTCTATCTTGCTATCTCCCTTGAGTGCATGGCTTCTGCCCTTATTGTTACCAAGATAGGCTCCAAACCTTGATCCCGTGTTACCCGAGGCATTCACTATATGTATAATTTCTTGATGTTGACCATCATAGTGCCTTTGTCCTTCTGGTTCTACTGATTCATATGCTCAAATAATTCCAGGCACTCCTCATACTTATGCTTCTTACCGCACCATGAGCATTGAACCAAGTCTGGGCACTCATGCTTGTAATGTTCTGTAGATCCATAGTTAAAACATGTTCCTCGTAGGAACTCACTCCTTCCTCTATGGTTACCTCATCCATGGAATCCTCCTCGAAAACCTCTTCCACGTGTGCCTCCATCTACACACTCTTCATAACAACGATCATCATTTTAGAACCACTAGCAATGCTAGTTTGGCGTACCCCATGATCAATGGCCTCATGTATCTGATCAATGAGCCTACAGTATTTAGTATCATGGGTTGTGGAGGTGAAAATCTTGCAATAACAAGATACATTCTTCCTGATCGTGTGTTGCAGCAAGGGACATCTAATTACATCATGGTCCTCCATGACAATATTTCACAGTCTAACGTCATAGTGCGTACCATCCTCTAGGGGAAATTATCCTTAACGTGCCCCTCTATTTCACAATCTGTGCACCACAAACCACTGTGAGTCTCATGGACCAAGTTTGTAGATAGCTTTTCCAACTGCTTAGCCATAGCAACAATCTGAGCCTCCAAGAATGGGCTAACACCAATATCAATACTACCAATAGCTTCGGTGCGCAAGGTAGCCTCCAATGCTTCACGTGGATCTGTAAAATTCTTATGAGACAAGGCCCTTCTAAAAGGGGTGATCAATCCTCCAACAAACCACTGTGCATGCTGAGAAGGATGTATATCATACGATAATTTAGACAAGAGAGTCTTAAAGTGTGCATCATACTCCCGCACACTCTCTGCCATTCCTTGTTGTATCTCCTTCAAAGCGCTAATGATTTTTTGCTCAAACTCAGGAATGTGGAACTCTACCAAGAATGCATTCTTTAAGGCAGTGTAATCCACCACCATTTGATGAGGGTCATACTTTCTATACCAGCTATGCATGCGCCCTTGCAACATGGTTGCAAATTGACTAGCCTTTCATTCTTGGGTTGTGATACCTTTCGCGCGCCATAGCAGTTCACACTTGTGAACATGTTCTGCAATGTCCTCAATGCCCTTGTAATCTAGTAAATACAGAGACATCTCAAAGAAAACCTGAGGTGGTGGCTGGGGTCCTTGTCCTGAACCAGAGCCTTAGTTCCCTCCGGTGTTTCCTCCACCACCTGATCCACCAGGTCCACCAGGTCCTGTACCTCCAGAGCCACTAGATCCACTAGAACCACTAGGTCCAATAGGGCTTGTAGGAGTTGTTCCAAGCACCCCCATGGTCCCACTAAATTGTGCACTGGCGGTCTGTGATAGCACCCCACTATCGCTACTTTGTCCCGCGTGCCACTCCCTGATGCGTGACCAAAATCTTGTACACTTGCCCCTTGTCCAAAAACTCCTCCAAATACTAGAATATGTGTAGCCATAGAAGAAGGAACTGAAAAATTATACCTCCTAGGCACGGATCTATCTCTTCCACTAGTTTCAATTAGGTCAACACTTCCTCCTGGATCGGGAAAACCAAGTGCTAGGGCTCGATCACTGGGTGGGTTCAGATATGTGCCAATGAATCTCCTTTCTCCATGCGATGAACTCTCACCAGAAGCCGAAGGGGTCTCCCTCACACACTTGCCAAGATGGGGTAGCATAGACTACTCAGGTTCCATGTCTTCTACGTGAACCTCAACTCCTTCCTGCAACATTTGTCTCCATAGATCCATCACACTAGTAGCCTTGCATCACCTAGTAATCTCCCTTTCACGTGCTTTGCCATACTTGAGCCATCTTTCTTACCTCTCCTTTTTTGTCATATCATCTGCCATCTTCCTCCACCCAAGCTTCCTTACCCAACACTCAGAACGGTTTAGCCGGCCATTGGGAGTGCCTCTAAACTCATGGTAACCATCAATATCTTCATAGCTAGAGGAATAACATGTAGAAATGTTCCTCTAGGTTCTCGTAGAAACTCAAACTCAACAATCTCTGGGCAAGAATACATGGAAATGGTGTATTCCAGAGTGTAGCTAGCTAGTACTCCTCCCCACCAGTGATCTACAACACGGGTCCATGTCAGATCTACATCCTGCAACCTTGGGTAGTCTTCTTCAGTCCATATCCATGATCCATAATGCCAACTTGATCTAGATGCATAGGCTGAAAGCCATCCATATAACTCTACTGGGAAGTAGCAGAAAAAAGTCTCATACAGATCATGGTAGAGATTCTCTTCTACCCATCTACATGTATTAAACTCAGGTCCAGTGTTGAATCTTCGAGAAAATTCATCTTCCATGTTCTTGAACCATGACTCAACATTTTCCAATGTTAACCGATCCATCACTACTCTTTTCACAGATCATGATGTATGCTATATCCCACTACAAATTTGAAAAGAGGTCCTAAAAACAAAACCAATATGTAGTCAATTTTTACTCCCACTATAAAAGGAAGGAATCCCATGCGTGCTAGCCTATCACCTAGCAGAAGCTGAGCACTCACCCGAGGCATGCGCGGGTGCCGAGTCTCTATTTTATGTGAGTTTTAGTGGGAAGAATTTATCTATGATTAGTGTAAGAGTATTCAGGAAAGAATTTTAGACATACAAGAATTATAGGGCTCAGAATGGCCTCCATATCCTTGTAGCTTCTTCAGACTGGATGTTTTAACAGACTCCATAACATATATTATAACAGAAAGAAAGATACAATCATTCATTCATAGCATGCAAGGAAAGAAAACTTCTATGAATGAAATATACATTAAAGCTACTGATATCCATGTCTATTTGCAATAGGTAACCTCATTGTATTCATTGTTTCATTACAAAGAGCCATAGAGGGTAGACCGTAGTCATACACATCACTAGGCTTGTATAACTATGCCAAAAGAAAAATAAATTACAATACTAAGCCTAGTACATTCCTTTCTGCATCAAAGTTCCACTCGCCATAATCTTGCAGAGCTTCACCCATGTTATCTCTCTCTCTCTGTGTATATCTCTTCCTCTATCTCTATATCCCCATCTGTGTGTTATCTCGGTCTCTGTATATATTTTCCCGCTGTAAGAACTTGTATTTATCACTTTCCTAGGCTATCAACTCACCTTTGTGTGCCCTTAGATCCATCACCAAGTGTCGAATGTGGTCCTCCAAGCGAGCATGTTCCTTCAGGCCTGAGCTCTCCACTCCATCTCATGATGATCTTCTAGAAGATTCCATTGCTAGCATGCTCTTTCCTGGGCCACCTATTTCCAGGCTGACATCTTATCCGTGTGAAACCGATCATGCTTTTCACATGTTTTTCCTTTTTTACATAAATCAGCTAAGTCCCGAACCTCCTTTTACATGCCGTACAAACCATGTGCCTTCTTAACTCTTCCTCCTATGTGCTTTTGCCTTACGTGCCCTTCTATAACTTGGGTCCCACACACCCGCGTGCCTTCATACTTAGTCAATTTTCTAGGGGCCCAACATTAGTCATCTTGGCTCAGGTTTTCCTTGAGGGAATGAATAGGGTGTCCATGCACACCCATCGGATAAGCTCTCACCACTCCTGTGTAGTCACTCTAAGCAAGAAAAGAAGAAGAAACCAGTGAGTTAGAAAACCAAAAAACAAAAATAAAAATAAAGTACAAAACTAATGCTTCCAACTAACAAAGACAAGAAAAGAGTATTAAACATACTCAGATCTCCTGACATCCAGGTAGGGTCAGCGGTTGCTACTACTGATGCTGATGGTGGCTGTGGGGCCTCCCCAAAGATAGAGGCCAAATGTTGTCCCATCACAAACTCATCATCCCCTTCCCCACCATGTGGAAGTGTCTCCTCTGAGACCAATGTCTCTCTCTCCGCACTCGCCTCCTCATACGTTTCTCTCAGCATATCCTGAGTATCATGCCACTCAGGTTTTCTCTCCTCCTCCTCTATATGGGATTCCCCTACCTGCCTCAACACTAACCCCCTCATCCTATGTCTCCTCCCCGACTAAATCCTCAGTCTCATCTCTTGTGTGCTCCTAAGAATCATAGTCTATGTAAATGGGCTCATCTTCCTCTTCAACAGGAGTGGTCATAATCTGATGTAAACATGCTTGGGGGGCACCAACTACCTATCGAGCATGGACGACACACCTAACTGTAATAGGAACTTCTGGGGTAGCCATTGTCTAGCTGGGATCTCCTCTAGGGCCCTTCTGACATCCTAAATGGTCATGTAGACCGGTACCACTGGGGAAGTATGTCAACATATGAGAGGAAAAATTACTAAGGAACCTAATCAAATGGATGAGTATCAAATCTCTCGGCCCTATCAACTAACTATCTTGTGGTAGAACAAGCTACCACTATGGTCACCTCCTATCTCCATAACTCTACCATGTCTTGGTATGGAGTGACAACCATGTATTTTGTGGTCAGAGAAGACACTGGGTGATGTGGTGTCCTAAGTACTGACATAGATATCTACCTCGCTACCTTGACATCCTGTGGATCTAATACCTCTACTCCCCTTGCATAGGGGGTTGATGTGCTCATAAACGTAGCTTATAACAAGAGTGGGCTGGCTCAGTGACTACCCCTATAATCTAAATACCCTGTATAAGTCATGATAGGTAGTCCCTAGGATTTCTTCTCCCTAGGCGTATGTACAACCATGTGCCTTGATCTATGCAATAATAGGATCCCAACAATATAGAAGGGTTTCACCTCTCTTTTCCCCGATCAGTCGAGAGGACAAGTTGCACATGATGGATCTACAGATGATAGGAATACGAGTAGTGGAAATGGATCAGACCTTGATTCCCTTGTTCAAACCAAATGAAACAAAAACGTATCCTATATAGGTGGCCCACTGAGTCATCTCATCCCTAGATCTTGATGTCTTTAGAGTTAGTTTCCTCCCAAGTATCGGGAGCCCAAGAATGTGGTACACGTCCTTCAAGGTGATGGTCCACTCACCTCTGGCACATGACAACCAAAAAGTGTTCTAGTCTGCGTCCTAATAAGAAAATAAGTCACACAATATGTGACTGGAAGGGGCAACATGGGGCACATGTGCAATCCTCCATATTCCTGCCCTCTAGAGGGCATCCCTCTGAGCCTACTTTAGCTGATCCAAAATCCCAAGGAGCCAATCACACACACACTCTCTCTCTCTCTCGACTCCAGCGCATGTACTTTTACTTGTTCTTCATTCACCAAAACATGGAAAAAGAGTAAGTTATTCACGTATACCAAAATACAAGCTCACCAAAAACATGAAAAAACATCAAAAATCCAAAAAAAATCAAGTTAATGCACGTTTTTGTAATTTTGTTCAGAACCACCACCCAATGTAGGGTAGTGGTCCCATGACTGCCACCTTGCTTTGGGCAGCGGTCTTGGGCCTATTTTCAAATTATGCCCTTAACCCTAAAAAATTCCCAAAAATACAAAAAATGACCATTTTTGACAAAATAAAATACTACCCTATGAGCGCCCCCTAGAGACTCATTTAAGACAAGAAATTTTAAAATATTCCCCCCTAGGTAAACTTTTCAAAAAAATTACATTTAAGGTATGAAAAGGAAAAAGTGAAAAAAAAAAATCAACCTTAGACTGCGTTGGTTGATCTCCCACTCGTGGAGGCATGATCACGATCTCATAATGGTCGTTTTGGCTATACTCTCATCGAAAAAGGTCACTGTGGGCCTAAAGCTCCAAATTAACCAAATCAAATATGCATAAATGAATTAAAGAGAATGAGTTATATATATATATATATGATGTTTTGACCTCGTTGTGAGTGTATGTGTTTACAGGGCTAGAGAGTTGGTGCAGGTATATCTCTATATCCCCACATAAATGGTAAGTCCTTTTGTCATTTTGGTTTAATGTTTATTTTTTGATGCGTTATCTATATGCACTTGAGTCCTATTTTCTCTTGCATGTAGCTGGAGTTCGGATGGTGATGTTTTAACACATGGGTGTGTTAGGAATAGCTTCTAACTCCCCATTTCATGAATTCCATACTTAGACTCTATGTTTTATGCCTTTTAATGGCTAAGACGCTTCTCCGAGGGGGCAATATGTACGCACCCAAAATTTCATGTGCTACATTGTTGTAAAATGGTTACAAAATTCCCCAATGATGATTCAAGTCCTTTCAAGAAGGTTTTCAAGATCCAAAACTCATTCGCATTGTATATTTGTTGCCTAGACATCCTTACTTAGCCTTCCTGCACTTTTTTCCATCTTTCTACTTATTTCTGCACATGTTTTGGCCTTTAGTGCCAGTACCACCGCCCTGCCTAGGTGGTAGTTTTGAAACCACCACTCAGGCAAGGCGGCAGTCCTGTCTGATTTTTCCGGATTCTGTCATGTGTGTTTTTGACATGCGAGGATTCACTTAACTTCACTTTTGGCATGTATCCATGGACCAAATTGTCTAAAAATAGTTTTTATTGCTTGGTTCTCCTTCCATCTTCTATTTTTGCATGTGCTTTAGTTAATTAGAACTTCCTCTTCTTGCCTTGTGCATGAAGGCACATCCCAACCCCAATTCTTATATATTCCATGTTTGTGTTCAAGAAAAAGGCGTGAGAATTTTTGTGTATCTTGCATTTTGTCACTGCCACAATCTTGTTAGGAATTTCATAGCCAAGCTCAGATCTCTTATGTTATCTCTCTTGTACTTGCATTGCATCCAGACTACCTTTAAGATGACATTGCTCAAGTGCCATCCTCTTGTTGTTGTTCTTGAATTCCCAATCCCTTGGAATCATATGAACAATCAGAGAAATAAAGGAAAAAATTTAGGGGACAGATACATATACAACCAAATATTCCAAAGCTCTTGCTTATCTAGGTTGGAATTGTGTGTTTGTTTGCTTTATTTGTTAAATTGTCAATTTTAAATCACTAGTTTCAATTGCATATCAAATAGAGTAGAAAAATTGTTCATTTTAATTTATTGGGAAATTACAAGTAGATCAAATCATTAGGAAGTTTTCTCTCTACCATTACTAGGGAAGTTGTGGGGATCAATAGCTCTTTCACGGTCATGATTTGTTCTTCACCTCTTAGGTAGGGTTTGAAGGGTTTTTTATTAGATTAGGTTATTTTTTTTAGATTAAATTCATATATTCGCACAAGTAACTGAATACATCCAGCTGATTACTTATATTTAGTTTATTTATTAGAGTAGAACACATCGATTAAAACCTAGAAAATATCAAAAATATTTCCTTTGATAGATTAGTTTAATTTTTTGTTTTTTGTTCTAATATATTGTAAAAACTCCAAAACATAGATTATATTTCCTTTAGTAGTTAGTTTACTTATTAAAATCATTTTATTTCATTCCGTATGACCATCAACTGTCCACAACAAGAAAATATGTACAGTTGTGATCCCTTGGTCCCACAACCCAATGGGCCAGAATTGATAACTGACATTGATACAAGTTTACGTTTGATATTTTTATGCACACATGTAACTTTTGCTGAGAAAATAGAAAAACTAAATACGTTAAACATCACTACTAATCAATCCTACGATTATTGGATTGCTCCTGACAACAGGGTTTGATTATGCGCATGACCATACAAGGGCCACAACCTCCACGAATCTTTGGTTATGATCTTTAGGTCCCACATCCCAACGGGCCTACTGACCAGTTAGACATTGACACTAGTTTGCATATATTAGTATTAAGATCTTCACCAATTCCACCAGACATTATTGCACAACTTTCCTTACTAAATAGAGCAACCGATCAGGCTAAGACTTTCTATACTAGACTAGAAAAATCACCTATAGTCCCTGTGGCTCCACTACGTCTCTCATTTTCACTTCCATGATCTTTTCTAGAAATCCATATGAGGAGCCCATAGGTCACTTTCCACATGTTCAACAACCAGTAAACATAATCTTGGCAGAGAACAATATCGATTGGAGTCTCCGAGAAGATATTATATTAGATTGAGCCATCACACCACTTCAAGTTAGGAGAGCATTCTTCACCTTAGACTTGCAGATCCTGATATTGTGTGTTGAAGACATAATATTTACCAATTATCTTGATATCCATCACCACACTCACATTCATTTCCATTCTACATCAGATGTCTCGGCATGACCTCGAGAGGTTGGGTGTGAATAAGGTCACGTGTTGATTTTCTATAGTACAAAAACCCTTACCATATTATGGAAAAATAATGTAAGCCTGGCTAGCCACACCTGGAGGGAAGGATGAAATTCTAAAGGTTTTAATTGAAACTCCTCTGTCCCATAGGAGTTTGATTGAAAAGGTGATGTCTATGTCTTGCATCAGTTACATTTTATTCATATTTTGGGCCATGGATGATTACAAGGAATTTCATTAGAGGAAGGAGATACTACTCTTTGGATATGCACCGTATTAGGTTCTCTTTCTCGCATGGAACTGTGAGAAAGGATATACTTGTATAGCCACATAATTTATATCTATTTTGTTGATTTATAAGTTTTTATGTCGACAATTGTTTCCTCCTATAGGATACCTTTTGTAACTCTAGTTAGTAAAGTTAAATGCCTTTAATTTATACTTTGATGTATATAGATATAAGTTTCAAGGGTGAGGGCCCTAACATATCCCTCTTTTATGCAAAAAATATAGTAGAATTTGAAACACTAAAACCATAACTTGGTTCATATCTTGGTCTCTATTTAGGCCTTTCTTGTTGTACTGTTTAGTTTTGTTACTATCATAACATTTTATTATTAATAAAAGCATTCTTAATTAGCAAAAAACTGATACTACTCTTTTTTATTATTAATATTTGGCAAAGTTTGTTAGTATTCTTAGTGATGGAAAATCAAGTGAGTGTCAATGAAAAAATAATAATTTATATATTTCTTTAGAGAGAAAATTTGATAGAGGGTATTTTCCAATCTAGTTTTACAGGATTCACTGTTTGATCTACAACTATTTTTTTTAATTTTTACCATTTTCTCTACTAAAATGAAAACTGACATTACTATATTTTCTAAAACTACAAAACTAGTTACAAGGACATTCACCACCATTTATATAATTTTTTTATTTGGGTTCCTTAAAACTTTCCCTTAATTACATACTTTAAATATATAAAGTAAGGCTTATTATGTTGCAATTGTTTCTAACACTATACATGGAAACCCTATATCATGGCATAAAATATCTCAACCATCCTTCCATCATAAATTTTTCATGCCTCAATTTCAATTTTTGGATGAAATGTCCAACCCTTATCTATATCTTAAATACTATAGATCTAGTATGGATTCTTATAATAATGTTTGGGTACTTTCAAAGAATTTCCCATAGAGTTATATTGGAGATGTAATGTATTGGTCTACCAACTTTCTTGGTGGATATATGAGTAAAGTTTTAGAAGTTGAAGAATATTTTCTGAATATATTTATTAATAAGGTTCCTAAGGTTACATTTGAGAATTTACCTTATTTAAATTAAAAAATCCAAGCTAGTTACTAATTATATATTATGCTTTAAATATATCATGAAAAATTTAATATGGAAGCCTAGGGATTTACAAATGAAATACATATTTTTTTGAGACCTCACATTTCCATTTAAGGATAAGTTTCTATATGACACATGTGATTCATCAACCGATCTTTGTTTATGTGTTACTAATATTTACCATGAGATTATTCATACACGCACCTCAAAACACTCCCATGGTGTTGATTTTAATTTATCTACGCAACACATCTACCACTACACATGCTCCTCCTTATCTTTCATATAGGTTCAAGGTGTTTCACCATGGAAATACTTCCTATCATGTTACATCTAAGCCTACATTAAATATGTAGCCTCATTTTCTTTGTAAATGTAAATCATTATGTTTTAACAAGTATGTTGATCTCATGTATAATATTTTAATTACTCTACTTAATAAGTGATTGATTTCTCTACCCTCCATTGCACATCATCCTCTCCATTAGTTAAAACATGATAAGACATGCCTTTTTCTAACTTCAATTATATTAATGGGCATTGTGATAATGATTGATATGTGCTAGATCATTAAATCAAATGGCCAAAATTTAAAGAAATTATCTCTTTTGATACCCAACATAATACTATATCTCAATCCATTCCTCCATGACATCTCCTTATATAAATTATTATATTTGATAATGATTCATCCTTTAAAAAGGTAACTTTAATACCTATTATAAATGTTTCTCCTTTGAATGAATATCTTAATAATCAATCAATACATAAAGCTAAACTCGTATGGATTGCAAATGAAAAATGATTTGTAATACAAGATAATAAAATTGATCATATATCTTCTTTGGTAATGGCAAGCCACCCATTTATTCACCCAAATACTAAATCACGTGTAATCCATAATAGTGCATCATACCAATCTAGAGTGATTCAAAATCCTTTATTTGGTTATACTATAATGAATTATAAAATCATGGTTCTTCGTGTATATTAGTCATATTTCCTAAATGTGGTGTCCTTGATTGATTGAACAGGGGAATATATGACTACCCTTCCTTATTTATTAAGAATAAGTGTCATCATACTCATTTTTCTCCCATGTGACTTTGTAGTAGTCCTTATTTTATTGCATTTAACTATACTACAAATGTCAATCTAAATTTCTATATTCACTCACCTAAATCAATTTCACATTACTTAATCAACTATTTTTACTCAAATTAGTTATCAAAGTTATCACATCAACTCCTACATTATTCAAACACATTAAAAAAAATATGTAATATTTAATACTAATATTAATCATGAGCCCATCACACAAAGATAACATATGAAATTGACATTAAAGGTTATATATATATATATATATAATTTTATGTAAATTTCATATTTCAAAAATGAAAATATAATGAGGGTCATTCCTTTATCACAAAATATAAATACATCATCCCTATCATCCTTTCTAGAAACCTCCTTGGGAACTCAATATATCAAATAATCCCCTACATATCTATGACTAAACAAAGACAATCATAAACTATATCTATATTTCAAAAATGAAAATATAATGAGGGTCATTCCTATATCAAAAAATTTATATACATCATCCCTATCATCCTTTGTAAAAACCTCCTTGGGAACTCAATATATCAAAGAATCCCCTACATATCTATGACTAAACAAAGACAATCATAAACAAAAATGTTACATTCACTCATATAGAGTCCTTATCTTCACCCTATCCTTTAAATAATACATGTACACACTCATTAATTTTTAAACCATGTAATGTGTGAGCCCTGTCCTAGGTGGAGGCTAGGACCTTGATGATAAATTTACTCATATCTCATCCCACTTACTCTGTAATATAATACATGTGGTATATTTCATATCTGATGGGTTAGAAAAATAATTGAACTCCCCTATGATATCATCATTTGACTCTAACATCTCACTGACTACAAAATTGATAGAGATGTTTCTAGTCAATTACCTCATAAATGTATTCATAATCATCATCCAATATGAATCACCTTTATATAATGGCAACACACATAGATATTAGCCACTCCTTGATAAATATTTTATAGGTCCATCACCTTAATATTTTTATAACTTTCTATGTAAAATATCACACAATACTTACAAAAAACCATTAGGAATCCATCCACCACAATGTATAGGATGCACTACAACCTGCATCATCCATAAAACCCATAAACACTATTGTATCTATATCATATACATATGGGGGCAATAGATTAGTTGGTTTTGATCTAAATAAAATCATATCTCTTAATTTTTCATGTGTTAATCTCCTTCATACATTTGATGCATCAATAACATCCTGTACAAAGCTAAAATGGTACATGAAATTCTCAAACTGATAGATATCCCATACTATTGGATATAAATCCTATAACAACATTGTTCATCACACTCACTATAACTGCACAATATCCTCTTCCCATCACATTAAGTCTTAGTAAGGTCTCCATATGATACAACTTTGGAAAACCTATCTAATATAAATTGATATGACATTGTGTCCAAGATCCACCTCTGAGGTACCATCACTAGTTTTGTAAATATCTATATATGGGCCAAATCGATCCTTAGTCCTCCAATCAAGTACACTAGGATAACATTATCATAACCCCATATGTCTAATAAAGTCACTTCTTCCACATAACCTATGTGGCTCTCCAAAGTAAATATTTAGAAATATATAATAAGTGTCCCAACATATATTTGACCTATGAATACCTAATGTTTTCATCCTCTATAGAATAACATATATTCTACATCCTATATGATATCGATAGAAAAAAACCATATACTGTGACAAATGATGATAATAATATTATAATAAACATCCATAATTGTGGAATCCTATGTGTCATAATGGAACTCAACAAAATAGTTAAATCCATAAGGCCTAGTATACCAAACCTTTCTCCAACTATAGGGAGCCTCAAAATACAATATAAATCCTCTAATGTCACAGTCATCTCCCCTTTAGGGGATAAAATGTGCAAGTGATCAAATGTATATTTAAGGGCACATCCCCCAATTTGGAAACATACCCTAAATAGGCCCTATCTAATACATCCCAACCATCCTCATCTATAAACAGTCTAAGAAGAGTATTTCTATGGTGACCACCACAAAATTCTCTGGGATGAACATATATTTGTAATCATAGACCAATAAAATTATGCATTAGATAATTTATCATCAATTAAACCTCTACAAAAATGAAATGACATGCTAATATAAATCTCTACGATTATTTCATTCATTATTTCCAGCATTGTGTTAGAAACATATGAATACGGTCATGATTGTATAAATCTAGGTTGAAACCATATAAAATTATATGGTTTTGAACATAATGTAAAAACCTAACCATTTGGTCCTATATGCATAGACATATTCAAATATTATAAAATAGACAGTTTTGCAAAAATATATAATAGTTTTTAATAACATCACTAGCTAGAGATACCTACCATATTGTTAACTATCTACTCCTAAATGGTATCTTCTACCTACTCAAATCACAAGAGAAAGACATCTCTGGTACGAGGCATTTTCCCTCTTAGCGAAAAAATTGTTATTATCAAGTTAATAATGAAATTATTAGTTTGATTCTCTACCACATCATTTATATTAAAATGGCCATTTTGGGCCTATAGTCACATAGTTTAAACAACATATAACAACTACTTAATACCTCAATTTTTTGTGTTTTGTATCTTACTCTATGTTTCTCTAATTGTTATGTCATTTTTTAGCATTGTGATTTTTATTTTCCCTAATTTCATACTAATACATGATGATTTTTTTTTTGTAACTCTATTGGCTCCCACAATTCTATTTACACACAATACGCCTATTTCTTTACTAGAATATATTCTAAGTCACTCTTTTTTAAAAATTTAATACCCTTCTATTATATTCTATTATACTCAATTTCTCTTATAAGTTTATATAAATCTAATATTACTATATCAAACATATTATCTTTTTTGTAGGTATAATATATAATTTGCACTTTATTTCAACTCACTCACCCTATTTGGTCACTAACTGTATTATTAATGTTCACAAACAATGTGATACCACTCTAATTTATGTAAAAAATGACTCTTATTATCAACACTCTATTCAAATCTAATGACAAAAGTTCAAATATTTATAAACATTTTATTTATCATGAAGTGATTCTCTTTTCTATCACCACTTTCATCAAAAGGGGGGGAAATATATAGGTTGGCCTTTGGAAGGCTACCCCCTCATTTATAAATCAATATGAAAACCTAAGGTCTAAATAGTACACTCTAGATGTAAAGATTAACATAATACGAAGTTATAAGTGAATACACCACTGCATTTATTACAAATGCAGGGTGAGGGAAACCTATTGAAATTATTAGTTGTCAATACTACGTTTATATCAACATACTTGTTTAATGTATAGTCAAAACTCTATAGGATTTGATTTTTTCATAAGTTTTGGGACATAGATCTATTTACAGTGTAGTGTAGTCTTACATTATAGGAAGTGTTATTTTGGACCAACTAAGGTTCCATTTGAAACTCTCCCCATGGTTTCATGAGACCGAATTCCCATTAAATTATAAAACAACTCTTGGGGATTGATCACCACATACTTTTAAATAATTCCCAATAAAATCTTCATGTACACAAATATACACATTATGTTTGTTACAACATTTAACACTTACAAAGCACTGCTCCCTATATTTCCATGGGTCACATCAGTGGCCCATGTTGATTTCAATGTTTTTGGTTTTTCACTCAACATGCCTAATAGAATCCTAAGATTTAAATATATAAAGTAAAATCACTTTCTCCTTTAAACAAGTATATTTTACTCACTAAGATAAATGAGGAGGAAATGTAGACACTAAAATTTGTTCAAAATCACTATTACATCCTGATTTTGGAAAACTTTATGTATGCTTGAATGGTGAAACTATGTCTTAATGGCACAATTCCTTGTTGTTTTACACTTACACCATTTGATTTATCTTCTTATTTATGAGTTAATGTTTCTTTATGTGTTCATACCATTTCACAAATTTATCTGGAACTTGTAATTATTTTCTTTAATTTTGGTGACTTTTGTCCCAGAACATACAAATTAGTCAGAACCATGGTATGGTCTTGACTAAGATGAGAGATCTTGACCATTTTCATTTTTGGGTCCTTTCTACTTGCTAGGTATCTTTATTACTATTTTTTCATTCATACCTTATGTTATTGGTCGTATTTTTCATGCCACTAAGATTAAAATTACAAACTAATAGACCCCCTATCTATACAATTTCATCTTAATCATTCATTATTTCTGAAACATTTATCTAAATACCAACTATTGAGATAAGAAAGAAAGATTATTATAACTATTTAATATCATAGTACAAGAGGGCTTAAACTATTTTATGCATATACATACAAGGATAACCATGGGTGAAAATTAACACATCCCATTATCGATGTTGAAGTAAAAGTAAAAATATAGGTCAAGGGTTTAAGTTGCATGCACACTCCCTAAACACATGAGGGTAACTAAATTGACTCATAAATGTAATGTAACACTTGGTGAATCATAAATGGGGTGAAATTTAAGGTCAATTTGACTCAATACTTTGCATATTTAATTTTTATCTAATGAGTGCTTAAGGTTATTGTAGGAAGCGAAGTTTTTTTTGTTGGCACGAATGTAAAAATAGGGTTACATGTGAATATACATAGACAAAAGTGTGACACAATAAATCAGCTAGCAACACAATAAAATTATATTTCTACCACTTACATATCCAAGATAGTAGAAATGGGTTGTTTTTTGGAATCTATTCCTAACCTTTTATACAATCCCACCCCTATATGGTGTGAGAAAGAAATATTTGATTTGGGCACATTTATAATTCTCCACACTTTACATATCTAGAAATTACATAGTCAAAAATTGAAATGAATTAGCTAAGTCAACTTCCAAACCATCGTAGTACCTTTAACTGCTATATCAGTTTGGCATGCTTTTAAATAGCCCATTTTCCATTATAACTATAAAATATTGTACTATTATTTCCCCTATAAAACATGATTAAATCATATTAAAATTAATCAGGTAATTCTCATGTAATCAAGTAAGGGTTGATATAGGGTGTCAATTTTACCAATCATATTAGATTGAACCACTCCACTTTTATTATCTTTTTTGTAAAATCTATCCCCTCACTACAAACCTAATGTAAATGGCTATAAATAATGAGATAGAAATGGCACGGAATAAGGATATATTCCCTAGCTTACTTTTAGTATATTACTCATGATTTTCTTTTACCAAGAGATTACAAAATTGTGTAGACCAATATTTATTCAATCCTACTTGTTAAACAAAATGAATTGGACATGGTGTAAGATTATAAGGGACTAAATTTGATATAAATACCATATAATAGAATTTATGATATAAATACATCCCTAAGGATTTATTATGCACATAAATTTATAATAACACAAATAAAACATTAAATTCAAACCAAAGTAACTAATAATAGCTATTACTTAGTTCTAGTGATCTACCGATCCAAACTCATAATATCTATTGAGATAAGAATGTGTAATCACACATTTATTAAAAAATAATAAATAAATAAAGAAAATGAAAAAAATATAAACTCATTAAATCATTTAAATTCCACAAATTCACTTCTATTTTCAAAATTCCCCTTGGGGAAATTATATATATATCCAAAATAGGCACCACTAATCCCACCCAAATCAAAAGAGGTAGGTGAAAAATATTAACTATTCACAATATTAATATGTAATTAATTTTTTTTAGGAAAATAATGCCTTGTAAAATGATCTCAACCACATTCATTAAAGATAAATCCCCTCATTTATCTCTAATGTTGTTGCTAATGTGGAACACTATAAAAAGAGGCTTCTAAGGTAGATCAAATTTTAATATATATGAAAATGAAACATTAGAGGTAGTAATTATCAATATTGGCCATGTGTACGATATGTTAATATAATATATAATTCTCCTTAGTCAGGTTCCGAGCATGAATAAAGAAATACAATCAAATACTTTGATGTAGGATTTGAATTTCTTCACCATTTATCTCACATGAATGATCAAATAGACCATTTTAACTCATGATTAGTTAATAAATTTCATTTTTTTCAAGAAATAAGACATAAAATATACCCATTGGACCAATAGGTAAAGTTGTGGGGAAAATGAGCCATTGAGTAGATAGAGGATATAAAATTAGCTTAGAACAAGAGGTGTCATATCATTGACTTTTCCTTCTATTTCTTACATTAGAACCTAAAACTAGGCCAACCATTACCCTATATTAGTCCCCATTCAAATGATGGCCATATGAGACACCCCCACATCATGTTCTATCATAATATCTAAGTAGGGTAATAGGTTATCCTTGATAAAATTGTTGAACATTTCCAACTTCTTATCAATCTTCATATATATTCCTAGGAAAGATACAATCTTTCAACTTATAGCTACCCCTGCAATATGAAATTTATGAAAAGACCTAAGTGTGTCACTCACATAAATTACTACTTCCTCCCCTTCTAAAACACTAGTAGAATGGACAATATCTAGCTACCACTGCAATCTGAAATTTATGAATAAAGCTAAGCATGTCACTTACATACATTACTACTTCCTTCATAACTACAACACTAGGAGAATGGACAATATCTTTGGATTAGGCCAAAAAAAAATTTCACATTTTTTGGTAATCCCTATACCACACTCTTATTTATATTTATTAAGTATTTAATTAGGGCTACTAGGGACTCTTGGTACTCCTACACATATCTTTGCCTAGTCATTCTCCTCTTAGGAGTAAGAGATAAAAAGGATCTGCTTTGTCTCTTAATATATAGAAAAGTTTCCCCATGTGATATTACTCTTTGTGAGATTCTTAATTTAGCTAGTGGCTTTATAAAATTAGATCCTAATCTCCAGTGGCCTATTATAAACATCTCAATCCTCCAAAATTTGGAAAATTTCAAGCTTTAGATCCATTTTTTCCTACATGAATAATATGAGGATGAGGAAGTTATGGTGATAGGAGTGAGAGTAGAATATATCATATAGAAAAACGTGTAGGTGATAAATGCATGTGAATAATATGTATACTATAGTGTAAAATTGAAATGGATAATACATAGGTTATTAAAGTGGTAATGATGGTGGTAGTAGATGAAAGAGAGAAATATGATCATATAAATCTCACTTTATTTCTCTTTGGTGTGGGTGTGCTATGTGATTCCCATGTTCTTGTAGATAGACTATAAAATTCATATATAATATAATTCCTAAAAATAAAATATTTCAATAAATGGTTTAGAGAGGGAAAGAGAATCTAAGAATTAATTGAAGTATTTACAAGGTCCATGATTGAGGTAAGGAAAATTGTATTAGGATACTGTTATTGTGTAGAAGAAAACAAAAATCTTATTGAGTATGGGTAGTGAGAATATCCAAATAAACTTGTTTAACCTATTTCATTATCTGCATAACCAAATATTATTTTTTCAAACATGATTAAGGCTAATTATATGATATAAAGCCTTCCAGAGTTGATTCTAATAGAGTTATATGTTATTATAATTTATCTTCTTTCTACTCATATTAAATTCATTTCTATGTTTTCACACTATGAATCTTGAGAAATTCATTTTTAAATAATACTAAATCTAAATCTTGGGAGGTCAAGCTTCATATTCATATTCTAAATTATCCTCTTATTGAGAAACCAATTATATTGGGTCATACCCTTGTGAGTATTGATAATACTCCCCTTAAATTTCCTTTTCCTCCTCTTAGAAATCCATTTGTCCTCTAAAGGATAGGTGTGATAAAAAGCTTGGAACTTTCTACAAGGGAATAATGATTGGAGAAATAATTATTATAATCACTAGAAGAGGGGATGTATCCATTTTCACTTGTGACGGGGCCAATGAATAAGATTTAGAATAAGGTTATAACATATGATAAGGTGAAGTCTTATTATGAAGAGGTATCCATCGCATTATATTATTTTTTAGTGGTAGTAGTATATGGGTATGAAATTATTATGTAGATGGTTTCCTTATAGCTTCATTGCCCCTAGGTTCTTGGGATGGAAATATCCCAACAAATATCATATTATTTATTGTTATAAACTTAGTAAATGAGAGGGGAGGGGGATGAATTAGTCATACAAAAATGATTACTTTATTTACCCTAACTTACATACATAATTCAAATAGACCGTTTAACATACATCATCAATATGAGCTTATTAAGTGTGCAACATCCATCCAAAAGTACATGGAATAAGAAATTACACATGAACACAAGATATAAATTAGGAAACCCTAAAGGGGAATAAAACCCATTGAACCTTTGCATATAGTACACAACAAAAAGGAATTTAGTCAAGCAAAAACTTCACAAGGAGCACCAACCCCTATTTTAGTAGGGCACCAACCCTACAAGGAGTACCAACCCCTATTTTAGTGAGGCACCAACCACACAAGGAGGCTAAAACCCTTTAATATGAACAAGAAAAAAATCATCCACCTAAATATGAAGATCACTTGATAATCGTTTTCTCTTACAACTGATTGTGATCACTAGTTCAGCTCCATCCACTAAAAACCTTCTCAAACTGCTCACTCTTCTTCTTCACTCAAGATTGCATCATATAATGTTGATTAGGTCTAGTGAAATTGAAGTCCTTATTATATTCACCAATAATATTTTCATCCTCTTTTCAGACCTATTCTTTACCCCTCACAACACTCTTCACACTTCTCTCTAGCTCTCTCACAATCCCATCATCAACATTAACTCAAATGAACCATTACAACTCACTTATATACTTGACACTTACTTACACAACAATATAGGCCAGAAAATGCCAATAAGGTAAGTCATAAAAATTAAAAAAATACGTGCACATTCATATAAATTTAATTTCAAGACCCATATAGGTCAGAATAATCTTTACACACTCAATAACAACACCATGCTTCTCAATTAGGCCTAAAAACACTTCATCGCTCCAACGGTCACAAATTCAAATTTCAAGGCATGAGACATCTACACCATGACTCTAAAATATCCAAAAAATGTCATGGGATTTATTAGAAAAAACTTCAGCATGCAAAAAAACCTCTAAACCATCCATCTTCATCATGAAGCACACCTAGAAGCATCAACCACAAAATAGGTCTCAAACATCTAAAAATCACTTCTGAAAAGTGAACCAATTCACATATAAAAAAACCTCTTCATGGGAAAAGAAGAATATAAATGGAAATATATCATCATTAGATAATTGGGAAAAATCATGAAATTCACCAAATCAAGGCACAAAACACTAAAATAACTCCATCTCTCAAACTGCTCAAATCAAGTTATAGGTCCCAAGAACTAGCCAACTCCTCATCAAGAACTAATAGCTTAAACTACACTTCCAAGAACTTAAATCACTTGGAACACATCAAGGTAATATTTTTACACCTCCAAAATAACTCACAACCATTAGTCATAAGGATAAATCAACATTTGCATACCTAATTCAACAATCTTCTTAACATGCCTAAATGGGGCAGTTTAGGCCAATAGAGCTTGAGCATGAAAACACCTCACCAGATAAAACAAAAGGAAAAAAATAATAATAATAGAATCATAAAATATATCCATGCACATAAACCATTTCTACATCATGTAAAAATTCACTCACCATCTCATACCTACAAGACTAGTTTTTAGCCCTTTAGGAAAAAAGCGGTAGGTCAACTTGAAAGACTTGTAACACCCATTTTCTCCACTAAAAATATATAAATATTTTCATGATCACTTAGAATACATCCCAAGGTACCTAGAAAAATTATTTTTTCATCATGACTCCAAGAACCCATGACTATACCTAAAAATATCTTCAAAACATAGGTTTTTATTCAACTTGCCAAAACAACCGAAACATGAAATTACCACCAACAGATCCCTAAAGAGTCCTCTTCACCTTGAGTCATTATATCAGCTGGCTCAATCTATTTCATGTCCATACACTTAATTTATTCCATATAACTCTAGGCCTAGGGTTTTGACCTATTCTACTTATTGTAGACACAAAATTACACACTTTGGGTACATTTCTAGGTCCTAGTCACATACTACTATTAATATGATTCCTATAGGAGAAAACTAGAAATTGATAACTATATTTGGCCTTTTGTCTAGATTTCATGTATTCTTTCTAGAATCTTACACCTTATAACCCAGTCTATACTTTATTGCTTTATCTTTCTTGAATCTAGACACTAGCGCCCAGCCAAGATGCCAACACCCAGACGCCCTCATCCCCTCTGGGAGTCCTTGACCTCTTTGTATCTTACTTTCCTATTTTAAGACTCTTTTATATTTTTGGGATCTTGTTTTCTTATGGTTCAACCTTCCAGTTGTCAATTGTGAAATTCAACCAAGGGAATCATATAAATATAAATTTATGTGACCATAATAAAGGACCAAGCTCTAAGTGTCTACTATTACCACCTAAGGTTGCATCTAAATGAATTTCAAGAGAATCAAAGCATCCATCTAGATTAATTCAAAGGAAAAGGGAATACATTTTTTGCATACACACATAAGAGGGGAAGGTTCATTTTGACATCTACACATCTATCTACATTGATACATCTAGCTATTTCTCGTTATTCAAGTGCATTTTGCACAGGAGCCACCTAGGGAATGATTCTTGTACACACACACACACGAGAACTACATAGAGTATAAAATATATTACAATGCTCAGTTGTAAGTTCACTCTATCATGTGACAATTTGGGGTTTTATAGGTTATAGGAGAGCACTGCAGGCATAATGTGACATACATGCGACAAATAAAAAAGGTGAGTGACTATTTTGTGACACAAAAGAAATCACTATCTAAGGTCTTTCATAGTCATGGGTGACTAGAAGCAGACTCCAGTGCTCAGGTGCCCTTGACTTGATCTAGGTTCCCCAGTCCGGGAATATGCAGTAGTTGAACAATTTTCTGAGAATGATTATGACATTTTCCTCCTCTTATTCACCAGTCTTAAAAACTGGCACACTTCGGGATTAATTGTGAAATTAAGTAAGTATTATATTCCCTCTCTTGCACTTAGGGTTTCAAATTCATTTATCTTATTTCTTTGGTCAGATCTATTCTTCAATGTTTTATCTATTGCATGTGACTCTAAAATATCGATGGTTTCTCAAATTCCAATATTTATTAAATCATTTGGTGAACCCGTATTATTCAAATGCTCTTGGGTCTTCATTTCATCATTTCCTTAATTTTTCCTAGGGTCCCCTCATCATGGATATTTCCATCATGATTTATTTCTAGATAATCTAGAGTGTAGAGCTAAAATCATTTTTCTCTTGGCTAATACTCACATTCCTTCTACTACTCATCTAGACATAGTCTAAGACATTTGTAGATGCATTTTATCAACAAATTACTTTTCCATATAATATAGCTGTCAATATTTTTGTTTATAACAATGATTATCCCCTATATATACAAATATGCATCAATAAGTATGGTATTAAGTAAACTTTAGTCAATAATGGATATGAGCCCAATCTTTTTACTTTATCATTAATTCAGAATATTGGCCTTTCCACATCTTATGTTAACCCAACGTCCATTTCTCTTCATGCATATGATTCTTCTATGCATCCATGCATAGGCACAATCACCTTTCCACTCATAGTTGGGCCAAAAACTATTCTTCTTGTATTTTTTTTCATTGATTCCCCAGTCCAATATAATTTCTTACTCGGTAGGCCATGACTTCACGCTATGCAAGCAATGCCTTCTATAGTTCATTGGCACATAAAATTATTACATGAGGGATTTGAATATACATTTTTAATGATTGTAAACCATTCCAATATTTTTTCCTAGATCCAACTATTACATTACCTATTCCCACTTCTACTACTATGTATCCTGTTGCTGATCCGTGACCCACAGACTATCTAGAAAACTTTCCTCCACTCTAAGGAACTATTTATGTATTAAATGTCACTCCATCCACTTTAGTCTCACCCTATCCTTATACTAATGCTATGATACTTTATCGGGGGTTTTTCCATACATTGGACATCATACCACCTTCCTTTTATTCTCATAAGCAACCTACATATGTGATCCCTCCTTTCATGTGAACTCTTTTCATGAATAATGCTTATTGGCCACACATTCCATCTAATCCCACTTACTCTAACATTGTTTGCACATATGATGGCTTGGATAAGATCAGATTCATACTCGATGATATTCTCCCCTTCCTCATTCACCCCATATATATCATGGATATGCTTGCATTATTATTTATTATGGACTTCATGTTTTCCTTCTATCAGTATTTTTTGCATGCACTTCTCTAACTTCTCCTCTTACTCTTAGAAAATATTGGCTTGACTATATTGGTGACACTTTAGATCTTGATCATATCAACATTTCTTTCCCCACACCCTTTGGAAACATTTTTATTTGCAATGATTATTTTCTCAGCTATTCCCAAAATCTTACTCAATGGTATGCACATGAATGTCCATTACCACATTTCACCGACAAAGAATATGTAATGGGAATGTACAATCTACACCGTAATGGCTCTTTATGTGATCAACCTCATGTTATAGATTACCAGGTCTCTAACACATTTCCATTTGAATTTTACCATGAAAACCATGATCTCATAGACAATGTTACTTGATTATTATTCACATCATACACTTGGGGGGCATCATGCTTACTCTTCCCCCCTTCTAGCATGCTCAGATGTCTCACATTTCTACTTTTTCAATCTGCACTTCACATCTAGTCTTTCACACACATCTTGATAAACACAACTTGTATCATCATTAGCCTATAACACACTCTTGTGCCATGGTTCACACTTGACTGTTGAGGGCATACTCAATACATAAACCTTACATCATACACATGACACATTTCATTCTTAGTGCATTTATGACACTTCTTCTGGGCATCCCATTCTCGCACATCATGAATACCCTATGACGCACTCTAGTTCTAAGATTCATAATTGACTACTGAGGGTATAAATATGAAATGAATATCACCGCATTCACTTTCTACACTTTATGCTTGATCAATATATCTTTTTAGCACACACCATTCAAACCATTTCCCAATTACGCACTCTTGTTCTATGGTTAATTCTTGACTACTGAGGGGTCTTTTATAAATAAACCTCATCTTGTACTCATAAAAATTCTCTCAGGGGACACACTACTATCACAGTCACTTTACATTCCATTCCATTCACAATCATATCATACTGCATATCCTTGTTGCACATATTATTGCTTTCTTATACTAGTTACATGTACACTTTTTTTTCATGCTACACAGATACTTCGTATGTCATTATCTTTCTATATACACATGCACATTCACTAGTTCTCTAGATGTGAATGTAGAATTGGTATAGATATTTACATACATCATGGATGTTTGGCACTATACATCTTACTAGTCTTATAATGGATCTTAGGGTCATCTACTTTTGTACACATCACAAGTGTTATTGTTTCATTTTATACTACTTCCTATTCTTACTATCACACTACTCTATTAATATACACACCTCTTGACATACGTTTTAGATTTATAACATGTTATCAAGTGCATCATATGCAACATTTGCATTGCAAGAATTATTTTCCACCATGGTTGTTTGATACTTTGTTTGCTATTGTTTGTCATTTTGTTTCATTGTTTTCCATTGTATTCCATTGTTTGCGGGCTATTCCCTTTGTCTTATGTGTACATTGTATGATTTTGGATGCTCCGTCCTTGACTGTCTTGCGATATTGTGAGCGATGTTGAATTTTTGAACTCACTTTTAGTGGTCTACATTGTCTTCTTTATTGCTAGCTTACACATTGTCTTCTATATGCATATTTCTCTTGTTTTCACTAACACATGTTTCGAGCCACATTGTTTGCATGTGCCTTGGTTTCTACGATGCTCATTCCATTCCCCCTGTAGGGCATCATTTTTGGATCAACATATGGTCCTCTCATTTAGGACACATCCTCCTAGCGACATCGCATACACTCTAAATGAGGGGGGCATACATTGGGTGAAACAATCACCCCATTCAGCAGTACACAGTCATAGTTCAAACTTGCATAATTAAGAACAACATAGTCTACAATTACATAAAGGAATTGGAATCTGACTTGGTTCCTTAGCACAACACAGATGCCAATGATCATATCTAGAAACTATCACCTGTGTACTCCTGACCTTTCCTGGGCACCTATGACCAAGGGACAACTATAATCTCTTTCTCATATTGGCATAGTTTTCAGCAGTTTACACAGAATAGGCACAATCCTATATCAATCAACATGCATGTTATCTCCTTTTTCTATTTGCATTGGATAATACTGGATTGAAATCGATTGAACTAGAACAAAGTAGGATCACACCATTTGCAATGGTGTATAAATTTTTGAGAATTAGTCAGGGTTGGATAATAACACTAGACCTTTCTCCCCAACACTTCTTCTGTCATGATGTTAGATCTCCCAAAAAAAATTACACTTGGTGTGAGATAGAAAAAAATAAAATTTCTTGGCATGAGATAACCCAAAAAAACTCATCTTTCCACAGCATTTTCAGAACATTTTTTATCCTTTTCACTCGTCACAGATCAGGTCTACATGTTCATTTTTGCATTTTTATATACTTTTACATACTTGGATCAAATTTTTCATATACATGACTTTGACTACTCTTTTGTTCTTATTTTTCTTACAGATCTTTCCTTATAAGAAGCTGAAATATCTAGCATAACACAAGCACACCAATGAAAACATGTACAACATGGTAAACACATTACACTTTTCACCCATAGGGTCATTTCCTCTTTCCTATCTTAGCTTCCACGTTTCATTTTTATCACTCCACAATTTTTCTTGTCTCCTTGGCACATTATCCATCAATCTACATGGTTATTAGGTACACATATCTTACCTACTTTATGTTATCGAGTATTCCCTCAACAACATAAAGTGGGGGAAAATGTAGACACTAAATCACACACTTTAGGTACATTTCTAGGTCCTAATCACATACTATTATTCATATGATTCCTAAGAGAGAAAACTAGAAATTGAAAACTATAATTTTCCTTTTGTCTGTATTTTACGTCTTCTTTTTTTCCTCTTACACCCTATAACCCAATTGATACTTTATTTTTTATCTTTCTTGACACTAGACACCAGCGCCCAGACACCTCAACCTCTTTGTATCTTACTTGCCTCTTTTGGGCCTATTCTATATTTTGGGCATCTTGTTTCTTATGGGTCGACCTTCTAGTTGTTAATTACAAAATTCAACTAAGGGAATCATCTAAATATAAAGTTATGTGACCATAATAAAGGACCAAGCTCTAAGCATCTACTATCACAGCCTAAGGTTGCATCCAAATGAATTTCAAGAGCATCAAAGCATCCATATAGACTCATTTAAGGGACAATGGACTACAATTTTTACATACACACATAGGAGTGGAATTTCATTTTTACATCCAAACATCTATATACATTGATACACCTAGTTATTGATTTCTATTCAAGTGCATCTTGCATAAGAGACACTTATAGCACCATTCTTGCACACACACATGAGAACTACATGGAACCTGAAATGTAGTGCAACACTCAGTTGTAAGTTCAATTTTTCAGGTGACCACAGTTTGAATCCCCATTTACATCTTTATTTTTTAGGATTTTATGTGTTTTGGGGTTTTGTAGGTTATTACTCTCTTTGTGGGTTACATGAAAGTACTGTGGGAATAATGCGTCATATAAGCAACAAACAATGTAGGTGAGTAACCATCTTGCGTCACATAAGATATAAATTTATGAGTTATTTCACACTCATAGGCACCCAAAAGCAGTCTCTAGTTCCTACACACCCATGACATGATACAGATGCCCCATTCTAGGCATATATGAGAATCACACAATTTGTTTAGCACATTCGCGATAATTTATTTCTCTAATTCATTAGTCTTCTAGTCCGACACACTGTAGGATTAATTAAAAAATAAGATAAGTATTCAATTCCCTCTCTTGCACTTAGGTTTTAAAATTCATTTAGATTATTACTTAGGTCATATTTGTATTTTAGTGTTTTATTTATTGCATGTGACTCTAAAATATCTAGGGTTTTACAAATTCCAATATTTGTTAAATCACTTCTTAATGATGGTTCATAAAATTTTGACAACCAAATGAATTCATTATTTTTCTATAGCTTCTTAGTTCCATGTCAAAAAAATACTCCAAAGTATTAGGACCCCATGCATAACACACATGTGTGGGTGAGCATAAGAATGTGCCTATTGAGATGGAATTTTCCTTTCTAAGGTCTTAGTAGATCCAAAAATGACTTTTCATTCATAACATTCATCCTCCTGACCTGAAACTTGACACACACCTCTAAAGCAACCTTATTGATGATTGTAAATGCTTATCCATGTTTTTCCACAACTAAAAATCTCCAGAAAACTTGGTTTTCCTTTCCTTGCTTGCCCAATCTTCAATGAACATGCTTCAAAGGACCTTGTACCTACATTATACACTTGTTCCATGAATTTGTACTTCTTCCACACATGCTATGCAATATCAAATCAATCCTCTCATTCTTAGACTGTCATTCTCTGCTCCATAATTCATGCTTCCATCTCATATACTAGCACTAGTACTAGAATTAGGCTAGTTAGGCTTGTATCACCACATGACTCTCATGGCCTGATTTTTTTACCATCATGCAAACCTCAATATACCTCTGACATATATTCTTGGACATGATAGACACCATAACCATATTTTACCATATTTGGAGTTCACACACTATACCATACATGCTTGTACCATGCCTTAAACCATGCATAATACACCAAGACACCATGTTATAAACACGTCATGACACCTCATCACTTCACTACCAATCAACATTCAACTTATTTTATGGATGAAACCTCATACAGAAACATATGCCACATAGAATCCCTTTGACATCAATGAAAAAAACACTGACACAATGCACAACAATCTCCCCATAATTAGTGACAATCACCTTTAGAAACATTGATGGAAACCAAAAATGAAAACACCTACAAGAAATTATTTTCTTGTTTCTGAGCATACTCTCCCCCTTTGACATCTATGACAAAGGAAACCATGAAAACTTAACATGAATATAGAAACAACAATGCCTACACACATAATTAATTTCTCCTCCTTGGTCTGTACTCATAATCTTGATAACAACTAATGCTAATGAACCATGAAACTGTCTGTAACTCACTCACACAACTCCCACTAAAAACATACATACCAATTTTTGTCTTCACACCTATTATGGACAACATTTTAGACCTTTACTGCTATCTTACCTACTTCTTGTGACTTCACCTTGGATTACTAAGCATAAATCACTAAAAACATCTCTCCTTGTTATTTTCCTCCTTTGCATTTCAAGTGTTGACATGTGATTTTCGTTATAAGGATATGCTCTTCTTATTATTGGAAATCATGATTGATATGGATAAGTCTTTTCTACTCTTAAGATCCTTTGACTGAATTGGAATGGTTTTCCTGAATCAATTTTTTTTTTACTTCTTGTAGGTGATTTGCCATTAGGTTCAAAATTTGTAAACTTACCTATTTATCTGACTCATCCTTGGATCAATTCCAGTGATCCAAGGAATGTTTTAAATCTGCTCTGATGAATGAATGGTAAATTGACATTCCATGAATTAAGATACACATTGGATTGAAATTTGTACTTACAAGTTCTTTGATTTTTTTGTGTGAATGTGTTTCAATTCAGTTGTTTTTTTTCTTGGGTCTTTAGAGATTGACCATGGCAGGTCATTGCTGACAAAAATGGAAATGCAGCATGTTCATGGCATAGGAGAGATCCAGGATCCTATACAGGACTAACCTATGGGATCCTAAGCTAGGTAGAAAATATATATATTTCTACCTAAGCTATGTCACTTGATAGAATTATGATTCTAACCTTAAGCTTCTTATTCTGTTAAGGATTGGTTGATTTGCAACCTAACCTAAGCTTGGTGCAAATAGAATTGGAAAGGTTACTAGGTATTAAAATTAACCTAGATCCTAATAATATAGGGTAATATTGTAATCTAACCTAATGTCTAAAACTATTGTGTTTTGAATTAATTTACCTATGTGGAAATTATTTGAACCTATTTGCTAAGGCCTATGGTGGGGGTTAGTTGTTAGTGTTATATCCTAAGGTATAAATTTTAATCTACCTAAGATCTAACCTAAGGAATCTAATTTATCCTAAACGAATGGATATGAATGGGGACTTAAGTGGTTGCATGCATTTGGGTGACGGTTCCTAAGGCATTTATGTTATTGATAAGGTTGGTAAATACATACGTACTACCAATTTTGGCAGGGACTAGATGACTTGGTGGAGGCTTAGGTGGAAGTGTTACTAAAATGCAAATGCATGTTATTTTTGAATTGGCATTCACTAGACTTAGAAGGCAGTGGGAAGGAAGATTATGTGGGAGATTTGGAATTAATGGAATTTATTACTTTCAGTTTTTGTACTCAAACCATCTTGGTAGGCATGCAAGAAGATTTTTCTTGGGTTTTTTCACTTTGCATGTTTCACAATTTTTTCTATCCATGCTCTCTAGTTTTTTGAACCAGTAGATTGAACTGCACTTTATGGCTATTTTTGAAGTTTCAAATCTATTTTCATTTTGTGGAATGTATAAGAGGAATTATGGAAAAGGAATTTGGTTGTTTGATCTTCGTGGAGAAGAAAAAAAGTATTGAGCTCGGCTGGAGGTCTTCTTTGATTTGACAGAGACACTATTAGGCATGATAGGCTCTAACTATTGAAATCTCTTGCTTTCTTCTAAGTGTTTTCATTAAAACAACTCTACTCTATTGAGTTTTTTGCATTGCATGCTCTATCTGGTTAATTGGTTACTGGGTTTAGTAAATCTTGCATTCTTGGTTTCGAATCCATGGTATATGTGATTCTGTAGAAAACTTATGCTGTATTATTTTAGATCAAGAACTATGCATGCAAAAATGAAGTTGGTAACTCTGTTCGGCATTTTCAGTTTTTGGTAATTGTTTGTTTTGGTTCTGACGAATTTTATTGCCACTAAATTACTAGCTAAGTTTTTATGGAAACTCCGAGTTCCACCTGTGTTTGTTGAGATTAGTGTTTTGTGAACTTGATATGTTTTGTGATCTCGTGCTGGTAAAGGGCTCGTGTTTTTATGGAAGCTTGTATGCAAGTTCAAGTTCTGTCTAAAACTTGAGGAGTATTTGGAAACTACTATTAGGTTTCTTGTTGTTATGATGCTTATGTTTCATTTCATAAATATGAGGAACCGTGATAGAGCAATAGATGGCTTGGTTCTTGTTTTCTAACTTGTGAAAATTTTATTGTTGTTGAAACCCTTACACTTCTTGATACCTATGTTGTATTATTATGGATAATATGGACTTTTGATAGTCTGCGTGGGGTTTGGTGCCTATGTTTTATTGTGACCATATGAAATGTTACATGGAAAATTCATTAAGAACACAACTTTCATATTTTTTTGTTGTTTGGTCTGAGCTCTGTTAAGGATCTTACATTCCCTTTGAGTTGGGAAACAGGGTTTGATAAGATGTTAACTGAAAATGGAAGCTCTATTCTTATTTTGAACTGTTTATAATTAATTTCATTATATTCAGTCTATCATTACGATGTTGGTGTATATATGTACTCATGATTTAGATATTGTGATGCAACATTATACAATTGATTTGTTACTTAGTGTTTTAAAAATTGTAACTTGAACGATGTATTGGTTCAGATCTAATAGTCTTTTTGTTTCTTTGATTAAAATATAAACTAAAAAGGGAATATATTGTTGTTCAAACTTGTTTATAATCACTTGAATGATATTGATCCTTTGAGGGAGCTTATGTTTTATATTATGCTTGGATTTGTAATTCAAGTCTTGGGTAGAACGTATTTTTACTATGTTTGTTTAGATCTTGTCATTTAAATTGAGTTTATTACTGGAATGAATGCTTCTAAATTCAAAATTCTTTTTGAAACAAACCACATGCGTAAGGAGAAAACTGAAAGCATGGTTTAGTGGGTTGTTTGGTAAAATCTTTGAGATCTTGATTGGAATTAGCTTATTGGTTTATCATTTTATTGGAATCCCAATCTGTTAGTTCTTATAGTGATGTGTTGAAATATTGACAAGATAGTTCTGTCTTGACTGAACTATTGGGAAATTTTGAGTGCTAGCATCTACTCACATTTCACACTTATTGTTGGGTCCAATGAAATAATGCTGAGTCTTTACAAGATAAACTGTGATTCTTTAGTGTCTGTGGGTTGTGTATGAACTTCATTGTTATAATGTTCTGAATGGAAAGTGGAACTCATACATTATAATGGGAAGATTTCAAAAGGAAGGTTGCATTAAGTTTTCTTCTTTCCTTGAAGTTGTTCTTGTTGTCTTTCTTGGGAACTCTTGTATGAACCTAAACTGTATGTATAAAAAAGGTAAATTGTTAATTAAGTTGAAAGAAATGATTACATGTTAGGATCATATTCTGTTAGGACTCCTTTTCTAATGCAGTTGGGTTAAGTTCATTGTTTGGAACCCTCTGTTAATTACTCTTTTAGGAAAAAGAGAATCATTACTTGATTAATCTTCTCATACTTGTCATTTGACTGAAACGAAGTAGGAAGAGATTGATGACTAGTTTGTTGAAAAGAAAATGCAAACTTATTGGTTGGCTATCGCGCCATCTTTCCTTCTTGGATTTTTATGTGATTTTGTTCTGATAAATATCTTAAATGGTTGATTTCAAGGTAGTTAATATTAAGTTGAAACTAATTAGGTCATGATGTGAACCTGTTTCTAGTTTGCGGATATCATATGTTTTAGTATAGTGAAATGGATTTTCTTCTTCTTTACTTAAAATTTAGATGAAAACATCTTAACAAGATTATGCTGTAAACACTTTGTTTATCTTATAGTAGAAATAAGTGTTGCATTCTATTGCGGTAGAATTGGAAATAATGAGATGTTATGTTCTTTTATTGGTAAAGATAATTGATAGGATCAAGTATACTTTACTTTGTAAGATAGATATTATAGATTATATTTTGTTCTTCTTTTAGAAGTGAATTCAAATTCATTAATGCTCTTTTTTTCTGATTGTTTTTACTTATGCTTGGTGTATGAAATACTAATTGTACAATAAAGCAGGACTGTTTTAATTGGAACAATTATTGGAATGCACTTCATTTTAAGGCTTAGTGCTTATCATGCTTAGTTCATTAAATTGACCCGTGCTAGCAATTGTTGCAGATGGACTTCGAAAGTGATAAAAGAAGGCTAAAACTTATATGATGCATTGGCTAATTTAAGTTTGATTAAAGAAATATTAAGGAAGTTCTTCAAGGATTAATGGAACTTGATTTGGAAAAGAACTTAGGGAGAGTTGGATTAGGATTTGGGCAGAGTTGTTGAAATCTACTTTGAATTATCTAAATTAATTAAATATTAATAATCTCCTAGGGGTATGTACATCTCGATGAGGTTGTTCTGTAGGATGCTGGCACACGCCAACTGCAGGGCTATACCTTTGAGAAGATTAGGATATTCTCGAGGATACAACGATGCAGTTAACATGTGGCATCACCCTTCTGCATTGATCATCAAGATCTACACACTTTTGCAATTGAACTCAGTTTTCCTCTAGGAATGGATAATAGCATAATTAGGATATGAAGTAGCCATCTAGGACTCAGGGTACCTTGGCACAATGGGTTGACCTAGGTTGACCCAGTATGCCAGTATACCCTAAGTCTTTGTGATCCTCTTCCTATCATATCTTGTGTTGTTAATATGAACTAGGGTTAAACCTTGGGCAAGTGGACTAACAAAATTCAGTAAAGGACATTCTAGATAACAATAGAGTGGGGGTGAAGGATGTATTCTAGATTGACGAGTATTCCATCAAGGAATAATTAATATGAACAGTTCATTAGAAGTCTTTGGCCAAAGTATCACAAGCTACTAATTGCGTTGTCTTATGTCACCTAGTCTAAGGATCATGATGTAGATGGATATTGGTAGAAAATATTTAGTTAGGTACCTTAGATAGATCACTTAATACCTAGATAGGGTGAGAGAATGAAATATACGTAGTATACATAAAAGTATTCAATACTTAATGTTAAAACATGAATAGATCGGTAGCTCACAGATTTATTACAAATTCATATGGTTATCTATTATAATAATAGTTGTTATGGAATGTGTGTTATAAATTACGTATTTAGAACAGAGAATATTACTCATAAAAAAAGGGAATTTTTTTTTTCTGTTATTTCTAAATTCTTAAAATGGGAATGTTATATCTTGGTATCAAAGCTGAAGGTTGCAAATCTTGGACCTATTGTGTCCATAATCTAATAAAAACTTGAATTTTCTTGTAACAAAAAATGGTTAGGACAAGAGGAAAAGTTGCGAATAATGCTACACCTGATGAAGGAGCAGTGACAACCCAAAAACTTGATGAGATCCTTGTTTTCCTGTTGAACAAAAGAGATCATTTGGCCGTACTTGAACAACAAGTGATGGGTAATGAGGAGGAAGAAGAAGCTGGTAATAACAATCAGCCACCTCCTAAGGACAACCCCAATTTTGGTGTTGATAATAACAATGTTAATATGCTTGTCCAGCCAGAAAACAAAAAGGAAAGGTTGGCAGTTGAACTCACTAATGATATAAAAAGGATAAGTCCACCAAAGTTTGATGGCACCACGTTAGGAGATGGAGCTAAGAATTGGCTTAGTGAAATGGAGAAGTACTTTGAAATAAAGAAATTCTCAAAAGAAACCAAAGATATTTGGGGAGCATATCAGCTTTCCCATGAAGCATCTTCATGGTGGGATAGCCGTAAGGCTGAGTTAAATATTGATGAAACTAACATCACTTGGGATCAATTTAAAAGTTATTTTAGGCAACGTTAGCTACCAAAACTTTATTATGCTTAGAAAATGACATAATTTCAAAACTTAGCTCAAGGAAAGTTAATTGTAAATGAGTATTGGGAAAGGTTTACAAAACTCCTCAAGTATGTACCTTAGTACCAAACTGATGAGAAGTTCAGGATATAGAAATTCATCATGGGATTGAATCCCATTATTGGGGGAGAGGTTTATGTTCATAGCCCAACCACTATGGAAGGGGTTGTTGAAAAAGCCATAAGGCAAGAACATAAATTAAAGGCTATTTCTGCTCATAAGGAAGAAGTATAGAAGAAAGTTCCAAAATCTTCTTTAGCTTGTCTTGCACCTAAGAAAGGACCATGGAAAAATTTTAGTAACAAAAGTAAGTTTTCAGCTGATAATAATAAGAAAATAGCAATGAATAAGTCTATTGTAAAAACATGAATTTTTTTACCAAGAATAATAATAACAGACGGAAGTCCTATGGAGGTTAAAATGATAACTTTAAGGCTGGAAATCATTCTGAGTCTAAAAAGGGACTGGTAGGAGGATTTTATAATTGTGGCAAAGATCATTACATGAATCAATCTCCTTTGAAGAAGGATGATTGTAATCAGCAACATAAGATACATGCTGCAGTAGCTGACAACCAAGCTGAAAAGCAAGTTACACCTATAGAAGTTCCTGGTAAGTTATTCGACATACCTATTACTATTCTTTTTGATACGTGAGCTATTGAATGTTTTATTTCTAGTAAAATTGCTTCGAAACTTAAAAGAAAAGATGAGAAAATGGATAAATCATGGACTGTACAATATGGTAATAATTCAGTTCATACAGTTAGTATGTGTCTTTTTGGGGTAGTCCTTGACTTACCTAGATTTTCCGCTGAAGTTGATCTCTATGTAGCACCTTTGGGATCTTATGATATAGTCATAGGCATAAATTGGTTAGCAGAGTATAAATCAAAGGTAGCATGTTTTGAAAAACATATTAATTGTTTAGATTATCTGCATAAAACAACAGAGATTCAAGGTGTAAAACGAGAAATTTATGTTAGGAATTTTTTAGCTATGTAACTTAAAAAGGCCAAAAATAAGGGCTATACCTTATATGCAGTAAAAATTTTAGAATCTGCAGAAGAAAACAGTGATTTCATGAAACGTTATCCACTGTTACGGAACTACAGTGATGTTTTTCCAGAAGAATTACTAGGATTACCACCCAAAAGGGAGTTTGACTTCACGATTGAAATCAAACCAGGTACTGAACCTATTTCTAAAGCACCTTATCGAATGACTACCACAGAGTTAGTAGAGCTTAAGGCTAGTTGCAAGAACTTTTGTCTAAGGGTTTGATTAGACCAAGTGTTTCACCTTGGGGAGCACCAGTGATCTTTGTGAAAAAGAAAGATGGAACACTTAGATTGTGCATTGATTACAGGATGTTAAACAAAGCAACAATCAAAAATAGATACCCACTTCCTAGAATTGATGATCTATTTGATCAAATGCATGGAGCATCGGTATATTCTAAGATAGATCTTCGATCTGGATATCATCAATTACGAATTAAGGATGAGGACATTCATAAAAAGGATTTCAAGACAAGGTATAAGCATTAGGAATTCATGGTTTTACCCTTTGGATTAAGTAATGCACCTGCATCTTTTATGAACTTAATGAATAATATCTTTCAAGAATACTTGGACAATTTTGTGCTTGTATTCTTGGATGACATTCTCATATATTCTAAAAGTGTTGAGGAGCATCATGAACACTTGAAAATAGTTTTGGAAATTCTGAGAAAGAGACGGTTGTATAGTAAGTTGTCCAAATGTTCTTTCTATGACACTGAAGTTCACTATTTGGGTCATGTTATAAGTAAAGATGGGATTGTTGTAGATCCTTCTAAAATTGTAGCTATAACTGAGTGGCCTACACCAAAGAATGTACATGAAGTTAGAAGCTTCATGGGCCTTGCAGGTTATTATAGAAAATTTGTTAAGGATTTTTCTAAGGTGGCTTGCACCAATAACTTCATTGCAGAAAAAGGATAAGAAATTTGTTTGGAATGATAAATGTGAATCTGATTTTAAAATTTTGAAAAGTCAGTTGACTTCAGCACCTATTTTAGCTGTACCTGATCCTAATGGAGACTTTACTGTTGTAACAGATGCATCTAGGGAAGGTCTTGGAGGTATTTTGTTACAAAATGATCATGTCATAGCTTATGAAAGTAGAAAACTTAAGTTACATGAGTTGAATTATGCTCCACATGATTTAGAGCTTGCTGCCATAGTTCATGCACTTCAAGTTTGGAGGCATTATCTACTTGGTAAACCATTTGAGTTGAAAACTGATCATCTTGGGCTGAAGTACATTTTCACTCAGCCAAATCTAAATGCAAGACAATGAAGGTGGTTAGAGTTTTTGTCTCAATATGATTTTGAAATAAGTTACATTAAAGGAAAAGAGAATAGAGTGGCTGATGCTCTAAGTCGTAGGAAGCACATTTCTGCTCTTATAACACTAAGAACTCAGTTTAAGGATGAAGTAAAAAGTGTTATGGAATCTGATTCTTACTTTCAACAAGTAAAAATAGTGCTTGCTGTAGATCCAAAAGATGAAAGGTATAAAGGTTTTCACTTTGATAATGAAGGAATCTTACGATATGAAAACAGAGTATACATACTTTTGCCTTATGATTTGAGAAAGAAATTATTGTTAGAGTTTCACAATTCACCTCTTTCTAGGCACCCTGGTATTACAAGAATGCTTGCTGATATAAAACAACAATATTTCTGGAAAGGAATGTAAAATGATGTTATTGATTTTGTGATTCATTGTCTTAAATGTCAATGTGTAAAAGTGGAACATATGCACCCAACCTGTCTATTGTATCCTCATAGCATACCGCAATACAAATGGCAGGTAATAAGCATGGATTTTGTACAAGGATTGCCTATGTCAAGAAATAAACATGATGTTATTTTGGTAGTAGTTGATAAACTAACGAAAGTAGCTCATTTTATTGCTGGAAATCTAAAGGATGATTCTCCTGTTTTGGCTAAAAGATTTGTACACAAAATTTTTAGATTACATGGAGTACCTAAATTAATCATATCTGATAGAGACCCTAGAATGATATCAAGGTTTTGGCAAACACTTAATGCAGCTCTTGGAACTAAACTAAATTTCAGTTCTGCGTATCATCCGTAAACGAATGGACAAACTGAAAGAGTAAATCAGGTTTTGGAAGATATGTTACGGATGTATTGTATGGATCAGAAGTATAAGTGGGAGGAGTACCTTCCATTAGTTGAATTTACATACAATAATATATATCATGTTTCTCTTAAGATGGAACCTTTCGAGGCACTTTATGGAAGGAAATGTAGAACCCCTATTAGTTGGGATAACATTGAGGATAGAGAGGTAATTGGACCTAAAATCCTTATGGAAATGGAACAACAAGTTAAAATGATTCGTGAACGCTTGAAAGAAGCAACAGATAGGAAAAAGAGTTATGCTGACTTAAAGCGGGTTGACAGGAAATTTGAACTTGGTGAGAAGGTTTTTCTTCGGGTTAAACCAAAAAAGAGTTCTATAACTTTTGGCAAGGCTGCCAAGTTATCACCTCATTATGTGGGACCTTTTGAAATAGTTGAAGTAATCAACCATGTAGCTTATCGTTTAGCACTACCACCTGCTCTATCACGAATGCATGATGTTTTCCATATTTCTTTGCTTAAGAAATACATTTCAGATTTATCACATGTGTTAAATTGGAATTCCTTGCAGGTCCAAGACCCAAGAATAATCATGGTTAAACCCATTCGAGTGCTGGAAACTCACCAGTTGCATTTAAGAAATCGAGAAATAAGTCAATGTAAGGTCCAGTGGGACCAATTTAGTGAAGAGAGTGCAACTTGGGAAAATCTAGAGGATATGAAAACTACTTTTCCATATCTATTTGAACATAATTGAATCTGTTGACTGATAAAAAAATTATGATTTTATCTTTATATGACATTAAGTAAGCCAGTTTTGGGCAAGATATTTATTTGATTTGAATAAAAAGTTATTTAATGCTGATTTCTAGAACTATAAGGTTTTGAAATATTTGACTTAGGATAAGAGAAGTGAATGAATTGACTATCCTTGATGTAAATTGTTAAAAGAGATAATCATCGGGATGATGATTCTTTTTAGGAGGGAAGCATGTAACACCCTTTACAGTTGTTATTTTCCTCCTTTGCATTTCAAGTGTTGACATGTGATTTTCCTTATAAGGATATGTTCTTTTGATTATTGGAAATCATGCTTGATATGGATAAGTCTTTTCTACTCTTAAGATCCTTTGACTGAATTGGAATGGCTTTCTTGAATCCATTTTTTTTTTACTTCTTGTAGGTGAGTTGTAATCTGGTTTAAAGAGTTGTAAACTTATCTTTTATTTGACTCATCCTTGGATCAATTTCAGTGATCCAAGGAATGTTTTAAATCTACTCAGATTGAATGAATGGTGAATTGACATTCCATGAATTAAGAAACATATGGACTGAACTTTGTAGATACAAGTTCTTTGATTTTTGTGTGAACGTGTTTCCATTCAGTGGTATGTTTTTATTGGGTCTTTGGAGATCAACCATGGTAGGTCATTGCTGACAAAAATGGAATTATAGCCTATTCATGGCATAGGAGAGATCCAGAATCCTATATAGGACTAACCTATGGGATCCTAAGCTAGGTAAAAATATTTCCTACCTAAGCTATGTCACTTGATAGAATTTTGATTCTAACTAAAGCTTCTTATTCTGCTATAGAATTGGTTGATTTGCAACCTAACCTAAGCTTGGTGCTAATGGAATTGGAAAGGTTACTAGGTATTAAAATTAACCTAGATCCTAATACTACAAGGTAATATTGTAATCTAACCTAATGCCTAAAACTATTGTGTTTTGAATTAATTTTCCTATGTGGAAATTATCTAAACCTATTTGCTAAGGCCTATGGTGGGGGTTAGTTGTTAGTGTTATATCCTAAGGTATAAATTTTAATCTACCTAAGATCTAACCTAAGCAAGTAATCTATCCTAAACTATTGGATATGAATGGGGACTTATGTGGTCACATGCATTTGGGTGATGGTTCCTAAGGCATTTATGATGTTGATAAGGTTTTAAATGTAAACGGACTGCCAGTTTTTGCAGGGGCTAGTGGGCTTGGTGGAGGCTTAGGTGGAAGTGTATCACTAAAATGCAAATGCATGTTATTTTTGACTTAGAATTCGCTAGACTTGGAAGGCAGTGGAAAGGAATATTAGGCAGGAGATTTGGAATTAATGGAATTTATTACTTTCAGTTTTTATGCTCAAATCATCTTAGTAGGCATACAAGCAGATTTTTCTTGGGTTGTTTCACTTTGCATGTTTCACAATTTTTTCTCTGCATGCTCTCTAGTTTTTCAAACCAACAGATTGAATTACACTTCATGGCTATTTTTGAAGTTTCGAATCTATTTTCATTTCATGGAATGTATAAGAGGAATTCTAGAAAAGGAATTTGGTTGTTTGATCTTTCATGGAGAAGAGGAGAAGTAGTGAGCTTGGCTGGAGGTCTTCTTTGATTTGATAGAGACACTATTAGGCATGAAAGGCTCTAACTATTAAAATATCTTGCTTTCTTCTAAGTGTTTTCATTAAAACAACTCTGCTCTGTTGAGTTTTGTGCATTGCATACTCTATCTGGTTAATTGGTTACTGGGTTTAGTAAATCTTGCATTCTTGGTTTCGAATCCATGGCTAAAAGTGATTCTGTAGGAAACTTATGTTGTATTGTTTTAGCACAAGAACTATGCGTGCAAGAATGAAGTTGGTAACTTTGCTTGACGTTTTTGGTTTTTGGTAATTATTTGTTTTGGTTCCAATGACTTTTATTGTCAATAAATTACTAGCTGAGTTTTTATGGAAACTCCAAGTTCCACCTGTGTTTGTTGAGATTAGTGTTTTGTGAACTCAATATGTTTTGTGATCTCGAGCTAGTAAAGAGCTCGTGTTTTTATGGAAGCTTGTATGCAAGTTCGAGTTATATCTGAAACTTGAGGAGTATTTGAGAACTACTATTAGGTTTCTTGGTGTTATGATGCTTGTGTTTCGTTTCATAAATATGAGGGACTCTGATATAGTAGTAGATGGCTTGGTTCTTGTTTTCTAACTTGTGAAAATTTGATGCTGAAACCCTCACACTACTTGATACCTGTGTTGTATTATTATGGATAATATGGACTTGTTGTAGTCCACATGGGGTTTGGTGCTTGTGTTTTATTGTGACCATATGAAATGTATATTATGGGGGTAGAAGAGTTCATTAAGAACACGAAATTTCATATTTTGGTGTTTAGTCTGAAATCTGTTAAGGATCTTACAATCCGTTTAGTTGGCAAATATGGTTTGATAAGATGTTAACTGAGAATGGAAGCTCTATTCTTATTTTGAACTGTTTAAATTAATTCATTATATTCGGTGACATCATTACGATGTTGGAGTATATATGTAACTCATGATGGTGAGGATAATGTGATGCAAACTATACAAGGAATTTGTTACTTAGTACCTTAAGAAATTGGAAACCTGAACATGTATTGGTTCAGATTTAATAGGTATCTTTTTGGTTTCTTTGATTAAAAGATAAACTAAAAAGGGAATGATAAGTTGTTCGAACTTGTTTATAATCACTTGAATGATCTTGATCCTTTGGAGGGAGCTTATGTTCAATATTATGCTTGGATTTGTAATTTGAGTCTTGGGTAGAACCTTTTTTTAAAACTATGTTTGTTTAGATCTTGTCATTTAACATTGAGTTTTTTATCTGGAATGAATGGTTCTAAATTCAAAACTTATTTTTGAGACAAACCTACATTGCGTGGTGGATTGAAAAATTGTAGAAAGCATGGTCAGAGTGGGCTTGTTCTGATAAACTCTTCGAGATCTTAATTGGAATTATCTTGTTGGTTTATCATTTTCATTGGAATCCCAATCTGTTAGTTCTTATAGTGATTTGTTAAGAAATATTTACGACAAGATAGTTCTATCTTGACTGACCTATTGGGAATTTTTAGTGTTAGCCATCTACTCGGATTTCACAACTTGTAATTGTTTTCAATGAAAGAATGCTGAGTCTTTACCAAGATAACCTGTGATTCTTTAGTGTCTCCTGGGTTGTGTATGAACTATATTGTTCACTAATTTAATGGAAAGTAAACTCATACATTATAATTGTTTTCAAGATTTCAAAAGGAAGGTTTATTAAGTTTTTTCTTTCCTTGAAATTGTTCCCCTGTTGTCGAATCTTGGGAACTGCTTGTATGAACCTAAACTATATGTATAGAAGCTAATGGTAAATTGTTAATTAAGTTGACAAGAAATGAACCACAGGTTAGGATCTTCCAATTCTGTTAAGGACATCCTTTTCTAATGGATTTGGGTCAAAAACTTGTTTGAATCCCTCTATTTTAGGGTTTTAGGAAAAAATCATTACTTGATTAGATGGTAGTATGTCATACTTGTCATTTGACTGAAACGAATAAGATAGGAGATTCCCACTGAAATGGTTTGTTGATCATAGAAAATGAAAACTTATTGGTTGGAACTATTGCTCCATATTTCCTTCTTGGATTTTTATGTGAAATTTTTATCTGAAAACATATCTTAAATGTTTGCATTTTAAGGTAGTTAATATCAAGTTGAACACAGATTCAGGTGATATGTGAACCCGTCTTTGGTACTGACGACGGAAAGACACTCAATGTTTGCCTCACATCCTCCAGAAGATTAGGGGATCATTTTAAAAATTTCCATAAACATCCCTAAATGGTGTTAGTGCAGAAGATCATCTTGAGAGCTTTCCAACGACTGTGAGAATGTGGCAAACGGACATCGGGAGCTCTATATATGTTTGGTCAAAGTTCAGTCAACGGGAAAGTCAACTCTGGTCAACTGGTCAATTTTGGACCAATTACACTGTGACACGTGGCTTGCCACCACTCATCGAATTTGCTCGATTTTCCTATCAGGAGTCGACAAGTGGAAGATATGTTATTTACCGAGTTAATTATTTCCATACCACATTACAGGTGTCAAAATTATATTTACTTGGTAAGTCCACTTTCCAAATGCCACACATGTATATGCCAAACCGTTATACATTAATGTGTATACATTAGTATTAAATCTAATGTTGATACATTAGTATTAAATCCTACATAGCTGCCAACTTAACCATGTCATTGCTAAACACGTGGGATGAATCATGGTTGTTTGGGAGGCAATTTAAGCCATTGCTGTGGAAGCTTCCACGTGGAAGGAAGAAGGTGGTAAGTGGTGGTAGGGGTGGTTATGCTCCAACGTGGTTTTTTGACCACTTCATATGTGTGGAAAGGCTTTAAGGCCTTAGAAATTATCCCCCACCGCCCAACATGGGGGACCTTATCCAAAATGCACCTCTTTTGGGATTTAATCCCATTTCAACAAATGTTGCGCCAATATGGGTATTTGATCCCATTTATTTTGCTACGGGTAAAGCTCAGGTTTAAAATAGCCTAAGGATAATTTGTAAATGCATATTTTAAGGGCCCTATTTTTTGTATAAATAGGGAACCCATTCTATTGTAAACACATGGCATTGCACACACATTATTCACACAACTCCTAACGAAAGCTTATTATTTGTTAAGCTTGTTTGTGGGGACACAAAATCCCAAGCTTTTATTTGTTAAGCTATATTTGTGGGATTGTCATTATTAATATTGTCTATTGACCTATTATTTTAGGAAATAGTAGATGAAATATTTGTAATTGGGAGTAAATTATAAACTACCCACTAGGCCCATTGAGCCACACCAATTACTTGCAAATCCTAGATTGTCGACCGGAGTGCTAGCTTCACATTGATAGCGTCGGGAAGGCCGATCGAAGCCGAAGGATATTGTACGCTAGGAAGGTGGAAGTCGGGTGCTATTTTTCATCCTTGTTGTCCGAAGGCCTGGTGTACTGATAGGCAAGTAAAATTTCCATTAGGTTTTCTTGTGAGAGTACTATTGTAACTTACAAGTTTTGACTAGTAGAACGGTTCGACCACGAACCTGGAGACGTAGGCAATTGCCAAACTCCGTAATCAATCTTTGTGCAATTGTCTTATTGTCTTGCATTATTTTAAATTGATTACTTAAAAAGGAGTAAATCATCAACAAATATTTAAAGCCTACAAGGGTCCGAGATCAGGTAGTAATAATCTGATTATTTTTGGATCAATCATATTCTGTTAGGACTCCTTTTCTAATGCAGTTGGGTTAAGTTCATTGTTTGGAACCCTCTATTAATTACTCTTTTAGGAAAAAGAGAATCATTACTTGATTAATCTTCTCATACTTGTCATTTGACTGAAACGAAGTAGGAAGAGATTGATGACTGGTTTGTTGAAAAGAAAATGAAAACTTATTGGTTGGCTATTGCTCCATCTTTCCTTCTTGGATTTTTATTTTATTTTGTTCTGATGAATATCTTAAATGTTTGATTTTAAGGTAGTTAATCTTAAGTTGAAACAGATTAGGTCATGATGTGAACCTGTTTCTACTTTGCGGATATTATGTTTTTAGTATAGTGAAATGGCTTTCTCTTCTTCTTTACTTGAAAGTTAGATGAAAACATCTTAATGAGAATATGCTGTAAACACTTATTTTATCTTATAGTAGAAATAAGTGTTGCATTCTATTGCGGTAGAATTGGAAACAATGAGATGTTATGTTCTGTTGTTGGTAAAGATAATTGATAGGATCAAGTATACTTTAATTTGTAATACATCTATTATAGATTTTATTTTTTTCTTCTTTTAGAAGTGAATTCAGATTCATTAATGCTCTACTTTTCTAATTGTTTTTACTTATGCTTGGTGTATGAAAATACTAATTGTAAAATAAAGCAGGACTATTTTAATTGGAAAAATTAGTGGAATGCACTTCATTTTAAGGATTAGTGCTTATCATGCTCAGTTCATTAAATTGACCCGTGCTAGCAATTGTTGCAGATGGACTTCGTAAGTGATAAAAGAAGGGAAAAACTTATATGATGCATTGGTTGACTTAAGTCTGATTCTTGTGAAGGATTTTGATTCGTTCTTGAGTTGTATAAAAAAAAGAGAAAAGTTATATTATTTTGAATGGATGTCATTGTTATGTAGTATGCCTAAAATGCATAAGTTTGGAAATGTATAAGTTTTGAAAATGAATTGAAGGATGAGAGTTTACTTGCATTGGTTGTGTAAATTATCTTGTACTTATGTAAAATAAATGGAATCTTATCTTGTTGATATTCTTCATATTAATTATATGTCTAAATGAGTATTCTTGGATAAGTAGGATAAAGGGATTTAGAGTAATTTCTCTAAATGTGATGTAGCTAGATAGGCTGCAAAATTTGATGTTCTTATCTAAACAATTCATTATAGTAAGGTGATGTGTAATGAACATACAATGAAAACTGCATAAATTTGTAAAGGACTTAAAGGGTGTGTTAAACCCTAGAACTTGACCATGAAGAGGAAGACTCTTCCTCTCTCATGAAAATGTAAACAAAAAGGGAGATATGATCTATAATCATTAGACTTCATTTAATAAATTCTATTAAGTTACATCCTAGGTGGTTGTTACACTTCCTTGAATGGTTAAGTCACATTAAATGGAACTTATGAGGTTGTTGTCCTATTTTTTGGGTAACTACTTGTTAATTCAAAATTAATGAACATCGAAAGAAATATTAAGTTAAGGAAGTTCTTCAAGGATTAATGGAACTTGATTTGGAAAAGAACTTAGGGAGAGTTGGATTAAGATTTGGGCAGAGTTGTTGAAATCTGATTTTAATTATCCAAATTAATTAAATATTAATAATCTCCTAGGGGTATGTACATCTCGACGAGGCTGTTCTGTAGGATTCTGGCACATGCCAACTGTAAGGTTGTACCTTCAAGAAGATTAGGATCTTCTCGAGGATATAGTGATGCAGTTGACATGTGACAACACCCTTCTGCATTGATTTTCAAGATTTACACACTTTTGGAATTGAACTTATTTTTCCTCTAGGAATGGATAGTAGCATAGTTAGGATATGAAGTAGCCCTCCAGGACTCAGGGTACCTTGGCACATGGGGTTGACCTAGGTTGACCCAATATGCCAGTATACCCTAAGTCTTTGTGATCCTCTTCCTATCATAACTTGTGTTGTTAACCTGAACTAGGGTTAAACCTTGGGCAAGTGGACTGACAAAATTCAGTAAAGGAAATTCTAGATAACAATAGAGTGGGGGTGAAATACGTATTTTGGATTGACCAGTATGCCATCAAGGAATAATTAATATGAATAGTATGTTAGAAATCTTTGGCCAAAGTATCGCAAGATGCTGATTGTGTTTTTCTATGTCACCTAGTCTAAGGATTGTGATGCAGATGGATATTGGTAGAAAATATTTAGATAGGTTCCTTAGACAGATCACTCAATACCCAGAATAGGGTAAGAGAGCCAAATATACATAGTATACAGAAAATTATTCAATACTTAATGTTAGAACATGAATAGATCGGTATTTTACCGAGTCATGAAATGAATAGTTCAGTAGCTCATCGAGTCATTACAACTGCATATGGTTATCTGTTATAAGAATGGTTGTTATGGAATGTGTGTTCTAAATTACGTATTTAGAACAGAGAACATTATTTATAAAAAAAGGGAATTTTTTTTCCCTTATTTTTAAAGTCTTAAAATGGGAATGCTACACTCCCCATCATTAGTGGTAATCACCTTTAGAAACATTGGTGGAAACCAAAAATGAAAACACCTACAAGAAATTATTTTCTTGTTTATGAGCATACTCTCCCCCTTTAACATCTATGAAAAAGGAAACCATGAAAACTTGACATGAATATAGAAACAAAAATGCCTACACACATAATTAATTTCTCCTCCTTGGTCTATACTCATAATCTTGACAACAATTGATGTTAATGAACCATGAAACCATCTTTAACTCACTCACACAACTCCCACTGAAAACATACATACAAATTTTTGTCTTCACAACTATTGTGGACAACATTTTAGACCTTTACTGCTATCTTACCTACTTATTGTGACTTCACCTTGCTATCACCTTGGATTACTGAGCATAAATCACTAAAAACATCTCTCCTTGGGTTAATGCACACCTTAGTTCTTCAGAGATTTAAATACCTTGATCACATTATTCATTATTGACTGAATGGACAATCCTTTTCAAAGTTATAGACACCAAATTTGGGTCTCACTGCCCTTGGTTCCCTTTAATTAATTAACATAACATATTCACCTAACCATGACCCCTTACTCCACATTTATATTAATTTAATTACTTAGAAATGAATTAACGTTCATCTTCAAATTATTAATTAATTTAATTACTTTAATTAAGTTAATTTACACATCACCTATACACCTCACCATGGACTTATTCCTAACCTATTAATTAATTAAGACTAGGTCATTACTTATCCTAAATAATTGGGACTTAGTCTAACCCTAATATTAAAGTCATATGCCTTATCTAACAACACTCTGACTTATGTAAGTACCAACCCTCACTTGAGACGTGGATTGGCAATCAAAATCATGCCAAAAATAGTAAAGATCTATGTAATTTTGGTAAACCTAGACTTACCTTCCTTAACCAACACTGATTATCCCTCGACCGATGCCGATCACCTAACCACCATTAGCAAATTTATATACAACTTTGCAATGTTTAATCTGGGTTGGTAATTTTCAGTTTTGGGAGAACTATTGCATTCAAGCATGAATCCAAATCCTCTCAACATCTAGACAGCAAAAAGTACTCAACCACAGACATAAACAAGTAGCCGATTCTCCTTCCAAAGTATTGGAATACTCACAGGAAAATTTCAGGAGTACTGCCACGAAACTGACTCCAGAATTTCTTCATGGATCAACTACCCTCCAGCTTCACCTACCAAATCTGTAAATGCAAGTAAGTAAATGTGATTTCAATCATATTGTGTTTGCTTAAAGTATAGATTCCTTACCTCTTCCACTATACTTTATTTCTACATGTATTCCTTTATCTCCACCTCCTCACCAATCTACTAACCCAACCACTTATATCCTTTTTTACCTTCTGTAACTTCCCCCTTTGTATCCGTGAGTCTTCCCAGTAATATCACAAACCTAACCACACCCTTCTTACTCTCTATATAATCAAAGTGAAGCCCAAAACCCACTTTTATCAAATTATCGTCAATTTCCCTTACCGAAGTTGGTTACTTGACCACCATTGGTTTCACCTCCATACTGACATTTGTCACTTGAACGATATCGATATCCATGTCATTTCATTCATTTTGACCAGAAAGCCTCTCAATCAACTAAAACTAGCCCATACCTTACTCGATCAATCCCATATCCCTGTCAGACCTGCAAAACCCAGAATAACCTACCAAACTTTCTGATTTAATCATAACCTTTTCGGCTAGATTAGATTTGCTTATTGTATTTGCACAAGATACCTAAATTGTACAACTACAGTAGGATTTCCTTATTTCCTAGTATATGTTTAAATTGTATTTGAAAGTGTATTGACATCTTTCTAGGAAGCACCTCACTTCCCAAATTTAGCACTCGCTAGGCAGTCCACTAACCTATATTATTAATGCTATTTTGTGGTCTTGTTGTGTTTTTTTATAGGTCGTTACTCCTTGCCAAAGGGAAGCTCTCCACAATCATCTTGGATCAAAAGTCAAAAATGCATGCATTCAACCTTCGACCTTTGATTTTACAGGTATTCCTCCTAACCTTTTACCTTATCTGTTTTATGCAAACTATTCGGTGAAACATTTTGGCATGCCCTATGAGACGCATTTGAGGTTATTTACATTGTTCATTCCTAAGGAAATATTGTGTGTCTATTTTCATTTAAAACAAGTTCACATTAAGCTTCTTATTTGGAAATATTCTTCTCTTTTAATTATCTTAGTGACACTTTTCTTTCTGGATTAAAAATAATTCTTCTTTCTTTTCTTGTATTGCATTTAGTGAAAGTCATACCCTTAACCTCTTCATAATTTTTTCTCATCAAATATAATTTTTGGATTTGGGTGTTAAAACTTGTGCACTTGAATTGTTGAGTGTTGCATTATAGCTAATCTAAAATTGTGGGAAACCTATATGCTAGAAGTCATGCCCAGCGGAAGGTTGAAAAATTGAACCGTGGCTCATGTTTTGCACATTCTCTATACCAAATCACTAAAACTAAATTACACAATTCTTAAACAACATCTTCCCTAGAAGAAGATATCAACAATCACATGATTAGATGATTGACAGTGGGCTCCAGCTGGTTTCTCTATCCAATCATCATCTCAGAGAAGGATCTCTCACACCGAAACTTACCTGAAACCATCCATAGTTGTTAGATTTTATAAGGCACCCTTGTTAACCACAATATCAATTCTCTTTGCAGTCAGTCCTAAATGACATAAGCCACAACATAAAATCTTCAATGTAGGATTTCATATTTGTTAGCTTTCTGTCTTTTTGTGTTTTGAGGTGTGAGTGGCATTTCTTCATTTGTTCTTATCCTTTTATACCTCACATCATGATTGGTGTATTTTGGTTTTATTATGTGTTTATTGGGACTCCTCATAGCCATACTCAGTCTCTGGGTTAGCCCTTTTATTTGATCTAAATCACCAAAACTCCATTTTTTTCTTCGCTTCCCATATTTCACAGTGACTGACATCGGTTGTATCATCTTACCAGCATCGGTTAACTGACCAAAATCAGTTTATATACTTTTTGGTTATTTGTGCCAGAATAGTATTCTTCACCTTCATATTCTTTTTGTTGTTTGTTCTACCATTTTTATCCCACTCCTGAGTGTCTGATATCATTTTCAAGATCCAGGTTGACCCAATTTCACCTGTCATTACAAAATATTTAAATATTTTATTCTTCACAGAAGCCGACATCGGTCTGAGCTGACCGATGGTGGTTACCCTTATATCAAAATTGGTTACCCCAACCGACATCGGTATCTCTGTTTTGATCTTCCAATATGAATAACAACATAATCACTTATTTTAGACTAATTTTCCCATTACTTCTGTGTGTTTACATCATTAGCGAAGCTCAGAATACTTGTTTTATCATCAATCACATGGTTTTGACTCATAAATAAGATAACGCTCTCGTGTTTCATGCTAGCCACCAGCCATTCCCACCTAGCCCATCACCTCATTCAATCTCATCGCCCATGAACCCCAATTAGGCTCTTGCTATACCCACTAGTGATGAGGAGTTCACGAGGATCCTTGATCAAAACCTCGCTGCTCTGTAGTACTATCTCTGTCATTCATCTACTCATTATTCATCAAGGAAACTTGTATATGAGATGCTTGTGTCCATTCCTACTACCTTCGCACCCACTTTCACATCATCTACTACTAGCTCGACCGTACCCTCTTCCACTTTACAACCTGTGATGTCTTATCTTGACCCTACATAATCGATATCTGATGTACCTGTGACATCTCTTGTTCCTTTGATGTCAATCTCTCCTATGATGTCAACCATGCCTTTATCAATCACCTTGAGTGTAGGTCTATCTACATCCGCCACATCTCATATACCTATTGTATTCTAGCTACCCATGGTGTCAAAAACCCATACTCCCTTTCAAAATATTTTCCTCTCCATCCCGCAGTCTCTTCCTCTGATTGCTACGAGAGTCTTTACATCCACTTCACCTAACTACACTTTCACCAATAACCCCCTACTTCATCTATCACGTATTGAGTATGCTTTCCATCTACATCTATTCCGATCTACATTCCTCCCTCACAATTTTCGTAATTGGTACCACCACATACTGGGATGTTGCCCATGTCATAACCTCCTCATCTCCTCATCTACCCAGTTATACTATAGGGGTTGCCCAGTCATCAAAACCTACCAATCATCTTATCAAAATGATGATGGACAAGATGCAGACATTGGATAGTTCACTTAACTCTCTGACATATAAAAAGATTTGTAATGAGCCCATTTAACCAATTTAACATAAAAGAAGACCCACAAAAACACTTGTAGTCTTTTAAACATGGGTGTTATCTGATCGCTCATGATGACACTTTTCTCTTGCGAACATTCCCAATGTCCTTAATAAGACCTGCTTTGGATTGGTATAATTCTCTACCTAGGAACTCTATTTTCTCATTCAACCAAGTAGCTCAAGCTTTCCTAGACCAATTTTCTCTCAACATTGTTAAGAAGGTCACCATGAAAAATTATACGTGACACACCAATATGAAGATGAATCTATTATAGACGTTGTTGCTCATTGGAAGATCCTGATCAACCAACTCACATTCTAATTGCCTCAAATAGAGTTAGTAGAATTGTTCACCAAGGCTTGTGCTAGACATATCTTGCTAACTCTCCAAGTTTAAACCTTCTGCACATTTGACAAGGCATTCACCATGGCCCAGAAACTTGAAATTTGTTCCATTGAAGAGAAGAAGATATAATTTTGTAACAAGAACACTGCGTTTAAGTCAAACAATACCTCTTATTCTTCCAAACCACAAAATAATTACTCTAAAGAAAAAGGATCTACCAATGTAATAGTTTTGAAATCCCGCCCATCTCACCCATCCATCCAATTAAATCTTTCTTCCAATATTTCTCCTATTTGAGATTTTTAGTTCAAGCGGGAGAAATGAAAAATATACTCCCATAGGAGAACCCATTCACCCATCCATTCTGATTCATCCACTCATGAAACTAGAGAAATCAATATTCCACCCGTTAAACCACATAATGGTTTTAACCCCTCTTTTCCTAAGCCTTCATGGTACAAAGAAAATTATTACTGCAACTATCATCACATTAAAGGTCATAGCGATGATAATTGTATAACTTTCAAAAATAGTGTCCAAGAAATGTTAGACAATGGATATCTCATCTTGGATAATCCTAATGCATAGGCTAATCAAAACCTTCACATCTTCAAGAATCCATTCCCAAATCACACCTATTTGTCCAATCAAATTAGTGAAACCTCGACCAATGACAAAAATGTTCATGAGGTTCATGCTATTTTTGACATCATACCAGCTCTTTCTCATTTTACTCCTACTCTATCTATAAAGGAGATTCTTGCATGAGCTCCTTCATTCACGAAGGGACTTTTTTCATCTACTCCTCTACCCACAGAGGAGTCTGCCATATCCACTGATGCAGTTTCCCCACTCACCTCTCAACCTGACGAATAGCCCGTAGTACATACTCTTCTACCCACATGAGATTCATGCTTACCCTTTTCTTCACCAAAATATGAACTTAACACATCACAATTTTCATACCCCCTACCCATAGAGGATCCATTAGCATTGTCCCTTCCTATTGGTGATAATTATTCATTGAATTTCAAGGATCCTGTTGATTTTCTCTTGGATCTTTTACCCATAAAGTCTAAATCCAACCAAGTCCTTGTCTCATAGACATTCTTTATAGGGATTACTACCGAATCAACATCATCCCCCCTATAATAGTTTCATTTTAACATTTCACCAAATGCTTAGATTATGTTGACAATTCTATGCTTTGGGGATGCCTTCGACTGCCTTTCTCAACTTAGATGCAAATGTTGTCTGATGATACTTCCATGATCTATCCAAAGGTGTTTCAGAAAAAAAAACCCACCATGCCCTTGCTAGTTGTAGAGACCTCTTCTTCATCACCCTCACCCAAAACTAAAAATTTACCATTCAATGAGCTTTTACAATGCCTAAAACCTTACCTGCACCTATATTTTTCTCTGAATCCAGACCCATTTCCACATTGGGAGTCATACCGACATCAAGCCTAGTCCATCCTCCTATCAAACTGGATTTATCTACATTCTCACAAGCTATCACAAAGACTATTCCCTCACCTAAGAGGAAGACCCAACCTATTAGACCACTTACACCGGATTCACCTACTACCCCTTTGTCACCTTCACCACTTCCATCTATCCTAGGACCCCACCCATCAACTTTGTTCAAGTAGCCTCCTACCCAAGGTAAACATAAAAAATAGTATCCCACCTCCTCATCACAATCCTTTGTTCTATCCAAATTACCTACAAAACTTACACCTTTGCCATCACCTACATCCTTTCTACCTCCTATACCTACACCACTTCCAGTATCCTCATCATTACCTATGTCATTCCCTTCTCTTCACCCAGTACCTTCCACATTGCCTCTTACTACAACCTTCACTGCACCTCTATTATCTCCCTAGCTAACCCGATCCATTTAGCCATCTTACTTCCCTTCTACATCACACACTTCTTCTTCACCTTCACCCAAGAATGTGCAACCAAATCCCAAAAACCCACTACCCTCCAAAGAATTAGTTAAACCTACACCACCTTCAACAACTAGTTCACTTACTACATATTTACCCAAGAAGGTTCAATCAAAACCTAAAACCATACTATCTACCAAACAAGTGGTCAAACTTACTCAACCTCTGATTCCACCTCTTGTGACACCTCTTCCACCAAATTCACCCATACTTCCATCAAGACCTACACTTACTTCACATTGTGATCCATTAGGAGCATCTTATTCCAACATCTTAGCTAACCTTTTAGAAACCTCTGTCATCACATTGCCACCACTTAGACCTTACAACCCACTCAAACCTAAACCAGAAGGGTTTGACGATACCAAAATTTTCTCTTACCATCGTGTGTTAGGGCATGATGTGGAAAACTGTAAGGTTATTAAGACTATTCTTCTCCAACTATGTCTTCTCATAGAAAACTTTGATGACGATGATCTTTTAGATGAGGACCCTATTCCACCTGCACCTATCACCACACAACCTATTCCCATACCTATTCAGTGACCTCCATCTCCACCTCCATAAACCTTTTATCCTCCTCCAACATTTGAGATCAATATGGTCTGCATCAAAGAGCTAGCCAAATCTCTGCCAAAATGCCAATGTGTTGCATTGTTTGACAAAACCATTATATGCCCTCACCATATTTTTACTCATCATGTCACTACACCTATCACGACTCACTTTATCCTTTACCATAGATTAATACGGTCCAAAATTCCACTTGAGCCCATAAGGACAAAGGAATGGAGAAAGTAACCAACTCATTCACTACTCTTTTACCCAATATTCCATCTACACCTGCACAAAAAATCACCATCCATGGACCCACATACCCTATTTTTTACGGGGTTTGCCATTATACAATGCTTAAATAGTTACACCAGTCTCCTCTCAAAATGTATTTATACAACCTTGTCCAAACATTTGAGTCTCATCGACAGACCCTCATTGAGGTTCTACCTAATGGCCTTACTCCTATTGTGTCCATTATCACTCCTCACTATGTGGCCTCTCTCACCACTTTTCCCCCTTCCTTTGCTCCCGCTACCACTCAACTAGTTGCTCTCAGTTTATCTGATGATGAGATTATACCTCTCTAATCAGATGATCTTGATCCTACCCTATTTATTTCCATCTACATTGATAATATACGCATTCAATGTGTTATGATCAATAACAGTGCCATTATCAACATCATTTCCTCCCATGCATATAACCAAATGCGCATCCCTACCAATTGTATGCATAATAATCTAGTTATGTTGTGTTCATTCACTGATGCCATGACTTCACCCTTGGCCCCATCACTTTTCACATTCGTGTGGGCCCCCAAACCATTCCTGAATTATTCTATGTCTTAGAGTGGGAATTCCAGTATAACATGTTGCTTGGCCGACCTTGGATCCATGCCATGGGTTGTGTTCCTTCAACCTTACACCACTATTTAAAATTTGAACATGAAGGACACAACTATAAAATTCCAACCAAACCTTCACCATTCAAGAGATGTAACATGTTGTATCAACCCAATGATGTACTTATACCAGTTAAGGTATTTACCATTGCTACCATTCTTCTTCATCCTCTGGCTTATCCACCAATGTTGTCACTATATCTTCTGCAACTAACTCCTTTATTCCCACTACTTCCACAACTTATGTAGATGACTCGACGTCAACCAACCCATCTACTTCTCAAACAACTAATGCTTCTTCTTCCCAACTAACTAGTGATTCATCCATTCCCGCTACCCACATACCCACTACTAATCCCTTAGAAGGTGTTTTTCAATGCCTCACTCTGGGGGAGTACCAACTTTATAACATTGACACATTCCTTACTCCTCAAGAGTATGGTAAAATTCACCAACATCCCCACTATGATCACTGCATAGGTGAGGTTTTCCCCTATGGTCCTCCCCGCCTTTACACCAACTTAAGATATGGGAGAATTGATGCTTCTACCTACTCACCCAAGCAACCTTCCCAAACTCAACCATTTTCCTTTGAATTTCAATCTCTCACCAATATCTGCTTCATCCACACCTTCCTCCATCACTATTCTTCGAATGGATTTGGGTTCAATTTCTATGAACAAGGCCACCAGACTATCATTCCTTATACCACTCATAAGCATACAGACTGTAATGGTATTGTATTTTTTGAATCACCTTCTAGAAAGGACCAATTCGAACTCATTGAGGATGATAAACATTCCCCACCACATTCACCAACTTCACCACCTTCACCTACAGATTCTATGGATCCAGAATCCATTCCTCCTAACTTTTTTTTTGTAAACATCATTTCCCTGGGACCTCTAACTTATCAATGAGATGGCGAGGCTCCCTCTTCTCTTCCCTTCATGTATCTTGACATGATCGATGATAATACACCTTCTATTAATGTTGTTCAATGTTAGGATGATGAGTCTATTCTCACCTACCTTGGTGTGAAAGATTCTTATATTCACTAGTTATTACCTTCTGAGACACAAACCATGTAAAATGAATCGACCATCAAAATCAATATTCACGCTTAGGATAATCCACACATTCTAAAAATAGGCCAATCTTTAGATATTGTTGAACATGAAGCTTTTACGTCTTTCCTCTAGGATCATAGCAATGCTTTTTCTTGGTCCTATACTGATATGCCTAGTATTGACCCAAAATTTTTAGTCCACAATATCGTAACCATTCCTGATGCCAAACTCGTGAAACAAAATTTATGAAAAATGCATCCTCGCATTGCCCTTCTTGTCAAAGAAGAAATATAATGTCTTCTTTCATTTTCCTTCATCCTACCTATTGATTATCCCCAATGGATCTCTAACATTGTTCCTATCACAAAGGTGATAGGGGGACTCTGCATTTTCATGGATTTCCATGACTTTAACATAGATTTCTCTAAAGACGAATTTCCTCTACCTAGTATTGACAAAATAGTTGATCTCACCGCCGGCCATGAGATGATATCACTCATGGATGGTTTCTTGGGTTATAACCAAATATTACTCACCCTGAAAGATCAACACAAAACCACCTTCATCACTCCTTAGGGAACCTTCTGTTATCATGTCATGCCCTTCGCATTAAAAATTATAGTGTTACATATCAGTGGGTTATGACTTATATATTTCATGACATCATGTATAACATATTGGAAGATTATGTTGACAATCTTCTTGACAAATCTAAACATTGGACCAAGCACCTTTCTGTCCTTAAAGTGGTCTTTGACCGTCTCATCAAATACTGCATTCACCTTCAACCTAAGAAGTGTGTCTTTTTTGTTCTCTCCAATAAGCTCCTTGGTTTTATCATTTCTTTGCGTGGAATTGATGTTGATCCCATTAAAATCAAGGTTATTCTCAAAATTCCTCCACCTACTAACCTTTGTCAACTTCATAGTTTACAAGGTAAGTTGCAATCTATTCATCGCTTTATTTCTCATCTTTTCGACTATTTCCATCCATTTCATCATCTTCTTAAAAAGAACGTCTTCTTCAAATGGGATGATTAATGCCACAAAGCCTTTGATGCCTTGAAATAATACCTCCTTCAAACACCTGTGCTCATTCCCCCTAAGGAATGACCAACCATTTTACCTTTATATTCCTTATACTGATCATTCCCTGGGTGTCATGATCGCTCATTGTGATGAGAAACACAGGGAGCAAGTGGTTTATTATATAAGTCATACACTTTTAAACTACGAAAATAGATATACTCACACCGAAAAAATCTTCTTAGCCTTAGTTTTTTTGCCACTAAACTTTTCCATTACCTACTCAACCATAAACCCTTTGTTGTCACCAATAATGACCCCTTACATTACATGTATGCTAAGCCCTACCAACATCAATGTGTTGCACATTGGCTCATACTTCTTGCATAACTAGATCTCGAATTCATCCATCAAAAATCTGTCAAAGGACAAATAATTGTTGACCAACTCGTAGATGCACCTCTCTCTGGAAACAAATCTTCTAACTTTAATTTCCCTGATGAATCCATCTTTACCCTCTCCCTGGATGATACCATTTACCAAATGACCTTATTCTTCAATGGTTCCAAATGTTAGCATGGGGGTGTTACCAGAGTTATCCTCATTCCTCTTGATGGTGAGCCTATGCCATTAGATTTCAAAATAGATTTTGATTTTACTAAAAATATCTCCGAATATGAAGTAACCGTATTAGGTCTTCAAACTGCAATAGCCTTAGACGTTAAATCAATTAATACATTTGGTGACTATCTACTAGTTGTGAACCAAATTAATGGTATATACTAGTGTTGAAATGAGATACTTCAAAAGTATAAGCATCATGTTGACATAATTTTGACTACCTTTGGCCATTATGAACTTCAAACCACCCTGCATTCCACTAATAAATTTATAGACACCATGCCCTGTCTTTCTTCTCAAATCCCCACTTCATCCTCTGACTCAAAAATATTTGTCATACTACAAAGATTGCAATAACCTTATTATATAATTCAATACTTTAACCTTGTAGGAAACATTGAAACTAACCCACATGACCTTTGGTATAAGCAGTTTGCTGACTATCTTTCCCTTTCAATTCTGCCTCCAGATCTTACTCCCAATGGATGATGAGCCTTTCTCAAAAGTGTCTCTCATTATGTCATCATGGGGGGTCTTCTCTATAAACACGGCTTTGACTCTATCCTCTTACAATGCTTTAGGAGTTCTAAAATTCCATACACCATCAAGGAAGTTCACGATGGGATTTGTGGGGATCACTTTAGTGGCTTAGCTATCACTAAGCGTATCCTTTTTCTGAGCTATTACTGGCCAACCCTAAACCACGATTTTTGTGACTATCATAAGTGTTGTGTGAAGTTTTAGCAACATGCTAATCTTCATCATTCCCCTAGTTATGCCTTATAGATCGCACAAGACCTTTGGCCTTTCTCTCAATGGGGTTTAGATCTTATTGGAGAGATTAACCCTCATTCTTCCCAAAATCATCAAGGGATTATTACTACTACTGAATATTACACTAAATGGATGGAATCCGTACCTCTTAGTTCTATAAAAAATAAGAAAATATGTGAATTCATCAATCATCACATCATTTGTTCTTTTGGTGTTCCTCACTACCTCATCACTGATAATGAAAAATAATTCAAAAACAAAACCCTACGGAAACTATGTGATGCCTTGACATTCAACTCATTTTTTCTTCGCCTTATTATCCTCAAACAAATGGCCAAGACGAATCGACCAAAAAAACCCTCAATAAAATTCTTATGAAATTGGTTGACGATATTGGTAAGGATTGGCACACGAACATTCCTTTATCCTTATGGGCTTATCGTACTAATTTTTTTACTTCAACTTCTGCCACACCTTTCTCTTTGGTCTACAGTACAAAGGTTTTCTTGCCTCTCAAAGTCCAAATTCCATCGCTTCGTATCTCACTCAAAGATATGCTCAACGATGATGATTTTTTCCAGGATCATTTGGCACAACTTGATTTATTAGATGAACATTGTCTAAATTCTCTTGATCACCTCCAAATATACCAAAAATGTATCAAATGTGCCTATGATAAATGTGTCCAAGAATGAACCTTCTAGGTCAGTGACCTCATCTTGAAGGAAAATCAACATGTAACAAAAGTGGAAAAAATTAAATGGGGCAAGTTTGCTCCTAATTGGCTTGGACCCTATATTGTCACTCATGCCTATAGATCAGGTGCTTATCATTTATCTTCACTTAAAGGTAAACCCAAACCTGAGCCCCTCAATGCCTTGCATCTTCGACCATTCTATTATAGAATCAAGTCATGTATCATCCTCTATCTATTAAACACTTGTCCCTTGAGAAAAAATTACCTTCCACTTACCTATTTTAAGGATCAATGACTAAACAAGAATCATGTGATTACCTGTCACCTTTCAACCTTATCTTCAATATGAGTACCATGACTCTACTCATGGCATGATTCTCATGGATACTTTTCATCCTTTTCAAGATGGAATCCCATGGTTTTTCATCACTTAAAACCTCTCTTTCATAGCTAACCCTTGTGTGATATGGTTTTGTCTTCATAAAATAATCCTATACTTCTCTATAGTCTTTTCCATGACTTAAAATTCCAAAAAACAATTCAAAATTAATATACATGATTTTTCAAATTAAAACTCCTAGAGTCACACTTCTAGCAAATAGATGAATCCCTAAAAAAGGACATCTATCTTTCTATCTTGCTGCTGTAAATAGACTACTCCCTCAAAGGACAACCTATACAAAGCTATCCATACTCTACATAGTCTATCACAAAAAGAAGACTATTTCTGCAAATAATAAAATAAAAATATTCTGAAGCTTCCTGCATCGATAAGCTTCACAAAGACCTCAAGGAGATATTATATTCATCCCATATAGAATTTCCATATCAATCATTTTATAACACAAAATAAAAAAGAAAAAGATAACGTTTTTGTCATGGACTTTCCTATTTTGATCTTGGGTATCTTGCAGAAGAGGCATGTTATCTCACACCAGGTTACACTACACAACCATTTCACCTCACCTTCTTTCCTTTCTAATATTCTACCTACTCAAGGGACATGTTGTACATGTGAAAATTCATGATCATGTGACCTTCTTCACCCTTAGAATAGTCAATCATGTAATGCATTTAGGGTCTTACGTTCATAAGCCAATATTTGATATGATAGACTCGTAATGGTTCTTACCAATTAGGTGGATTTTTGTCTCCTCTTACCATTCACCTCTTTTATTACTTATTGATCCTCCTTCACAGGACTAGACCTTCGACACCTACATTCTAGGAATTCCTCTTCCACCAAAATCACCCATATCTATTCACCATAGCCAACAACCATGCCTATTCGACCTAAATTCAACCATGCCTAAATGACCTAATTTCAACCACGCCTATATGACCTAAACTCAACCATGCCTAAATGACCTAGACTCAATCATACCTAAAACCTACTGAATCATTCATCTATCCTCATCCTATTCTTTCCTAGCTTATGGGAGAACTACATCAGTCTTGAGGCCCCTTTTCACTGGGGCTATGTAGGCAACACTCCGAGGGCATGGGGCCCTTGGAGGTTAGCTCGACCACTTTTTCCCCTAACCAATTTTCCCCCTTTTTTATTCACATTTTACCCTAGTTAGTTTCCATTTTACACAAAACTGGGAAATTAATCTATCATAACAACATACATACCTACCATTTTATAACATCAACCATATCATACATCAATCATTTAACATTTCCATGATATCAAATATTTGGAAATTTAAACCACAACATACATATACATCACTATTTATTTTCCATAATACCAATAACTTGGAAATTAAATCAAATGCAAAAGCATGACCAAACCATGCCTATACCTAGACTCCACCATGCCTAAATCACCTAAATTCCACCATGCATATATGAGCTAAACAAATGCCTATACTTGACCAAACCATCATGTCTATACCTAACTCCATCATGCCTATATGACTCCATCAAATCCATCATCATGACTAAATCACCTAAACCCCACCATGCCTATACCTGAATCCATCATGCCTACATGACCTTGACTCAATCATGCCTAATTCAACTAGTTTCCATAATACACAATAAAAATGGAAATTAAAAAAAGTACATCATCCATCTCAGTAAACATCATCAACTATATAAGGGGAGTGTCTGTGTATCAATACATATATACATAGATATAAATAAATATCAGTATCTCAAAACTCTCATGTACAATCTCACATCTTTGGCACATGGGACGATATATATCAAAAATTAAAATAATGGTATAATATCACATATGGATATCAATCATCTCCCCACCTGATACCCTCCTCTCTGGTCTCACCTGTCTCCTCCTCCCTACCAGTCACATGCCCTACCAACATCTCACCACCCTCTGTTACTCCCTGCATGGCCTCCATCTCCTCCTCCTGGCCCTCTACCAGGCCCAGTCTCTGAGAACTAGTAGCCTCAACTTGGCCCTTTCTCTGCGGCCGACGACCCCTTTGCTACTAGAACTGTGAGTCTTGGATCTAGTCCACTCACTAGCTACCTGTTGGGTTTGGTACTCAACATATGAAGGCACATCAATCCCTGTAGTGGCTAGATGGTTCTAATAATAGTGAGCCTCATTCAGGGAATCCCTGAACCTCACCATGGATATGGTCTGGGGTGGTGCCATCAGCCTAACTACCCCCTGTGAACTCTTCCTAACCAAGAGTGTACCTTATCTTGGTACAAGTGCCTATGTACTATAGGACCCTGTCCCTATTTGTGCTATGGTGGTACCTGTATAGCTACCTGGGCATTGTAGGGCCACAACTTGTGCCTATCTGTGTGGCCAACTAGCCCTGTAATCTAGCCACACGTGCCTGTAAGGTGGCTACCTTCCCTCCATCCCCATCTCCACCCTGTGGGAGCCTGTGTCTATGCTACCTAGGCCTATAGGGCCATCACTATGCCTGCAAGGTGGTCACTTGTGCCTGTGACCCTGTCAGTTGTCCCTGAAACCCTATAATTTGTGCCTATAGGGAAACCACCTGACCCTATAATGTATATCTTTGCACTATGACTGTCACTAAATCAAGATGCCCTAGCTTCATGGTGCTCACCTCGTAGCTATGCACCCACCACTACCCATATCCATCAGTGATGCCCACATCAACAATCCATCTATCTAGCACCTGATCCTCCTGTCCCTGTGGGAACACTCAGATGTGTTGGAGACATGGGTCTCTCCACATCATCTCTATAGGTACTATGGAAAAGGTGGGGGCACATCCTAATATAGTCCAAACTATCGTCTGACCCTGTCCACGGGTATCATCTCGTGCTCCCTAGCACATGCCACCCTTGTATCCATATCAAGTAACTGAAGCTCCTCTAACTTCTCATCCATACCTCTATATGATAGAAAATCAACATATGTCCACCACACAATATCCAATACTGTTAGGCCCTCCAACAACCATCTTTAGTATATAACATCATATGTAGCCCTTGCCACTCTTAGCTGTGCCCCTGGATTGGTACCCATCTCCTGAAACCTACTCTGTACAAACCACCCCAAACCAATCCTATCATGGTAACCCAACTGAGATGCACACACACAATGTGCTGATACACCCAACTGTGTAACAAAAATGTGCAACACATACCAAACCTCCTCAACCTACCATAGGCCCATAGCTCTCTATATATCTTGACTAGAAATGTTAGTGCCCAAGCAAATCAGACCCAATCCTTGATCATGTCCTATAATACCCCCATCAGTTCTTGTGGAAATCTCCCACCCTCAGAATCCAAGAGAAAAAAATAACCTACTACCACCATCATTAGAATAGATAGCTCTGGTCTCCTGTGGATATGCCACATACATATCCCCATAACTCAAACTCGCACTATGATAACTCAACATGCCCATCACCTCACCAAATACCACCACTATCGGCTCCACCGATGCCTCACTCAAAATCAAATACACTGGCTCCCTAATAATAGGAAGCCACAGGATCCTATACATGTCCTCTAATGTGAAGGTCATCTCGCTAGTCGGTAAATGGAAGGTATTGGTCATGGAGTCCCATCTATCGATGAGAGAGACCATCAAGCTAGGATCTTGGCCTATACACCAATAGCAGATGACCAAACTAAGTCCCACATCTGTTATGTGCTCCCACTCCTCAACTATCATGCTAGGCCACATCTGTACCAATAGAGGTGGTACTCTATCTCTCATAGTCAGCTGATCTCTCACCTGCATCATCCAAAACAACACTGTCAAGTCATGACCCTCTCAAATTACCTATTCCTTAAAACCTCAACTGACCTCATACTTAGCCATTTTTTACCAAATCATACCTAAAACCATCCATCATACCTACCCTTCACCTGGTTTCCATACCTACCCTTTACCTATTTCACCTAAAAACCCTACTATCTCCATTATGATACTTACCCAATATCCTAGATCATTTCACCTACATACCTATCACACATCAACAACATAGTGCCTTACCCTCTTCCACCTACATTAGCCTTCACCTACCCTACCTTACCTTTTAACTTTCCCATCTAGCCCTTCTTTCACCCAATCACTTTTTACAGTGACCGACATTGATCACCTTGATCGTAATCGGTCATCTTGACCGGTGTCGATCACCCCAACATTGACTGATGCCAACCAAAACCAACCGATGTTGGCCAATCAATGACCAATGTCGGTCACTGTTTCAGTAATGAAACTGAAACTCCCCATCCCCCATTGTAAAAGAATAACAAAAAAATAACCTAAAACCCTACACCACCCCACCCAAATTTACCCTACATTCATTCCTAACCCTACTTAACCTACATTTTCCCCTTTCCCACCCCTGTTTCACCCCTTTTTACCCACAATTTCAAAATACAATTCCCACCCCCATTTTACCCAAATTAATCAAATCTTTTAAAATGTAATAAGAGGTGTCAAAATGCCTCCTACCTCTACTCAGTGTTGTCTCTACAGTGGCACCTCTGGTCTCTATGTTGGTGGTCCTCCCACTCCCTCTCCCACCTCCGCCATGCGATAATCCACTCCTCACCTCACAACCAATTGAATCACTCCAATCAATCTCATGGGCCCACCTACCAAATTCCAATCACCTACTAGTCACTTGCTAACTGCAGCTAGAAACCTTGTACACTTGTCACTTTCCACTTTCCACTTCTTCACTCTCATTTTCCAAAAATGGAAAAGTAATAAATGAATCCGTAAAAAATGGATTTTACCTTTTTTAGCCCCAAATAAACATGACCAACATCGGTCAGTCGTGCCCTAGCTGACCAACGCTGATTAACCTATAACTGACATCGGTCACTTGACATAACCATTTGACCCACACTATTCCCACTTTTTCCTCCAACCCATGTTGCTCAAACAACTTTTACCCTTACCAACACCTATTAAAACTCACCCACAAGCCTACATTACCTGTACATTTCCTTACTTGCATTTAGGACCATGTTATTTACCTATACCTCAACCTTACCTGTGCCCTGACCTGAATTTCCTTTTATGACATTCGAATTTGTGCACTCGTTATAACTTGTGATGCTGCTACCCATGTTATTCAGCTTAATGACCTTATCTTCCCTAATGCCGTGATGTTTATCCCAACCAAACCTTTTGTGCCTTGGAACAAAACCCAATAATCATTCCTCCACCTTTCCTAGTTGGGATTCATGACCATATCCTATACCTTGGATACCTAAACCACTTAAACCTCATTTGGATAAACCTATCGACCTTTAATGAAGTAGAGTTTGTAAGCTCTTCAACCTAATACCTTATCACAATCTATACATGTGTGTGCATTTGATTAACATTTACCCGATTTGACCATTACCTATTACCTGACCCGACCATTCCCCTTACCTAAAACCCATCCACCCTTATTTATATTTAACAACCTATTTATCAAACCATTCACCGAACTCTGTTTCCTACCTCATCGGTTCCTGGTTTGAGGGGGAACTTTCATCCATAATTGGGGAAAACTAATCTCCGCTCACACCTAGGACATCAACTTCCTATTTTTTTCAGCATCGCTTACCAATAAAAGCTACATGACAAAAAGGGGAAAATGTAGACACCAAATTTGGGTCACACTCCCCTTGGTCCCCTTTAATTAATTAACGTAACATATTCACCTAACCATGACCCCTTACCCCGCATTCATATTAATTTAATTACTTTTAATTGAATTAATGTTCATCCTCACATTATTAATTAATTTAATTACTTTAATTAAGTTAATTTACACATCAGCTAGACACCTCACCATGGACTTATTCCTAGCCTATTAATTAATTAAGACTAGGTCTTTACTTATCCCAACCAACTGGGACTTAGTCTAAACCCTAAAATTAAAGTCCTATTCCTTCTCCAACAACACTCCCACTTATCTAAGTTCCAACCCTCACTTGAGACCTGGATTGGCAATCAAAATCACACCAAAAATAGTAAAGATATTCCTATTTTTGGTAAACCTAGACTTACCCACCTTAACCGATGTCAGTTATCCCTCGACTGGTGCCAGTCACCTAACCTCCATCAATTAATTTATATATAACTTTACAGCCTTTTACCTAGGTTGGTCATTTTCAATTTTGGGATAACTACTAAATTCAAGCGTAAAGCCAAAACCTCTTAGCATCCAGATGACACAAAATACTCAACCACAGACCTAAGAAAGCATCTGGTTCTCCTTCTAGAGCATTAGAATACTCACAGGAACATTATGGGAGTACTTCCATGACATTGACTCCATAATCTCTTCACATATCAACTACCATTCATTTTCACCTACCAGATCTATAAATGCAAGTAAGTATATGTGATTTGAATCATATTGTGCTTACTTAAAGTATAGATTCCTTACCTCTTTCATTATACTTTATTTCTAACTATATTCCTTCATCTCCACCTCCTCACCAATCCATTAACCTAGGAACCTATAACCTTTTTTTCCTTTTGTAACTTCCCCCTCTATATCCCTGAGTCTTCTTAGTAATATCACAAACCTAACCACACCCTTCTTACTCTTTATGCAATCACAGAGAATCCTAAAACCCACTTTTATCACATTATTGTCAATTTCCCCTACCGGCGTCAATTCCCTGACTGTCATCGGTTTCACCTTCATACTAACATTGGTCACCTGACCAATATCAGTCTCTTTTTGATTTCATTCCTTTTTACCAGTAAGCCTTTCGATCAACTAAAACTAGCCCAGACCTTACCCGATCAAGTCCAAACCCCTATCAAACCAGTAAAACCCAGAATAACCTACCAAACCTCCATATTTAATCATAACCTTACCTCTTAGATTAGATTTTATTATTTTATTTGAATAAGATACCTAAATCATATCACTACAATAAGATTTTCTTACTTCATGATATTTGCATTAAATTGTATTTAAAAGTGGATTGATAGCCTTCTAGGAAGCACCTCACTTCCCAGATCTAGCACTCGCTAGGTAGTCCACTAACCTGTATTATTAATGTTATTTTTTGGTCTTGTTGTGTTTCTTATAGGTCATTACTCCTAGCAAAAGGGAATCTATCCATGATCAGCTCGGATAAAAATTCAACAATGCGTGCATTCAAACATTGACCTTTAATTTTATAGCTATTTCTCCTAACCTCTTACCTTCTCTATTTTACACAAACTATTCAGTGAAACAACAATAACACAAGTACTTAACTTGTCATGTACTGAAGCCAAGACTAAAATATAATATATAGGGCATACATTAAAACTCATTCCTTTATGCACTTGATGGTCTGATTAAGTCATCATTCAAAGTAACATAGACACTTCTTCACTTGTCCTGATGCAAAATAACTCCCCTTGAAGTATATTTCATGACATTTCACCTTTACTTGCTTCTGATATAAACTTCGCCTTGATCCACACTTTCTCAAAAATCTGTTATACAATATTCAAGATCATTAAAAAAACTCACATGACTATCATCATGTCTTGATGATTGTAACTAATGTAATCTTGACTCAAAGATACCTTCATATTTGACAATATTAAATGAATTTATCCAATGCATAAAATCATATCATAACTCAAACTAATCTTCTAGCTAAAATTTCATGATTGAAGACATATTTTTCACCTATAAAACATACCTAAACTCTCTCTTACATGAATTTAATGTACCATCTAAACCTTCAATATATCAAATATATACCTCAAGATACAATGATGAAAAATATGGATATGTCCTTATTTGATGAGAAACATGGTATCTTTTCTAACTTATTGATGATACAACTTGATACTTCATACTCAAAATACCAATAGTAATGTATACTGCCCAGATTTTGACCAAATCCTGATTCATCCTTGCCCACCTTACTTAGAAAACATCAAACCACTTTTGAAACTCCATCAAGAATAATATATAGAGGCAGAGAAACTCATACCTTTAACAATTACATAGTCAAATACATTCTTTAGTAGCTGTATAACTCAAATCGACTCCTTAGGGACTGAAACCACTTCTATTTGCACTCATTCAAACTTATTGATACCTCACGCTACAATATTCAAATTAAAATTCAAACCAATAAGAATATTATCATCAAGAACAAAAAGCATACCTTGATACTACCAATAACTTGTCCATTATTACTTTGTAGATCTTGTTATGAACCTGTACCATCTTGTTTGGGGTAAACAAACTCCACTTGAACTTAACAAACTTGATTAAACCATCCAATAATGCCTTGGAATACTCATCATTCTTACATAAATCCTATTTGTTATGATATTAAAGAGAAAACAAAATACTTTCATACGTTGGAGGTCTTTACAACACAAATTAGCTCATTTTGATCCCACAAGGTCACATATAGCTCATAGGAAACATTTTAGCACTGAGAGGACAATAATTTCTGACATCTATCATCATAATAATATCTTGAAACTATTTTCATCAACTGATTCTCACCATTATTTTTCTTCATGCTCAAATCAGACATACAACAACATGCTTACCTAGAATTTGGTATTTCATGAGACATAATATTTGTCAAACCTTCATAAAATTATGCCAACTAGGTCACAACTATCATTTACCTATAAATTATCTCTACATTATTCCTCATATCTTAGATCACATGTAAATTTTAAAGACATCTATCATCTTACTAGATCTTCAAACATGGTATCATATACTACTAAACATGATTATTCTTGATATTCCTCAAAATAATCCTTCAAATGATTCTAAGACCGAGACATAACCTTATGAATCCAAATGAAAAAAAACATACCTTAAATCAATTATGCAATATCCCTTCAGACATTTGATAGTCTGATCAAATCATCATATAAGATAAAAAATACTCTTCTTCACTTTTCTTCATGTATTTCAAGTCTATCACCTTATGCTCTGCCTCTTAGAATTGCTAATTAATTTTTTAGACCTCGTGAATTAGATTACACAAGTACATTCCTTATATCACATAAAATATTATATGATGGATATAGACTCATACTCAATCAACTTAAATCAACTTACCTATCCATGGAGTTTAGCACACTACACCTAGACTACTCATCTTCAAAATCCTTCAAATCACTTTTGCTCCCCCTGATTTGATGCAATCTGATACTGTAAATTTTTCTTACATTTGAATTAGATTCTTAGACTTTCCATAGACCTTATTAATTATTTTCATAAAAATAATATGCCTTGTATCATACTTTCAAGGCCTTTACATTCCTGTAAACACATCACAAATCCCTTTAACTGAATCAGGCTTTGAGACACCATCTCATCAAGATACCGAGACACACCTTCAACCAAGCCTAATTGAAAAGGACTAATACAAAACTCAATATTGTGAAACACAAAGAACAAACATACAATATTTCTCAAATTCATTACAACCAATATAAGATCACAAGATGCAAATCTCTTCCTTTCCTCACCAACTATAGTTCTTCAACATGATAATGCACCTACATTACTTCTATTGAGAAATTAGTTCCTTTAAGAAGCATAACGAAGACACCCCATGCATATTTAGGGTATTAAATAAAATGAACTCCTCATCAAAGTCCCAATCCTCCATGTCCTTCTTTCTTCTTGACTTCTTGGTTGGTTTTTCAGATCTGATAATAATATCCTCCTTCTTCTCCTCTATTGTTTAGAAACCTCTCAAACATGTATGGTTTTATTCAACCATGGGATCATTCTCAATTAGGTCTAATAATCCTACTTTTCTTGTATCAGATTTGGGATTGAGAGTCTTGATTTCCTTCTTCTTAGCCTTGATAATATATGTGGACACAATTTTTGCAAAAACTTCACTATTCTGGTAGATGAATTGAACTTTGCACCACATGGTTTTGATTTTCTTCCTTATTGATGTTTATGATAGAATTTTTCTCTACTTTATTTTCATCATGCTTAGTGTCATACTTATTGTTCATAGAATCATACTTGACTATCTTGGGCTCATCCTTAGGATTTTAATTCCTTTTGAACACTTTTATATCTTCCTTTATAGTAGCTAGAAACCTACTGGTGTACTTTGGAGATTAATTTTGTTAGAAAAATATAGCAACATGCCTTGATTTATGGTAGTTGTAACACAAAACACTATTCTATCCTTTTGATTGGTATGATCTGAGGTTCTAGCCACAATCCTTAGCCTTATGACCATATTCACAACATGAATAACACTGACCTTTTAAGGAACTTTCTTAATCCCATGAATAACCATTCCTTGTGAACCTTATCTTGCAATCTCTAGCTATGTGACCAAATTCATGACAAGGATAACAATAACCATTGAAAAAATAACCATAACTCATTGTATTTGGTTTCTTAATAGGGTTAGACTTCTTTTAATATGTCTTCTTGGTCTCCTTCATGTCTTCATAAGCACTTGGACCTCCCTGGTTATCTATATAACTATTCTCTAACCTTTCATAGCTATTAAATTTGTTAGATGTCTGCTCCAAATCTGATTTCAAGGAATTAAAATCATCTTCATAATTGATGCAATATTCTTCTCTAGCTCTTAGTTTTTCTACTTTAGACTTGATTTTGTAACATTCTTCTTCTTTTCCTTTGAAAGCTTCTGTCACTAACAAGACTTGAGATTCCAAATATTTAATGGATTAATCACACTCATCAATCATACAACTGATATGATATTCATATACCTTGACCAAAGACTCCAAATTTTTTTATTTTTTCTTAGACACATCAATGTTGTTTTAACATCATATGATTTTCCCATTTTTTGCTTCAAGGATCTCTTCTTAGTTGTTATACTTTATTCACAAGGACCTTACACTAATACCAATTGTTAGAATCACAATGATTAAGAGAGGAGGTAAATCATTCATACAATTTTTTTTACTTAATTTACCATACCTTACATACATCATCAATGTGAGCTTATTAAGTGTGTAACATCCATCCAAAAGTACATGAAATAAGAAAGTACCCATCAATGCTAGATATAAAGTGGGAAACCCTCAAGGGGAAGAAAACCCACTTAACATTTTTATATATTATGCAACACAAAGGAATTTAGTGAAGCACTGACTTCACAAGAAGCACCAACCCCTAGTTTAGTAGGTAACCAACCCTATAGGGAGCACCAACCCCTAGTTTAGTGAGGCACCAAACCCATGGGGAGGCTACAAACCCATAAGATGACTAAGAACCAACTCAACCACCTAAAGATGAAGATCACTTGATGTATTTTTGCTCCAACAACTGATTGTGACCACTAGTTTAGCTCCATCCACTCAAAACCTTCTCAAAATGCTCACTCTTCTTCTTTGATCAAACTAGAATCATATCATGATGATTAGGTATAATGACCTTGAAGTATTCTTCTCTACCATGATAATATTTTAATCATATTTTCTAACCTATTCTTTACCCCTCACAACACTCTTCACACTTATCTCTAGCTCACTTATAATCCCATCATCACCACTAACTCAAATGAGCCATTACAACACACTTACATACTTGACACTTACTTACACAACCATATAGGTCAGCCAAGAACAATAAAATTGGTCATACTAACTTAAAAACATACCTAAAAGTTCAAATAATTTTCATTTCAAGACCCATATAGGTCAGCATAATCTTTACACACTCAAGAACAACACCATGTTTCTCAATTAGGCATAAAAACACTTCATCACTCCAATGGTCACAAATTCAAATTTTGAGGCATGAAACATCTACACCATGACTATAAAAGCTCCAAAAATTTCAAGGGAATCCTATAAAAATATTTACCATGAAAAATAACCTATGAACCATCCATCTTCATCATGAAGCACACCAAGAAGCATCAACCACAAACTAGGTATCAAAAATCTAAAAATAACTCTTGAAAAGTAAACCACTTCACATAGAAAAACACCTCTTCATGGGAAAATAATAATATCAATAGAAATATCTCATCATAATATAACTATAACAAATAATGGTATTCAACAAATCAAGGCACAAGATAATAAAACAACTCCATCTCTCAAACTTCTCAAATATGGTTTTGGGTCCCAAGAACCAATTAAATCCTCATCAAGCACTAATGGCTTAAAATCCACTTCCAAGCACTGAAACCACTTGGAAAAAATAAAGGGAATTATTTAAAACCTATAAAAGAACTCACAACCATAGGTAATATGGATAAATCAACACTTGCATGTGTGATTCAATAACCTTCTTGACAGACCTAAATAGGACAGTTTAGGCCAATAGAGCTTGAGCATGAAATCACCTCACCTGAATAATTTTTAAAGGATACCATAAAAACATAATACATCCTATGTTGATTTAGGAGGTAAAATACCATGTCATCTATCCAAATTTTGATATAAAATATCATAAATAGTAAATTTACACAAAGGAATACCTTAGGATTAGCAATAACACAATGGAATTCATTTCTACTAATGACAAGTAAATCAATTCCATACTTTTAGTATTTTCAAATGATTTAGTATTCCAATATAAATTCTATTTCATCAAACACAATAGTTTAGTGTTGTAGCTGAAGGCATAACACGTTCTTATAAAAATGGGTCCCCTTAAATAATTTTTCAATATTAAATGATTATTGATGAGAGCTTACATTGTAATTTTCAACTAATTTGAATATAAAAACCTATTTTAATAGTTCCCCACTACTTATCTCAGTATTTGGATCTTGTAATGTTTTAAAATATTGAGAAAAATGAACGCTAATCATGTTTTGAGTATGGTTCGTGCTATTAATGGGTGATGAGATTCAAGAGAATCAAGATGTTGTGTAATTACATTGATTTGGCCCAAGTAAGGATATTTTATCCAATCATCATGCATTAATTTGGATAGACCTTAGTAATGGGCCCATATAAGTTGATATCATCCTTATGTGAATATGTACTTCTACATTAGGATTAACCTTTTGAATAACCTTTCTAGAAAGCATGTTATGTGTCTCAAAATATGTTAAAATGGATTATGGATCACTGAAATCTATTCAAAATGGGTTTGACCAAATGGGTGGGAACTATCACAGGACATAGACAACCCTTAGATGGAGGCTCTAAAGATTGGGGACCAAATGCTTTTCCATGTAGGAGGTAAGGTGTCTTTTTCCCCTTCTTGGGATGACAAGATTTTGGGTCATAACAAGAAAATTTTGACCCAATCTTTGGATTTGAATATTAAGATTGTTGATAAGAATGGACTCTAGAGTCTTGCTATTCCAGATGGACTGGCTAAGAAAGCTAGATCTCAAATGAATTTTTCTCTTGTTGGTAAGTTTAATGGTTCCAGACATAATGTTGAGTGGTTTTGTGAATGGACCGTAGGAAGTGGAGGCTGAAAGGATCATTAGAAATTTTTTCTTATGTGAATGGGTTTTTTATAATAAATCTATCTAATGCTATAAGGATTATAGAAACATACTCCTTGGTGGTCCTTGGTTTTTGGGTAGATCTACTTTGTTGGTTCAGCAATGGAGCCTAGGATTTTGATCCTTATAATGAGAAACCATGATGAGTTTCCAGTGTGGGTTAAACTTCCTAGCCTTCCTATGGAGTTTTGGGAGGAGGAAATATTAACAACTATTGCTAATGTGATAGACTCTTTGGTGGTTTTTGATTTGGTTACTAGAGCTCAAACGAGGTTAATGTATGCTCATTTTTGTGTCAATGTCCCTATTGGGAACTTGCTTTGAAAATAAATAGAAATCAACTCAAATTTTGGGGTTTGGACATAGAAAATTGAGTATGAAGTCTTGCCTCTTTTTTGTCAGAAATGTGGGTGGATGGGGCATGATCAGAGACCATGTAAAGAATCTAAGAAAGGAAAAAAAAATTTCAACAAGCTTGGGATAAGAAAGAAAAGGAGCAGGAGAAACATTAGGTTTCCCCAAGAAAATTTTCCGTAGTAAAGTTTGATTTCAATATGTTAGAGATTGAAGATCCTGTTATAGAGCAAATTGTTCTAGATCAAGCAAATAATCAACCTATCATTGAGCAATTTGTTCAGCATCAAGTTCAGAAAGAACAAGAAAGTCAAGTTAAGATTCATGATCAGGAGATTCCTGAGGAGGACAGTCAGATCAAAAAGGAAGTTTTGAAGGAGGATGATTCCAAACAGATTTATCAAGAGAAGGTTCAAGCCAAAGGGGAATCTTCAAAAGCAGAGGTGGCTCTTGGTGAACTCTGAGGTTGTGCCTTGTTCTTTGAATTTGGAAAATATTTTGGAAGAAAAGAAGATTAATACTAGGAGTGCTCAGAAACAAGAAAAATCTAAAGCAGAAACTGGGAAGCCCTTTGCAAAAAGAGGTAATATGTCAATTAGGGACAAAAGGGAAAAAACAACAGCTAAAGAAATTGATTTAGGTAAGCAACGCTCTATTGAACAGAGCATCTCTCCAAATAAGTTTAAATGAATCTCATTTCCTAGAATATAAAGGGTTTTAATAACCCTAATAAACAGAGTATATTGTCAAATTTTAGGAAAAATCATAAGCATGATATTCTTTTGATCCATGAAACCAAGATGAAAAAATAAAAAATGATTAATGTTAAAAATAAGTTGTGGTTTGGCTCGGATATGCAATGTGTGTCTTCTATAGGTGCCTCTGGAGGCATTGCTACTTTTTGGCTCCAAAAAGATAGAGAGGGAGTGGTTATTAGTAATTTGTCTCATCATCTTGCCATTTTGTTTAGAGACAAGGAAAATGGTTTTGCATGGATATGTTCAAATATTTATGCTCCTAATTCTATGATTGAGAGAAGAAAGCTTTGGGCTGAAATTGTATAGTTTCATTCTCAGTTTAAGGATTTGGATTGGATGTTTGGAGGGTATTTTAATACTCATTTAAGTCTAGAGGATAAAAAGGGTGGTTCAAATATTTATAGTGATAACATGGGAGATTTTGCTGGATTTTATTGCTGACTTTAATCTGGTGCATATTGATTTGAGGGGTGGGAAATTTACTTGGTAAAACAAGCATATGGGAGATGATTTTATCCAAATTAAGTTGGATAGATTCCTAATCAATCCAAGTTGGTTCTCTGATCTTGGTGGTTTTTTATTTTCTTTACCCAGAATTGGGTCAAATCATAGTCCTATTTGTTTTCAAACTAGTAATAGTCTTGGGTTGAGAGGAAGACCTTTCAGATTTTTTAAATGTGGTTGTTACATCTTTCCTTAAAAGAGGAGATTCAATCTTAATGGAAAATTAATGTTAAAGGTAAATCTATGTTCAAATTGGTGTCTAAGTTAAAAAATGTCAAATCCAGAATGAAAATTTGGAATAAGGAATCTTTTGGTAACATTTTTCCCAAAAAGAAAAAATTGTAGAGGATTTAAAAAGGATTGAGGAAGTCTTGGAAGGTGGGGTTCTTGATTAGGAGCTTAGGAACAAGGAGAAATATCTTTTGGTGGAGTATCATAACCTGAAGGCAAAAGAGGAAGCGTATTGGAAAAAAAATTCAAGGTGTTTATGGTTAAAAGAGGGTGATAAGAACACAAATTTTTTTCATTTGACTACTTCTATTCATAAACAGAGTAATACTATTTTAGAAATTGAGGATAGTAGAGGAGTGAGGTTGAAAAATGAATTTGAGATTTCAAATGAATTTGTAAGTTTTTTACCTGATTTGTTGTATGCTGGAGAAGAACCACGCTTATTCAAGGAGAACATAATTGTTGATTTATTCCAACATGTTATCACTCATCAGGAGAATGCTGATTTTGTCAAAATTCCTTCTCCTCCGGAAATAAAAGCTATTGTTTTTTATTTAGAAGGGGAGAAGTCTTCTAGGCCCGATGGTTTCCCCACTTTTTTCTTTCAGGAATTTTGGGACATTGTTCATAATGATGTTGAGGAATTTGTCCAAGATTTCTTCATGAATGGTAAGTTATTGAAAGAGGTTAACAATACTTTTATAGCTCTTGTGCCTAAGATTCTAGGTGCTGATAAAGTTATTGAATTTAGACCTATTAGTCTATGTAACACTGTCTATAAAATTATTACAAAGATAATTTCATTCTGGATCAAAGTTCTATTAGAAGGTTTTATATCTCCAAATTGGGGAGTTTTTGTTGAAGGTAAACATATTCTTGACAGTGTTATCATTATTCATGAAACTATACATTCTATGGATGTTTCCAAGTGGGAGGCAATATTGGTTAAACTTAATATGAATAAGGCATATGATAGGGTGTCATGGAGATTTCTAAGAATTATTTTGGAAAGGTTGGGATTTCATGATCATTTTATAAATTTGATTATGGAATGCATTACTACTCCTAAATATTCTATTCTTATCAATGGTAAGTCAAAGGGGTTATTTTCTTTATGGAGGGGTTTGAGACAGGGGGATCCTTTCTCTCCTTTTCTATACATTATAGTGGTGGAAACCTTAAGAAGACTCTATGCTGACCAAAGGAAAAAGAGGATTCTTAATGGCTTAATTATTTCAAATGGTTTGGATCCTATTGCTTTACAACAGTTTGTGGATGATACTTTTCTCTTGGGAAAGGAAACTATTTCAGAAGCTATGGATTTCAAGGATATTCTTCAAGACTTTGAGGAAGTCACAGGTTAGCTTATTAATTTTTGAAAAAGTTTATATTATCTTTTTGAATGTGGATGAGGAAATTCATAATAGAATTGTTGTTGTTTTGGAGTGCCCTATCATTTCTTTTCCCTCTTCCTATCTAGGTATGCCCCTGTTTAAGGGGAGAATAGTGTTAGATAGCTGGAATGCACTTGTTAGAAGTTTTCAAAAAAAATTAGCAACCTGTAAAGGGACTTTGCTATCACAGGATGAAAAATTACAACTTCTTCAGAGTTCATTACAGAGTCTTCTGGTTTATCTTATGTCAATGTTTAAGATTCCTACAAAGATAAGAACTGTTATTACCTAGATTCAACGTAGATTTATTTGGTCGGGTACTGAATCAAAGGATAGAGTGCATTTTGTGGCCTGGGATAGAGTAACTCTTCCTAAGAGTGCGACAGGCCTGGGTTTGAAGGACTTAAAAAGTATGAATTTGGATTTAATGGCTAAAGTTGGATGGAGGCTTAAGCGGGATGATGGACTGTGGGCTAATATTCTTAAATAAAAATATATGTATGATGAGCAGATATCTTTTATTTCAAATGACATCATTCCTAAAGGTTCATGCTTTTGGAATGGTCTAGGTAAGTGTAGGGGTTTAGTGATAAAAAGAAGTAAATGCAAAATTGATGATGGAAATTAGATTAATTTTTGGCAGGATTGGTGGATCTCTGAAGAACCTCTTATTAACCAGGTTCTGGGGAGAAATGTTCCAAACCACTTCATTTCCACTATAGACCTCCTTTTGAGATACTATTGGATTAGAACTGATTGGGGTTGGTCTTTGAGACCTATTCAATGGGAAGGTGAAGATGAGGGTATCAAGGAGGCAATTCAAAATATTAATACAAATCTGGGTGGGGTGTATATCCCATCAAGACCTAAAATGGATGCTCTTATTTGGGAAGGGACTAAATGATGGTGAGTACTCTGTGAGAACTGGCTATACTGTATTTTCCGTAATGTTCCTCATCCAATTCCTTAGAGGAAATATCTTTGGGAAAATGCTCTTATCCCAAAGTTGAATTTATTTTTGTGGCATGATTTTGAAAATAAAATTTTTAGTGTTGATAATTTATAGGCTAAAGGTGTGATGATACCAAATAGGTGTATTTTGTGTAAGTATGATAGTGAAACTTGTTCAACATTTGTTCCTTCAATGTCCCTTCTCTCAAAAAGTTTTCTCAACTTTTTTGAGATTATTTCAGGTCTCTTGGGTCTTTCTAGGGACTTTTTCTAACTGGTATGAACAATGGAATTATTCCTTTTCTTCTTGTGTTTATCAAAATCCTGGAAGTTTGTATTACCCCATTTTCTGTGGGGAATATGGCTGGAAAGAAATCATATAATTTTTCGGGAAAACAAAAAAGTTCAGTTGGGGTGGGGAATATGATTATGGGATTTTTGATTAGTAACCTTTCTATTATTAGATTCAAGGAAGAAATAAGTATTCCTCAGTGTGAAAATTAAATCATTCAAGCTTTGGGCATTGGGAAGAGTACTCAACATGGTTTTGTACGGAAGAAGAATATTAGGGTTAATGTGAAGTGGGAAAAGCCTATGGTTGGATGGATGAAGCTTAATTTTGATGGTGCAGTGAAAAGTAGTTTGGGATTAGCTAGTGTGGGTGGTATTATCAAAAATGACAACATTTCCTTCTATTTTTCCTATGCTATGCCTATTGGAAATAAAACTAATAATTATGTTGAGGCCTATGCGGTGCTATTTTGTTTGAACTGGGCTAATCATTATCAAATAAGGAAACTTTATGTAGAAGGGGAATCTTTATACATTATTAATGCTATAAAGGGAAAATCAAAACATCAAGCTAATATAAATTCCATTATGGAAGATATAAGGGCATTATTATCAAATTTTGAGGAGATTTGAATTGAACATGTGTATCGCAAAGTGAATGCTTGTGTAGACACGTTGACCAGTTATGACGTACAAGCTCATCATAATCATATATGGAAAGATGAGGTGGAACTTCCACCATCTACTAGGGTTATACTTCATGCTAAAAAGTGAATTTAATGTCAAGTGTGGGATTTGGATCCGAGAAATCCATGTTTCCATTATCAAATGTGCGGGTCTGCAGATCCATTATTTTACTCCAAGTTTGGATTTATGCGGGTGGCATATTGTTGTTTTGGTTTTTTTGTAGGTTTTGAATATTTCTTCCATCATGGGTGGTAAAAAAGTTAGGGTGGAACCTTCTTCCTATTCAGATTTGGAAATGGATTCGACCATTTGGGATATCTTTAAAAATGGGGGTGTTACCCATTTTTTCCAGAGGCTTAAGGGCTATGATGAGAATTTATTGAAGGAGTTTGCACAGGTTTGGGATAAAGGGGTTGTGAATATGCATGGAGTGAGTCTTCTAGTTTCATAGGAATTGATTGGAAAGTCTACTGATATTGGTTGCATTGGGTGTAAGGTTTTTAAAGATAGAAAGAGGTTTCAGGAGGAAGTCTTCAATTTCCTGGATATTTATGAGAATATTTTCCACATGGAAGATGGTATAGCTTGCATCTCTCTCCCGTGGTGTTGGAATGAGGTTTGTTTTATTATCATGAAGTATTTTAATCTTGATGGGAAGTATAGAAATATCCATACCTATAATTTCATGTTGTTAAACCACTTTAGAAGAAATAGAAAGATGAGCATTCCTTTCTACCTTTTCAATTTGCTTCAAGGGTCAGTGATTGATTTCAAATCTAAGAGGTCAGAGGTTCCTTTGCATCAAGGATTAATCCTTTTGTTGTTCAAAGCTAGTGCTCCAATACCTGAAACTAAAAGTGTTGGGATTAGTTATGGTGAATATTGGGAAGAACACTTGGCTTTTGATGACAAACGTAGGTGTAATGTTTTTAAGGAGAAGGCTAAGAAGGAACTGGATGCGGTGAAGAATCTTCAATTTTTATTTGGGAATAATCCAAAGATGAACACTTCTAAGGGGTTGAATGAGGGAAATACCTTGATAAATTTTCTTGTCAGTAAAATTGAAGCTCTTGAGGATGTGGTTACTCAGGTGAAAGTTGAGTACATGAATTTAATTAGAGTAGCTCAACATTTGGGAGCAGAGTTGATGATGCTTAGTAATAGGGTTGATGCACTTCAAGGAGATGGTAGTTGTTGAGAAGGGGAAGAAAAGGATGCTAGATATTAGCAGTTCTGATGAGGAGTTTGACTCTATCAGCCAGGATGCGGTTGCGGGCCAAGCTCGAGGACATGAGCCAAAAGTTTTCTTAGGAGTTTTTTTGTGGACTTGTCACTGACTAGTTCCTGTGGTTTTTGTTTGATCCCTTGGTCTAGTTAGGTCTTTTTTTTAGTTTGGGTTTATTTATGTATGGTCTTGTTTCTGCTCTGGGTGAGTTAAACCCTTTTTTACTCGAGTTGGTTTCCTGTTTTGGCTGGTTTTTTTATAGATGTTTTTGTTGGCTATGAGCTATCATTGTAATATCTCTTTGTATATGGCCCTTGGATCCTTTTCCAAACTTTATCTATATAAAAAAGTTCTTTGGTAGCTTTAGAAAAGGATATATATATATATATATATATATATATATATATATATATATATATATATATATATATATATATATATATATATATATATAATGTTTTATTGACAAGACTACATGTGAAGTGCTTCAGGCTCTTGAAATAAGTCCAACTAGAATATTGTTCTGACTAGACCGCATGCAAAGTCCTTTTGGGAAAATTTTATACTTATAATTTTATGAAAAATTATTTGTAGGATTTTTTCCATTATATATGGAAAAGAATTAAGGTCTATAAAATATGAAATTACTTATAATATCCACATTGTAGACAATAAAATTGGTTATTTATCCTCCAGAACTGTTGATCTTGATATTACACACTTGTGTGTAAAAATACACTCTCATCACTCTTATATAGCACACCCTGATAGATCTTCAATCACTTTCTTATCATTTTCACACCTATATGTCATCAATTTTTCAGGTTTAACAACATAAAACACATTTAGAAACATCCATACTCTTACCCATAAATTAAAATAATAATTTTACCTCCTGGTCAGAACTGCCATTCTTAGTCGGTTTCTACAAATATATAATTCAAACCTACAGTAGGTTTTTTGGACTGAAACATTGTGCACTAAAAATTTCAATTCTACTATATTCATATTGAATAATATTCCCCCTTTGTCAACATTTCATGACATAAGTAAGTAAATGATACCTCATTTAGGAACTTGAAATTTTAAGCACTCCTCATGTAAAAGAAATCACAAAAGGAACTCCAAGCTACTTAAATTATGAAATATCTCTTGCATATCCATCAAGGTAGCATCCTCTAAAGGTTTGAAGTATCCTTATGTGTTTAGGACTATCCATATTCTCTCAAAAAGTAAGGAAAGTGACCCTTCCCAATTTTTTGAGTAAGTGTGAAACTCAAGTTGAAGCATTGTCAAAGAATGATTGTTGGATTCAGATTGAAATATGGTAGATATCACATGCTAGGAGAATGACATGTATTTTGAGCCCTCCTCAGAGTAGTGACAATATCATTGCCACACAAGGGTTCCCACAACCCACCTAATTTTTTTTCTAGGAACTCTTTGCACTAAAAATAGTATAGGTTTTGAACAAATCTTACAGAGCTATTCTAAAGGTGATCGAAGAATAAAAACACTCATCAACATCCATATATAGGTAGGAAAAACACACAGGATGCTATAGAACTTAATTCCAAGTAGTTCTAAGACCATGCATAATATTTAAGACCATATAAACATTTTATACCTAGTTGAACAGTTTTGACAAGGTTTAGTCTTAGGTGTCAATTTTTATAATGAAGAATTTTAAGTCTCTGATCATCTTGTTCTTACATTTAGATCCCTTAGAATCTCCTATATCCACACAAAATGAACTAATTGGAATTCTCCCTTATTTTTTTGATAGTTTCTATATCAATAATTACTTTGAAAATTGTTATTCTAGTTTGTGTAATAAATTAAAAGTTAATTAAATCAAAATATCCACCTATTGCATTATTTCACCATTTATATATATTAATTAGAAGCACATTAAATATTAAAATTGAATGAAATGAGAATTCAAAAAAAATTGAAATCATTTGGTGAACCCAACCTCTAATTGAACATTGTAGCCCCAACCCTAGTGGCCATAGGTTTTGTTATCAAAATAATTAATTTTTATGTTATTTCATTGAATATTTCATTTTCTATATGCTTTCCTTCTATGCCTTATCAACACAGTACCTGTATTTTTTATCAATCTATTGAAAATTTTGAGCTTTCACCTCCCATTCACAAGCATCATAGTGTACTGTATTCTTACAGTCCCACTTCTAGTTCTCTTCTTGATATTCTTGCACATGAGGTTCCCTTGGATGACATTGAGACCCCTAGTATGAACTCATATGATTATGACCATAACACAGACACCAATGTAGATCAAAACCAAGTGGATCTCCTATCTCATTTTCATGATCAACTTCATGTTAATCCACATCATATTGAACCTATTATACATATTCTATGTATTTCCAAGCTTTCTCATGATATTCAATCTAATGACACATCTTTTAAAAATAGATATCAACCCTTATCTACTATACCCAAATTTGTTGCACCTACCTCTTTTGGAGAACCTCACATTCCTATGTAAAATGTTTCTATTCCTATTCATGAAAAAACTATTACTACTACATTTCCTATCTATCATCATAATGGATTGCATATATCTTCATCTAACACATAATATCTTGAGTCCATTTTCCACTTTTTACAAGAAAAAATATTACAATTAGAACACTCCCATAATTTCAATACTAGGGAATCTTCTAAGTTAAAACATAATCCACTCACACATAAAAAAAATTCATACCCTTTTCCTATTGGTTTTGTTGCACCTAATATTCCTATATATTAAGGCAAGGGTGATCCACAAGAGCATATTAGATCATTCCATGTTACTTGTTTTGAATATGCATATCATGATATATTGCTTACCAAGATATTCCCTAGGATCCTTAAGGACTTTTATTTGCAATGGTTTTATGATCTCCCCACACATTTTGTGTGTTATTTTACCACATTGGAAAATCAAATTTTGGCGCAATTTTCCATCAATATTATGGATAAGATATCTTAGGGAAAAGTTTCCAAACTCAAACAAGGATATGATGAATATATAAGTGATTATGTCACGTGTTATCACACAATGATTACTAATATAATCAACATATTAGTTGATATTGAATTACTAGAAATATTTTGTTGAAAGTTTGCTTCCTTCATTGCAAGAATCAGTCATGTTTGATAAGTTTCAATATTTTGAACATCTATGTCATACACTTAAAGAGTGTGAAGCTAATCTATTTCACATGAACAAACTTGAGTATGTTTCTAGCTCACCTAATCCATCCAATCTAAAGTTTAAAATAAAATATAATTTCAAAGGAAAATATAATTATCCTAAGGTTGCTTCTAAAGACAATGTCAATGTTATTGCTCAATCTACTAAGCTGCAATTAAAACCCATAAGATGAATATTTACATGGTTACTGTACCCATCCAATTTTACATCTGTTACATTATAGGAGTAGTTTAAATTCCCTAATGATTATTAATATCTTTTCCAATGGTGTCCGAATCCAATTTTCCATTTTTACAGTATATTTGTAGACTATATAATGATTTTCTTGTTCATTTACATGCTTTTCTTTAGCTTTCTGGAAGCCTTTAGCTTTCTGGAAGCCTTTTCCTTACTTTTTGAGATTAAGTTACAGAATTTACATGGCGGTTACAAAGCTTCCGGTCTACCCTTAGCGACACTTACATAACCGCCCCATAAGTTGTGCACATTTTTTCCAGAACCTTCCTTGGCATATTCTGAATGCATGTAAAAATTTCCATGCATGTTTTTAGTGCACTTTTATTGGTAAAATTTCTTGTTCTTGGGCTCATTTGATCCGTATCAAGTTTTCGTTCCCTTCTTGCTGAATAATTTGAGTTAACCATACATTCTTTGAGAGAGGTGGCATTTATTTGCTACCAAATGGCTTATACCATTTCCCTACCTATTTCCTATAAAATCCAATCTTATTCCTAAAGCATTGGTTGGAGATTTTTTTTGTGAATTGCACCGTTATGCTGTTGTGATCTTGCTAGGAAATACACAATAAAACTAGTTTTAATACATTTTTATTCTTCCACCCGCATTGCTACTAGACTGCCTGTAATCCACCACTACTCCAACACTTCTTCAATATTTCTTCTGCATTATGCAACACAATTTCCTGGATTAATCCAAGCACTAAGTTGGAAAAGAAGCTGAGGGGACATCAAAGTAAACCATCACTATTTTTTTCATAATTCCACAAACTACAGGTTAGGGATGTACTTGGTTTTCCTTAAGCTTTCTTGATTTATTTTTTTCATTTGTATGCACAATTTGACTAAAGTAGTTAAGTCAATTGAACTCAAATTAATTCAATAGTTAATTCATTACTATAGCTTTACTTTTCCTCCCTATCCTTGTTTGTAAGGGAATATTTTCTGGAGGAAGGATCCTACATTAGTTTAAAGCAATTGTAATTCCATTTCAATCTGCAATCATCATTATATTTTTTTTATTTCTACCAGGGAAGTTTCAAAGGAAGAAGTGCTTCTGAGAAGATCTTATTTCTTCCTGTGTCTCTGAGGTAGAACAGAAGATTTAAATCCACAATCATAAATTGGAAAACATTTTGATTTATTAGAGTAGTTTAAATACATGCTGCATAGATAAATGTCACATCCAATTATTTATTTGTTTAGATTTTTTAATGGTGTTGTAGAAGCAATTGTATTTCTTCTGCCAATTTCCTCTATTGTTTTCCAAAAATCATAAAATCCAAAAATATTAGATTATTTTAATTAGATCATTTTATTTGCTGCATTTTATTATTCAATTGAAAGGAACAAAAACATTAGAATATATTTGTTTTCCTTTGTTAATTAGTCAATGACAACACACATGTTTAATTAATACGAGGAAAGTAATTGAATCATTTTAGTTTACATATGGTTGTTTCTATTTTGTTAATTAGGAATATAGTTTAAATATAAGGCATTAATACATCTTCCCATACATACCTAGTTGGCTTTAGATTGAACCTACCTCATTGCGGCTTCTTTGTGAAATTTTTATTTCCTTCAATTTAGTAGCTCCCATATTCGCATGACCATTCAAGGTCCTAGAGAACTTAGAGATTACATTTTTAAACCAATAGTGCCAAAAAAAACCTATTGGTGGAATTTTTAGATATCGACCAAGGCCTTCAAATTCACATCTTCCAAAACCACCTTAGAACTATCTGTTATCACTTCACAGTTAAGGGCTTTGATTGCTGAGGACGATAGAGCTTACAAGTTCTAGGAAAATCATCATGGCCACATGTTTCCTTGATCACTTGTTGGTCATTTTCATACATTTCCATGTATTTCACCCATCTACTATAGTTATCCATCCCACATGACCATTCAAGGTCCTCAACGACTAAGAGATGAAGTATATGATCCTCGAGTCCCACAACCAAACATATATTACCTAGAGATAGACATTGATACGAGCCTTAAGATCTTGGTTTTAATATCCTCACCACTTCCACCTGTCATCATCTCACAATTGACAGTCTTGAATGAATAATCCAACAATTTCTATGAATTTTGGCATAACCAGTGATGAGAGATTGAAGGCACACTATCTTGCCATTCTACAAAAGAGTATTGATGCCTTCACCTCCTATGAAAAGGAAAATTTTGAAGATATTTAGGAAGGATGCTCAAAGAGGTGGGAACTCCTTACTGTTTCCTTGAGAAGAAGGGAAGTAAATTCCCCAAAAAATCTGATCTAGATTTTAGAAAGGGAAAAAGATTTATGTACAATAATTCCCCAATTCAATGAAACCTACGGGTAAATATGGATGGGAATGTGAACAAGGTCCCCTCTACTTCTCACCACCATGTCTCCTTGGCAGAACACAAAACCTCAAGACCCTACTAAATTTGAACTGTGGGAGAGGAAAATAGAAGCAGGAGAAGGGTACAGTACATCCAAGTTTAAACATTGGAAAATCTAGTTTCAGCCATTTAATCTAAGCAATCAAATGGAAGCCTCCCACTAAGGATGAATTCTTGAGGAAGATTGAAGCAGATAAAGAATTAGATCAGATGGAAGAACCCATTTTTTCCAAAATGATCAAATAACCAGATGATAGATCCAGAATAAAGGGGAGAAGATGAAAACCAGCAAATGGCATTTTCTTCCCCCCCAAAAAAAATGTCTCAAAGGTTAATTGAAAACCAGAAAATGGTGGTTGACCTCTTTTTGGCTAGTTCAAATAAAGGAATTCTTTTGAATTCCAACTTTCTTATCTAATCGTGTTTTGTTCCACTTGTAGGAATGACGAGTCATCATAGCAAAATGATTACATCATCAAGGATGGTAATTATGTCATTTAACTCATTTAGGGTTGATTAAATGTTTACATGTGTGATGTGACTTAATTTTAAAGTAGGTATGATGAGTCATCTATTTATACATTATGATTACAAGTGTGTAATCATGAAGATGATTTGGATGGAATAAATGGTGGCATGGTTATCATTAGTAATCATTATTACAAAACTCAAGTGAAATAAGTTGCAGAGATATTTTGAGGAAGGAGCATTGAATTAAGTTTGTATTCTACAGCAAAGAACATAGAATTCAAAAGTTTTGCAACTAAGAACAGAGGTTCCACAGCCAAAGTCATCAGTTCCATAGCTAATAAAAAGGGCCTGTAACCAATTCACACAAAATCAAAAGAGATAGAACTCAGGCTGATATGGGGATTAAGAAGAAATTTGAACTAGAGGATGATTCCCAGCTGCTCACAGACGAAGAAGTGGCATCCATCTTTGAGCATGCAGGATGGCTTGAGTTCCTGAAGAAATTTTCAAGGCATAATGACAAATTGGTAAGAGAATTTGTCATAAACCTAGAAAAATCCAAAACAAAGGTGAGAAATATCTTTATTCCTTTTTCTATAAATACTATAAGTAATGTGTCTAGAGTGCCAATTGTGCATGTTCCACAACCCGCCAAGGGGACTCTGAAATAACTAGTTTAAGTCTTACTGTAAGAAGGAGAAACTAAACCCTAGTACATATATAATACAAAGAAAATCATAAAAGGGGTCAGAAGGGCCAGTTTTCCCAAACCCTTTAACAGGGTAGTATTTTGGATAGTAAAATATTTAACCTATGATGGTCAATTTGGGTATGTGGGAAAAGAAGTCCTAAAAATGCTCATATATCTGAAGTATGGAGCCACCAAACCTGAGTACATAATAAACCTTCCAAGGTTTCTTTTCGATTCTATCCAAACCATGGCTCAGAGGTATTCTTGGGGTGTTGGGACAATTAGGCATCATGGTCTAATTCATTTAATATACCAGCACCATTTTTTGTCAAAGAAGAATGCGGAAGAAATTTGGGACAAGTTTCTTGGCAAGTTCAAGAAAAACCCTAATATTATTGGAAGAACAATTCCAGCCCCATTCTCTCCTTCAAATAATCTAGAAATTGATGCCCCTATAGAAGAAAAAAGGGAAATGGAAAGATAAAATATACCAAAAAGAAGAAGGTCGGTGAGAAAGATAAAAATAGTAGAGCCTTCTGTACCTATGAAGGAAATTCCTTCATCTACAACAGCTTCAGGGGAGCCAATATCTGTCTCTGATAGTGATAGATCACCCATGCAAGAGCAAGAAAGAATAGTGAGAAGAAGCTCTAGAAGGAAATCCACTACTGGGCATGATGAACTTCCCCAGAGAAGAAAAATTCACAAGAGGTCAAAGGAAACCCCAGAGGGAAGGAGTGAGCAGGAAAGGATGGAAGAAGAAGCTGCTGATATTTTGGGAAGCATGGCCATGACTCCCCCTGAGCAAAGTCAAGCTGAAATGGACAGAGGAGAGGAAATATTTGAAGAGAAAGATTTTCAAGAATTGGCTGAACCCTCAACATTTCCACATGAAGAAGAAGAGTTGGCATCTTAGAGAAGAAAAGGAAAATTTCTTTTGATAGAGGAAGAATGCCCAACTCCTCAAGTAATTTCAGAGGAATAAGAAAGACAACAATTTAAGTAGTCTCTGTTCTTGTCTAGAGAAGAGATCATTATCAGAGAAAAATATGAGGAATTGTATTTCCTAAAGCTCAAATTGGAACAAAGGGAAATTCTCATTGGAGAGCTGACAACCCATCTTGTAGCCAAGACTGAGGAATTATCAGCAACCAAGAAACAACTAATAGAAAAAGAGGAAAAAATTTAGACTTCTATAAAAAAGAGTGTTGTATCCACAGTCTCTGCATAGACTGAATTAACCTATTTGCCACTTAAACAACTATGGAATGACACTTGCAAGGAACTCAAAGAAGCCAAAACATCAAATGAAGAATTAAAGACTAAGATGGAGGAAAAGATGAAGGTAAGAACGGAATGGGAAGAAAAATTTTATGAGGAAGAAAATAAATATAAATGCCTTGCAAAAATTCATATGCTTTGTATTATGAGTGAGAAATTACTTTCCTACAGGAGGCCCTCTCCTGTATATAGTGTGTTTTTAGAAGAACAGTTCATTCGCTGATAGCTATCCAGGATTGCATGTGGGCTTCCACATGAACTACATGATGAATTTGAATTCATGACATATTACTCTCTATCTAATCCTGAGAAGAAAAATCTTCTATGTGAATTTTATCTTTACAATTTTATGCTAGAGAAAAACACAATATGTATGATCAATTTTTATGTAGGGGAGAGCGAACTCAATTCATTTATCTCCATTTTACAAAACCAAATTGCATGGAAGGAAAAGGAATCTAAATTTTTATTGAAATTCGGATCAATAGGTCTCTGTATGAGAGCTCATTATGGTAAACCCTCTACCTTCCTCACACATTTTAGAACTCATGTCTTTGATGAGAGATTGAAGACACACTATCTTGCCATTCTGCAAAAGAGTATTGATTCCTTCACCTCCTATGAGGAGAAATTTTTTGAAGATATTTATGAAGGATGCTTAAAGAGGTGGGAACTCCTTACTATTTCAGTGAGAAGAAGGGAAGTAATTTCCCCAACAAATTTGATCTAGAGTTTAGAAAGGGCAAAATATTTATGTACAATAATTCCCAGAGTCAATAAAACCTACGGGAAAATATGGATGGGAATGCAAAAAAATCCCCCTTCTACTTCTCACCCCATGTCTCCTTAGCAGAATAGAGAACCTAAAGACCCTAATGAATTTGAATAGTGAGAGAGGAACATAGAAGTAGGAGCAGGGTACAGTACATCCAAGTTTAAACATTGGAAAATTCAGTTTCAGCCATTTGATCTAAGCAATCAAATGGAATGCAAAAATTATAACCCCACTTTTAAAGAATGAAGTTTGTAAAGGGACTCACAAACAAGTAAGTTTTGGGGAAATGATGAGGCTAGAATATGTTTGATTAATGTATAAGATATGATCTCATCTTACTCTCCTTTTGATTAAGTTTGATTTCATTTTGTGACTTTTAGTTGATCTAATATGAGTTAGGATGTAATTGTCTGTCTTTTGATTGAGTGTGATTATAATGTTAAAAGCTCTAGAATTCCTGATAAGTGTGTGTTTGAACTTAGTTTTGTAATAAAGTAGGTCTAAATCAGTTGAGGAAATGAAGCAGGAAGCATTCAGTTTGTTTTCAGCAACATCTATTCCTACACAGCTTAGTTCTGGAACTTCCAAGCTAGTTCTAGATCTTTCAGACTTAGTTCCAGAACTCAAGTATTTAGTTCCATAACTCCTAGGGATAGCTCTAGAACTCTCACGATTTTTTATCCATAACAATTTCCTATGGTTCTGGAACTTCTCCGAAGTTCCAGAACCGATGGGAGTTATCTATTTTAAACCACATCCAGAGATTTTATATCTATGACACTTTTAATCAGAAAGGAAGAGAAAATTTCTAAACCTAGATCCAGGGAGAGTTATCCTACAGCTATCTAATCAACTGTAATTCAGCTCAACATCTATTTTGGGCATGATTCTATTTCATCAGAATCATTGAGACAAATATGATTGTAAATGTATATAAAAGCAGACCTGCAGTAGATAGATGGAATATATATAGAAATAGAATATTATATGAGATATACATAGAACAGAGAAGAGAAATACACTAAGTTCTTAGATCTTGTATGTTTGTAATACCGAATGTTTTATCAATAAAATATCCATTCTTATTTGAGAGAATTCTGAGTTGTTAAATCCTTATTTGAGGAGGAGAAAGGGCCCACTCCCCTAAGGACTAGGATATTCATTTATTTGGTATTTATATTTCTTCAGAAAATAGCTTAGATCTATTAATTTTGTATTATTTTCATTCTTTCAGTTAAACTCTATTGTGTACTTGTTCCTGCAGGTGTTTAGATAGATTCTTATATTTCTTGCAATTGTTTTCAAGCATTCTAAATTGGGTGTGTTTATTTCCAAAAGCAAGTGTGTTTATTTTCCAATAGCAAGTGTGTTTCCATTCTGCACAGTGTGTTTCCTTTCAGAAAGTTTTCATAGTTTGATTTAAATAATATTTTACCAAGAAGTCCTTAAAATATTGAAGAGATCCCCCAAAAAATACAAACATAACTACAGTCAGCTACTAGATTCGTTAAAGTACTCTTGTTGCATATAGATTTAGACACACCCCTGGCTTGATATGACATCAACAAGAAGTTGATTAAATGAAGGGAATAATGACACCCATCACTTTTGGTGCCATTACCAGGGAACACTAGCTGGAACTTTCTAATTAAGTTTTAGCAAGAGAAACAAAACATACATCTAGTAGTTGAAGGATCTTCCCTGCTATATCACAAAATATATGAGTAAAACAAGAGACTCATAGGGTAGATTCCTCCAAAAAACATCTTCACAAAAATTCATAACATCCTCTAGTCAAAGTAAGGAAATTGATCAAGAATTAGAAGCACCATCATCCCCTGTCAGACAAGAAACAAAATTTCCATTTTTAGAATTCTTAGATCAGTCACCTAAAGGAAGTGGAACTTTTAGGAGAAGGATTATTACTCAAGATCCGTTTAGGGTGAGTTTTGATTCTCAATTGAGTATTCAACCTCCTCCTCTTGATTTTTCACCTTCCCCAAGGCATATCGCTTACCACATTGATTGGTAGGAAAATTCAGAAAATATTTTTAAAATGGCACAAGAAGCTGAGAGAGAACCTAATAGGACCTTTACCTATCCAATCCAATTGGGAGATGATGATACATCAACGAAAAATATCTCACCTACACATTTACCCACCTTTAGAGGGATGTCATCTAAATATCCTGACAAATTTTTGTTTGAGTTCAAGGTACTATGTCAGACCTATGATTATAAGACAGATAATCAAAAACTCAAGTTGTTTCTTTCCACTTTGAAGGATGCAGCAATGAGGTGGTTTATGGGATTACCATCCAACTCTATTAGCACTTGGGCACAAATGGAGACTGCCATCCTAGATAAATACTAGGATTATTGTAGAGGGAGAAATAGGAAGGAAGAATTCTTCAAAATCCAGTAGGAGGATGATGAAAACATAGAAGACTATTTAGATAGATTCCTCTTTGTTAGAAAAATTTGTGTATTTGTGCATAGATAGGACGAGACAACTAACTTTCACCAATGAAATGCCTCTTCAGCCTCAAGTTTTGGTTGAACCATTTGAGAGATAAGGATTAGATTTTGTTGGTCCTTTTAATCCTCCTTCACAAGGGAAGGAATATGTTCTTGTGTGTACTGACTATGTGACAAAATGGGTAGAAGTGTAGGCATTAGAAAATCCTATTAAGGAAGCAGTTGTTGATTTCCTTTAGAATAGAATTATGATAAAGTTTAGAGCACCAAGGAGCATAGTTTCATATCAGGGACCACAATTCATGTCTAATATGATCCAAGATTTCACAAGGTATTACCAAATAAATCATAGGAAGTCATCTCCTTACCACCCATAGTCAAATGGACAAGCTGAAGTAACAAACAGAGAATTAGAGAACATCCTTACCAAAACAATTGAAGTTGGGAGAAAAGATTGGGTAAAGAGACTACCTGAAGCTGTCTAGGCTTATAATATAACTTGGAAAACTACAACAGGGTTTTCACCATATGAATTAGTCTATGGGAAAAATCCCTTGTTGCCTATAGAGTTTGAACTTCAGACATTGAGGACAACAGTGAAGGTGGGAATTGAGTTGAATGCAGATCAGAAAGAAAGAATCCTTCAACTCAATGAGTTGGATGAATTAAGGTTTGAAGAACTTCAGCAGACAAAAATAATTCAAGAGAAAAGGAAGCAATGGCATGACACACATATTAAGAAAAGGAAATTCAAAGTAGGATACTGGGCATTTCTATTTGATTCTAAGTACCAATAGTTCAAAGGAAAATTGAGAACCAAATGGTTGGGACCCTATCAGATTGAGCAGATATTTGACAATGGTTCTATTCAGTTAATTCCCATTGATGGCAGCAGCAGAACACTCTTGGTCAATGGACATAGGCTGAAACTTTTATTCTTGAAAAATTAACAACCATCTAATTATTCTTCCACCAACCACTGGTTTGTTCATTAAATGCTTAATTGTTGAATGATCTGTGTGTACAAATATATTGTAGCCTATAATGTAATGTCTAAATTTATTGACTGCATAAATCACAGCAAGAAATTCCCTTTCAGTGGTGGTGTAATTCTTTTCAGTGGGAGTAAGATTCTTGCTAAGATAAAAAAATGGCATACATCTTTCCTTCCTCATGTTTATATCCCAATACTACACCAATGGAATAATTTGAGGCATCTGTTTGGATATAAAATGGATGTTCCCAATTAGGACCTCTCAATATTGGGGCACTGATTGATTTTTTTTTAATTTCTTCAAAAGCATGCTGACACTTTTAATCCCAAAGAAAATCACAGTCCTTGGTTAGCAAATTAAACATGGGGGCATAAATTTTACTGAAATATTTTATAAAGCACCTATAGTACCCAGCATGCCCTAGAAATGATTTGATATCTGTGGGGGTCTGAGGAATAGGTAAATATGAAATTATTCTAAATTTTTTTTGATCCACCTGAATTCCTTTTTTTGAAATATGGTGTCCTAATACAATCCCCTCATCCACCATCATCAAACACTTTTCATCACTAAGAGACATGTTGTGTTGTTCACATCTTGTTAACACTCTATCCAGATTTCTCAAAGCATCTTCAAATGTATCTCCATGTACAGTGAAGTCATCCATATATATTTCAACACAATCATTTGTTAGATCAGCAAAGATTACAAGTACAACTCTTTGGAAGGTTGTAGGAGCATTGCATAAACCAAATGGTAACACCCTATAGGAAAAGGTTCCCCATGGACATGTAAATGTAGTTTTTTTGTGGATCTTCAACATCAACTCTGATCTGATTGTACCCACTAAAGCCATCCAAGAAAGAAAAGTACTATTTACCTGAAAGGTTATCTAGGACTTGATCTATGAATGGTAAGGGAAAATAATCACTCATTGTGGCTTTGTTCAGTTCCCTATAGTCAACACATATTCTCCATTTTACGTTCTTTTTAGGAACAATTACAAGAGGAGATACCCACTGGCTATCTGAGATAGGTTAGATGAAACCTAATTGTAATAGTTTTTCAATTTCTTGTTTGACTATATCCCTTAAAGCTGGGTTAATCCATCTTTGAGGTTGTTTAACTAGTTTAATGTTTTCAGTATAGATGTGATGAGTGTAGATACTTAGATGAATCCCGTTCATGTATTTGTAATCCCAAGTAAAATATTTAGTATGATTTTTTAGAACATCAAACAATTTATATTCTTCATCCTCCTTCAACCAGCTGTTAATGTTTAAAGTTTTACCCGATTGAATTTCAACATGCTTGGTTCTAATATGTGATGAACTGATTTATGGGAAGGGTTTCATTAAATTATTTAATGGACATGCATGTGGTAACAAAATATGGTATGTAGCAACATCTTCAAAATTTCCTTGGGACAAAATACTGGAAAAAGGACAGTAATAAGAATTATGATACTTATTTCTTTGCAGGCCAAATTCTTCGTCACTACTACTTTCTAGAAATTCTTCACCACTTCCTGATGTACTTGAAACTGAAGCTACTAATTCATCCTCTCCCCATGATAAATATTTTTCCTCCGAAGAAAAATAATTTTCAATCGAAGAGAACTACTTTTTTCGTGGTTCTAGAACTAAATGTGGTTGTTCCGAAACTATAGCCACAGGTTCCAAAACTAAGTTTACGGGTTCCAGAACTATTTCTGATTGCTTCAAGGACAAAAGGTTCTCATCCAATGGTGGATTAATCATCTCTTCTACTTCTCTTACAAGATCCTGTAATGTGATCATAGCCAAAGAAGACAAATTTTACTTATCAGTTTCAGGAGAATCAACCCACAATTGTTCATGATTGTCAGTAAAAGTTCGTGTAGTAGGATATAAGGAAATTTGTTTAGAGTTCTTACCATTTGAGATTGTCATATCACCTAACTGCAATCTATCAAAGTAACAACTTTAGTTAACCATGGTCTACCCAAAATAATGGGAAAACCCAATGTTTTACCTTTTGGCTGCAGTATAAGGAAGTCAACTGGATATTCCCATGACTCCACCATAATTGCCACGTCTTCAATAATTCACTCTGGTTTTGCTACAAACTGGTCTGCCATCTGCAATGTAGTATTATTAGGTTATATACCCATTAATGGTAATGTTTTTAGAGTATCCATTGTCATTACATTGATAGAAGATCCCAAATCTACCAAAACATTATGTACATCCTTATTTCCTATAGAGACAAAAATAATAGGACTTCTAGGATCTCCGTATTTGGGAAGTAAAAGTTTTACTACTAATAAATCAGTAAGTTTCCCATCTACTTTGATAATCTTAGGGTATTGTTTCTTCCTTCCAGGGTTTTTCATACATAACATTTTGATTAATTTGTTCAATTTGGAATGTCTTTAATTGTTTGTAACAGTGGTATTTCAATATTCAATTTCCTTAGTTCCTGTACCAATTTAGACTCCTTTATTTCTATAGCTTCTTTGAATCTCTCTAGAAATGGAGTCTCAGTAGTGTTGCTATCTGGCACCTTTTCTTTTCTTTCTATATCCTCTTTTGGAACAACAGTTTTAGTGATTTCATTTTCTTCCGTTATTACAGTGATTATAAGGGGTAGACTGTTAATGATTTTCCCAGATCTAGTTTGAATATATTTACAATCCATAGCATGTAAATCAACTAATTTTTCTGGTTCTATTCCATAAACAGGAGTTTTTTGTTTGTTTCTTGGATTTGCTACTGGCTGTGCAGGAATTTACGTTTGGACTACATTCTCAGTTTGTGAATTTTGTGCAGGAGATCCCATGATGGCCTGTTGATTCTGATTTGGATATGTTCTTCCTTGAGAATAATTACTAGGGTTCCATCTAGGTTGTGACCAAGCATAAGGACTTCCTTGACCATCCCATGGTTTTTGATGTCCCTGAGCATACCAATCTTGATTTTCCCAATTTTGAGGATTACAAGTTGGTTAAGGTACCCAAGGAGGTTGTCCCCAATTTTTTGGTACTGCCTGAGAAGCCCATGGCATCATCCAAGGATTAGGAGATGATCTTAGCATAAACTGCCCTTGGTTAGGTTGTCTCTGAACAAAATTCAATTCTTCTCTTGAAGATGAGGCACTGGTTTGTTTAAGCTGATTCTTAATAACGGGAAGTAAAGAATAAACATCGATATCATAGTCTTTAGATTCATAGATAAGACACATTTTTGTTTTATCTAAAGGATAGTCTCTTAGTGCATGCTTCTTCCTGCATCTAGGACAATACATAGCCAATGGTTTAGTTTTAGAATTTTCTTCAGCTTGTAAGCCATCCATAGTAGAGGTTAATTGCACTAAAATGTTTGTTTTAAAGTTTGCTAACTCATCTATTATTTTGTTCATATCTGGATTCATATTTTTCACTGATTTTCCTTTTCTAGGTCTACCTCTCATTCTAGAATAGCTTCTACAAATCTCTTTAATTCCATTCATTCTTATCTAATCAATGTCTCCACCTCCTATCAAGTTAAGGGATTCCCTAGATTCGTCATCCAAGTCTTTAAGAAAAATGGTTTTACTTAACTCCTCTGTAAGCACAAATCCAAATCTTTTGCTAACAAAGAGGAATTTGTCTAAATATTCTTCTATGTTTTCATCATCTCCTGCTTGATTTTGAATAATTCTTCCTTCCTATTTCTCCCTCTATAATAATCCTAGTATTTATCTAGGAAGGTAGTCTCCATTTGTGCCGAAGTGCTAATATAGTTGGATGGTAATCCCATGAACCACCTCATTGCTGCATCCTTCAAAGTGGATGGAAACAACTTGAGTTTTTGATTATCTGTATTATAATCATAGGTCTAACATAGTACCTTGAACTCAAATAGAAATTGGCCAAGATCTTCAGATGACATCCCTCTAAAGGTGGGTAAATGTGCAGGTGATATATTTTTCATTGATGTATCTTTATCTCCCAATTGGATTGGATAGGTAAAGGTCCTATCAGGTTCTCTCTCAGCTTCTCATGTCGTTTTAAAAATATTTTCTAAATTTTCCTCCCAATCAATGTGGTAAGCGGTATGCCTTGGGGAAGGTGAAAAATCAGGAGTAGGAGATTGACTAATCAATTGAGAATTGAAACTCACCCTAAATGGATCTTGAGTAATAATCCTTCTCCTAAAAGTTCCACTTCCTTCAGGTGACTGATCTAAGAATTTCAAAAATGGAAATTTTGTTTCTTGTCTGACAGGGGATGATGGTGCTTCCAATTCTTGATCAATTTTCTTACTTTGACTAGAGGATGTTATGAATTCTTGTGAAGATGTTTTTGGGAGGAATCTACCCTGTGAGTCTCTTGGTCTACTCATATATTTTGTGATATAGTAGGGAAGATCCTTCAACCACTAGATGTATCTTTTGTTTCTCTTGCTAACACTTAATTAGAAAGTTATAACTAGTGTTCCCCAGAAACGACGCCAAAAATTATGGGTGTCATTATTCCATTCATTTAATCAAATTCTTGTTGATGTCATATCAAACCAGGGGTGTGTCTAAAGCTATATGAAATAAGAGTACTTTAACCGATCTAGTAATTGACTGTAGTTATTTTTTTATTTTCTGGGGGATCTCTTCAATATCTTAAGGACTTCTTGGTAAAACCTTATTTAAATCAAACTATGAAAACTTGTTGAAAGTAAACACACTGAAAGCTTTGCTGAAAGGAAACACACTATTCAGAATGGAAACACACTTGCTGTTGGAAAATAAACACACTTTCTTCTGAAAGTAAACACACTTGCTTTTGGAAATAAACACACCCAATTTAGAATGCTTGAAAATAATTGCAAGAAATATAAGAATATATCTAAACACATGTAGGAACAAGTACACAACATAGTTTAACTGAAAGAATTAAAACAATATAGAATTAACAGATTTAAGCTATTTAACAAATAAATGAATATCCTGGTCCTTGGGGGAGTGGGCCCTTACTCCTCCTCAAATCAGGATTTAACAACTTAGAATTCTCTCAAATAATAATGGATATTTTATTGATAAAACATTTGGTATTACAAATGTACTAGATTTGAGTACTTAGTCTATTTCTCTTCTATGTTCTATATCTATCTCATAGCATATTCTATTTCTATATTTATTCCATCTATCTACTGCATGTATGCTTTTATATACATTTTACAATCACAGCTATCTCAATGATTCTGATGAAGTCAAATCATGCCCAGAATAGATGTTGAGCCAGATTGTGGTTGATCAGATAGTTGTAGGATAACTCTCCCTGGATCTACATTCATAAATATTCTCGTCCTTCCTGATTGAAAGGTTTGTAGATGCAAAATCTCCGGATGTGGTTTAAAATAGATAACTCCCATCGGTTCCAGAACTTCAAAGAAGTTACAAAACCATAGGAAATTGTTAAGGATCAAAAACTGTGAGAGTTCTGGAGCTATCCCCAGGAGTTCCAAAACTAAGTCCAAAAATTCCATAACTAAATATTGGAGTTCCAGAAGTAAGTCCGAAAGTTCCAGAACTAGATGATGACTATGTGATGGAGTTCCAAAACTAGCTTGGAAGTTCCAGAACTAAGTTGTATAGGAACAGATGTTGCTGAAAATAAACTAAATGCTTCCTACTTCATTTCCTTGACTGATTTAGACCCGATTTATTACAAAACTGAATTCAAACACACACTTTTCAGGAATTCTAGAGCTTTTAACATTAGAATCACAATCAATCAAAAGACAAACAATTACATCCTAACTCATATCAGATCAACTAAAAGTCACACAATGCAATCAAATTTTATCAAAAGGAGAGTAAGATGAGATCATATATTATACATTAATCAAACATATTCTGGCCTCATCAACCAACCTTGATGACACTAGTTTACACAATCCAGTCACTTTTCCTATTCATACGTTTCCTCTAGTGCTTCCATGACCTTTTCTAGAAAATTCTACAAGGAAAACACACAACATTTTGCCCTCTTTCCAAAACCCATTGAGAGAATATTTCATGAGTCATACATTGATCACCATTTACACATTACCATCCTCTTAGACTATTCCATTTCACCCACGCAGGTAATAAAAGCTTTCACATCCTTAAATGAGCATATTTCTTTAGTTTCCATATAAGGCATTAGATTTCCTTGATATTTCCTTATCCACATTTCACCTAGTTTACCTTACATATATTCCACATAGCCATCTATCCATTTCACATTGGCTATCCCACCATGACCTCAGGAGGTCGAGTGCACCTAAAATTCCCATGTTAATTTTCAGTCATACAAGATTGGTGAACCTGACGTGAAGGACTAGTTCCTTTTCATTTCCATTATTTCTACCTTATTTCATCCTTCCTTCTCCTCTCTCATTATTATATGGGTATTTATATACCTGTTGAATATGTCGGGTCAGGAATATGGCCGACCCATTTTGAATCTCGATGCATTTTATTACCAAATGGGTATGCAACAATCACCCTCACCATCTGGGTAGGCTGATAACTACTCATCTAATCTACCTTCCCCTCACAATCCTCCTCCTCAAGGAACCAAAAATGGTTCATCAGTCAGGATTGAGGAGATTGATCAACCTAAGTATAGCCCATAACCTGAGCTCTCTGGCTCAAACAATATGACATTCATAAGAGAGAAAGAGTCCAATCCTTGGGTCTTGTTTAGACCACAAATCAACATGAAATCTCATTCACTCCCATCTTACTTATTTCTAGACAAGGAGATTCTAACACACTATGCCCGAAGCGAGCAACACTTTAATGCAATAGTACAAAAATTTTATTCTTCATAAGAACTCTGCTACCCCTCCAAAGAGGGGTGGCCTCCCAAGGTTCATACCATAACAGTACATCATATACCTTTCCTTCCTAACCAAACTCGAAGTACACCTAATAAAAAACAACATCATCTGCGGGTGATGTAATTTTGACATTGGTGGATAGAGTTAGGGAGTTAAAGCTTGCTCAAACTCCTTGTGCTACACCTTTTACAAGGAAAGGAAAGATCCTCCACCATGCATAGAACTTTGGTTATGCTACCTCGACACCTTCATCTCTTCTGGTTTACATGGGTGTTCCCAACCCTAACAACCTTCTCACCTAATCAAGAACATTAGGTATTCCTTCTCACACTTCGTATGGGTACCCTCCATAGGCTCCAATCAGAAGTGCATTCTCAAATGCCATTATAACTAGAAATGCAACGTTCCTTGGTATTGCACCTTATGCCTTATACCAAAAAAATGTTTCCCTATACCTCCATATGTATTCTAAATCACCACATGGGGACATTTTTTCTTTTCCCATTTTGTATGCTCAACCTCAAGGGCTGCTTTACACCCATAAAAATGTTTATGTTTTGCCATATCAGCCTCCTATTCTTCTTCCACTTCCCCATTAACGGTCGTCCATGGTAGAATCTTATGCATTGGGCACATATGTTGAATATATTAAGGATCCCCTCAAATTTACCATATGAAGCATAATACTTCCACGACCACTTCCTGATTCACCAAATTTTCAAGGGGAGGGGGACCCAAATGCACATATTAAAGCGTATGCAACTATTGTGAGAGAGCTACTCCCATGGGATGCGGTTATAGCTAAGATCTTCCCCAAGAACCTTGAGGAGATCACTTTTGACTGGTATTATAGGATACTAGAAGCCTCAATCCATTCATTCAAACAAATCGTTTCCGATTTTATAAAGGATTTTTATATGAATAAATTCTTATGAACATGAATCAGAGAATTCCTTCATATCAAGAAAGAACACAATGAGTCTGCCACTAATTTCATTTAAAGATGGTGACATGTCCTCTACTCCTCGACCAGTGCTCCAAAAATGGACCAAATAGAGCTTGGTGACTTGTTCCTTCATTTTCTCAACTGAGAAACCAAGGAGGGGATCCAAAAGTTTCCTCTTAGAAGCTATAAGGAGGTCTTAGAGGGTGCTCTTCACATTGACCAAAAAATGATTGATAGTGGAACCTCTTAGGGTAATTCAAACTACCCTAATAGTTCAAACAATAATAACCAAGGACCTAAAATCCTCAATAAGAACCATGGTATTACGGTGGATGATGTTACTAACTAATCCAAGAAGCCAAACATTATCAACACCAGCAATGTGAATAATGATAACAATAATGTGAATTTTAATAATCAAAGGAGTAAAAATTTCTCTCCTTCTCTTGATGTGGTGGAATTTAGTCGTCCCCCTCCCCCACCTCAACAAGTTCAAGTCTAAGCATCAGTTCAATACCCGAGTAGTTATCCAAACCAATACTAGAAAAAATGCCAGAGACCCTAAAACTTCAACTTTAACAACCAACAACAAAATAACAATAGAAATATGGGCCATAACAAAACCAAAATCAAATACCTCATGATTACAACCCTAATTTATATTGCGGTTTCCATAGGGTTAGAAGACACGATGCTTGTACATATCATGATTGTAAAAAATTCATACAACAACTTCCTAAAGACCAAATGCACCTATTTTTTGAGACATTATTGGTAAATCTAATGACACCAATATAAAATGCTCACATGGGGCCCGTTTCCGCTAAGAATTCTAACCTTGGGGTTTATAGATACCCTCTTTTGACATACCTTAAGAATGGAAAGATCAATACTCATGGAACAAATAAGGGAGATCCCACTGGAAACAACAATCATGAAGAATCCATTTTATCAAACCTGTTGGTACCCATACATGGTGGTCAAGAATATTTTTGGTTTTATCATTTATATGAAGTTTATTAAATTTCTACATACTTGATGTACAAAAAAAATTGTATTTTGGTGCAACATCAGGACTTCAGATGTGTTTGGCTAAGTGCAAAGTACGGTGAGTGAAATTCATCCCCAAATTCTGAAGTTTAGGTATCTCCAGAACTGCATGGCCTAACCTAAAATTAAACTCTAAAGTTCCCTTAGAACTCTTATATGGGTTATATCTTTCATAGTAAAAGTAGATGGGTGTTATCTATTTGCAGGCCTACCCAGGAATGTTCAATAATCAGTTTTTCCCCAACATCCAAGAAAATATCTTTACTTGACTTCTAAAGTAAATAACATTTCAGAGCCCAAGGCCCAATTTTCTGTTGTTTAGATGTGACACAATTTTTGAGTTTTGTTCTAAACTTGGCCATCCGATTTAAGGTAGAAAGGAATAAAGAAACACGAGGTGAAAAATTCCCACTTCTTTCTCCCATGATTTTGTGTAGTTATGTGTGATATATGAGGTTGTTTCCGTGAGGTGGAATGTTTGTTTCGAGGGTGTTCTTGCTGCAAGAAAAGAAAACAAGGAAATGTAGGACATGCTTGAATGTTTTTAAAGAATCAGTATTTTCACACATCATATATTTTAAAAGAAAACAGAAAGGAAAATTAGAGCAACAATTACAATGAACAAAATGAGGTTCTATTTTAGGGGCCCTGGCCTTATTAAACGTGTATACACATAATTATACATAGATGGATTTATAAAGGGAAAAGCATACAAATAACTCCTTTTCATACGTTTTAGTAGGTCATCCCTACGCTGAATGAATTCGTCATGAACCACTACGCCAAACAAAAATTGGACATCAAACACCAGACCCTAAGACATACCCATCTCCAATAGTTCCTGAGTTCCTAATCATGTCCCATTAGTAATTGGGTTAACTCAGTTATCCTTTCAGGTGATTTTACCCACTCACAAAGGAAACATCACCCTCTTATATATGTTTTGGTTCTTGTACCCGAGGAGAGTCGAGATACTGGGAAATGAGGAATTCTGCTAGAAAAACCCTCTCTTATGGTTCTTCTCTTCTTGAGAGGAAAATATTGGGTTCCTATCATTGACCTTATCTCAGAAAGGGTAACCTCTAAGGCCGTCAGACGCTTCTCTGTTACATTCTCTAGTGCAGCTTGGAGTTTCTCTTCCCCATGTTGACTAAGCAAAAGTCTAGGCATTGTGATTTCCGTGGTCAATTTGAGGGATTGGTAATAATATCTATTCAAACACCAGTGATCACCATTAACATAAGGGAAGTAGATAAACCAACAAGATTTCAATTTTTTGGTTTCCACCTGGTATTCTGGGTGAACTATGTGGAAATAAAGCACTTGAAAAATAGGGAATGAAGGGAACAATTCTGAAAGGTGTTGCAAGAAAGATGAAAGCATGTCCTCTAGAGAGGAGACATTTCAAGGACCAGACCTAGTATTTTTTATACTAAAAACATGACGAATAAGGGCCTCATTCAACCCAATCAATTGAAAACACTCACCAAACTGGATGAGCTCTCCAGGAGGAAGATTCAAATCTAGAGGTGAAGAAGGCATGGAAAGAAGATGGTTGATCAAAAAGTAGAAAATAAAATACTCTGAAAAATATATGTGATGAATGGAAGCACTGGTGAACCACTTAAATAGGCATGGCACTGGTATTGATGTGGCTAAGGAAATCATTTTTCTATTAATACCATATCTCATTCTGATTTATAGATACATGTAAGGTTTAAATAAATATCAACTATTTATGTGGAACGTGTCACCACAGAGTGATTAAAGGCCCACGCATTTCAAAAATGTCTTGTCACATTAAGTTTTCCAGCCAAGTAATGCTTATATTCATGTGGAAATTTTTATATTAAATGTGATGTGACATTGAAAAAAATTAGTTACGTCGTGATGACATATGAGTGACACGGTGGAAGTAAGAAAATTTGGCGGCCCCGAGAAGTTAAGGGAAGTGATAGTTTGTTGGAGATCTGAGGAATATATTTCTAAAACCCTAAGATGATAAAGTAATATTTAAGAAGTAAGAGGGTTTTAGAAATGGATTAGTTTTGAGAAGGAGGTCTTGGCAAGAAAAAAAAAAAGGGCAGGAAAGATTTGGATGGGAAAATTGGAGGGACTTTACACACGCATGGCTAACCAGGAGACAACACAATTTTTTGATGAATTATTTTTCTATGCAACTCAATTATTGGGAATCTATGTTAAGGTGATTGAAATGTACAATCATTAATTGGATTTGAGAGAGTTAATATAAGTCTCCCAGTTTCACTTGGAAAATTCATTAGGATTTTTGGTCTTTCTTTGTTCTTATTTTGAAATGATGTTGTGAAGGAAGTGATATGTGGTTTTTGTTAAAATTTTGTGTGAATTATGGCTGTAAATAAATTGTGAAAGTATCTTGTTACTACATAGCTCTTGTCTAGGAAGGGTGTGAGCATTTTATGTTTTCTGGGGGTACCTAAAAGCATCATTTCTGAATCCTATAAAAATTTCCCCACGGGATGAGAAGGATTTGGGGATATGATTTATAAATCTTGAGGGTCCATTGATCTAGAATGTTTAGCATGATTTAAAAGGGACAATCTATCCTAAGGTGTACTCAGCTAGATTGTTAGGAATTTAGATCTTGGCTTGCTCAAAGCCTTCCCTAGAAGCCAGTATCTGGTAAAAGGCTCAGACATTTTTCACTTACATTAATGCAGTAATGGAAGGATATAATAGTTTTCATTTTATTTCTGAATTTCCCCATTTCCCTTCAAATATTTTCCCTTTTTTCCCATTCTTCAGTTAGAGTTCCTCTTATCCCCACTCATAATCTAAAAAATCTTTAGAAAACATCTTAACACATTGTGCGGATCTCAAATTGTTTATTCATACTTTACCGATCCGCTTGGGAGAACACATTGCTAATTCCCACAACTTGTGTGTTCTCACCCTTAATCCAAGATCCCCATCATCGACCTAAAAAAATTGTGCAAACCCTAAGGATCAACGTGTAGGTTAGGCTAAAACTTCCTTTAATGGTTCATATCTGGTCTCTGGGTGTTTGCAATACTTAAGTGGCCACTCTTCCAAGTGAGCATTGCATTTGGTGGCTCGCCTGACCCTGATGGTCTAACCTGACGGATCTAGGATTTCATTTTGATATCTAGATGTTCTTTGTGCTCCCCTGACCACATCTCAGGTCCTCTCACCCTGACCAAGGATGAAGTCAAAAGCAACAGATATATCAGCCACACCCTTTGTGCGAGTGCCTCCCTATCATTCACTTGGGAGGGGTTAGTGGGAAAATGGAGGAAGACCCCACCCTGGCTATAAAATGAAATTTCACATGTGTCTGAATCCATCACCATGTCTCTTTGCACATTTTCGTTACATGTTCCCCTTCCCTGGGGGGTAAATATGGGAGCCAACACCTTTCTAGCACCATTTCTGGGGAAAACCTACATTGGGTATTCATCTTGGTTTTTGATTTGACCTTCTTTTATGGTTACTTGTGACATTTGAAAATGTGTCTTGAGTTGTGATTTACTCTCATGATCTCATATAGTTTTTTTTATAGAGTTATCAATCTAGTGGTGACTCCATTATCCTTTTGGTTGTAGTAGACCAAGGGTTTTTTTCCTTCTTTTTTTCTATTCTAACTTAATTTCTATGTCTTGTTTAAACTCTGTGTTCAATGTTTACATGATTATGTCATCTAAAATTTATAAGGTGAAGATTTATCTCTATAAGTCAATTTTTTGTGAAGTATTCCATGGGTATCTGTGATAGTAGTGAGGTTTATGGCCCTTATAAAGTCTATTTTAAACCAAGTTTGTTCAAACCCTTAGAGTTTAAGAAAATATGTGGATACCCCCATCAGATCTCTACCAGAATCAAACTCAAATTTCCTGTATTTCAAGGATATGGTGATATTTCTGTGAAACAACATCTCTTCATGTTTGAGGAAATGATGCATGAATACTATTTGATTTATGAAGATGTTTTTATGAGGTTATTTGTGTAAACATTGCAAGAAAATGCTAGAGACTAGTTTAATTCTCTACCTTCAAGATTTGTCTGTTCATGAATGGAAATGGTAACAATATTTGGAAATCAATTTAGTGATGACCTTGCCTCCCTTTTTTTGGGCATGGTGGAGATTCCATGTGTTCGGTTGAAGGAAAAATGTACACATGTTTTAGGAATGAAGAAATTGACATTGCAGAATATGTGTGAAGTGTTAAGAAAATGATTGAAAAATGTATTGAGGAGAATAATAAGATTGGTTATGCTTGTATTTGGTGTGACAAATGTTTTATGCCCCATACTCCCTATGTTGTGGAAAATATGGTTAATGTTGATGAAATGAAACTAGGCACTGAAGGAAGAAATGTGCCACATGGTTCCATAGACCAAAGAAGTGGGGTGTCTTCCACTAACCTTTTACATGACCAAATAACTGATGAGCTATGGAATGTGTTCTTCATAATATGTCAGGTTCTTATAAAAGGCTTTTTTATAGTGGTTTTAGACATAGGTTTTATTTCATCTACTCATGATTTTATTATTCTAAAGGATGAAATGATTTCTAAGCATAACAGAGGTGTTCACCCAATAGAATACAAATGCCATTTTCTTGACGCAATTTTGGAACAAGAGAATCATCTCAGAATACTATGTAAGTTGTCGAATGAATCTGCAAAGTGGAAATTATGGATGAATCATGCACACTTTCTAGACGTGAGTGTGGATGAGTTGATGCCCTTATATGTTACTGAAACTAGTATAATGGCCTTGGATAAAGGGGAATATCACTTTGGTAATAATACTGAGAATATTGTATCATTCAATGAAAGGTATAAGGAGGGTGATTTGGATTTGGTCCCAAAGGATGTTAGTACTGGATTTCTTATAAAAAAGGGTTGGATGTTCTTGATCTCCTATTTTTTGATCAACTGATAGAGTATTCCTTGTTTCCCAAACCTTTTAGGATGCAACAAGTTGTTTCACCTAAGGATTGCAATTTTTCAATACAAGTTAGTCCCTCCCCTTCCAAAAATGAGACTAATATGTGTATGGAGTTTGATGTTGATTCCTAACCTATTGATAAGAATACAATGAGAACAAATGATCTCCTTTCAAAAGCAGTTATGGTAAATATAAGTAAAGGTGAGTATGTTGATCATTGTCTTAATGCCTATATTGAGTTTAAAAGGGATTGGATGAATGGATATTTATCTACCCTGGAAATAGATAAATTTATTAGAGATCTTGAGAAACATGTGTAGGTCCTTAGATTACTATATCATATGGTGTGCTGTGAAAATGGAATCATTTATGAACGAACTATGCCTAGTGAGAAAAGTGGGTCTATAAGTATGAATGGAGACATGTCTTTGCTTTAACAAATAGAAGGGGTTATAGGTGATGGAAACTAGTTAATAATCTATGTTTTAGTTGGATTAATTGTGATCAATACCTTTAGAAGTTGACAGGTTAACTTGTGTATCTTGATGGGACAAGTGCATGTTGTATGGGATCCTGATGGATTTTTATGGAGTTTTTAGTTCCTTTGGACCCCGATGGTTTTCTTGTACAGTGTATAGTTGTGTTCTTTATACTTTTTGGTTTCTATTTGGGTTTTTGTTGGTTTTTGGTTTTTGTTTTTTTCTCTCATAGTGATGACTTGTAGTTTTGATCATCTTCTTTCTCCATTGCCCAATGGATAAGCATATGGTATTATCTTCCATGCACTACTTATGGTGTTATTTTGACACCCACTAGAGGAGTCCATCCCTAAGATGGAGCTGATGTTGGTAGCCATACATGGTGGTCAAGTATATAGTTAGTTTTATCAATGCTATGACGGTTCATAAATTCTGCATACTTGAGGTACATAACATATTTTCTTTTGGTGAAAGGTCGGGACTTTCGACGTGTTTAGCTAAGTGCAAAGTATGGTGAGTGAAATTTATTCCTAAAGCTTGAAGGTTAAGTATCTCTAGAACTACATGGCCTAACCTAAAAGTAAACTCTAAAGTCCCCTCAGAAATCTAAACCGGGTTATATATTCCATAGTAAAAGCAAACAAGTGTTATCTATTTACAGGCCCTATCCAAGAATGTTAAAAAATTAGTTTTTCTGTGGCATTCAAGAAAATATCCTTACTTAACTTATAACGTAAATAACATTTTGGATCCCTTGGCCCGATTTGTTGTTGTTTTGTTGTGAAAAAATTCATGAGTTTTGTTCTGGACCCAACCATCCGAGTGAAGGCATAAAGAAATAAAGAAACATGAGGTGACAAATTCCCACTACTTTCTCCCATGATTATGTACAGTTATGTGTGATATATGAAGTTGTTTCCATGAGGTGGAATGTCTTTTTTTAGGGTTTTCTTGTTGTGAGAAAATAAAATAAGGAAATGCAGGACATGCTTGAATGGTTTTAAAGAAGAAATATTTGCACACATCATACATTTTAAAATAAAATAGAAAGGAAAATCAAAGCAACAAGTACAGTGAACAAAATGGGGTTCTACTTTAGGGGGCCCTGCCCTTAGAAAAATGTATACACATACTTATACATATATGAATTTATAAATGGAAAAACATAAACATCACTCCTTTGTATGGAAATATTCACCCAGGGACACTAGAATACATTTTAGCAGGTCATTCCTGTGCTGAATGAAGTCATCATGAGCCACCATGCTGAACACAAATTAGACATCATTCACTAGACCTTGAGACATACCCGTCTACAGTAGTTCCTGAGTTCCTAACTGTGGCCCATTCAACAATTGGGTGAAATCCATTCTCTTTTAAGGTGAGTTTATCCAATCATAAAGGGAACATCCCCCTCTTATATATGATTGGCTTTTCATACCTGAGGAGAGTTGAGATATTAGGAAATAAGGAATTCTTCTAGAATAACCCTCTCTCATGGTTCTTCTCTTCTTGAGAGGAAAATATTGGGTGCCTATTATTGACCATACTTATGCAAGGGTAGCTTCTAAGGCCTTCATATGATTCTTTGGTGCATTCTCTAATGCAGCTAGGAGTTGTTCTTCCCCATGTTGAGTAAGAAGAAGGTTTGGCATTGTGATTTCTATGGTCAAATTGAGGGGTTAGTAATAATCCCTATTTAAAAACCAGTGATCACCATTAACAAAAGGGAAGTAGCTAATCCAATGATATTTCAATTGTTTGGTTTCCTCCTAGTATTTTGGGAGAACTAGGTGGAAATATAGCACTTGAAAAATAGGGAATGAAGGGCTTAATTTTGAAATGCACTACAAGAAAGATGAAAGCATGTCCTTTGGAGAGGAGACATTAGGAGGACCGGCCCTAGTATTTTTTATGGTAAAAATATTACGAATAAGGGCCTCATTCAGCCCAGTCAATTGAAAATACTCACCCAACTAGGTGAGATCTCTAGGAGGAAGATCCAAATATAGAGGTGAAGAAGAGATGGAAACAAGACAATTGATAGAAAAGTAGAAAGAAGAAGAATCTAAAAAATATAGGTGACAAGTGGAAGGACTAGTGAACCACTTAAATAGGCATGGCACTGACATTGATTTGGTTAAAGACATCATTTTTCTATTAATACCATATCCCATTCCGGTTTATAGGTACGTGTGAGGTTTAAATAAAGATAAACTATTAATGTGGAACGTGTCACCGGAGAGTGACTAAAGGCCTGTGCATTTCAAAAATGTATTATCACATTAATTTTTTGAGCCAAGTCATGCTTATATACATGTAGAAATTTTGATATTAAATGTGACATGACATGGAAAACATTTGGCTGCGTTGTGATGATGTATGAGTAAAATGGTGGCATTAAGAAAAGTTGGCAACCCCGAGTAGCTAAGGGAAGTGATAGTTTGTTGGAGATCTGAGGAATATAATCTAAAACCATAAGATGATAAGGAAATATATAAGAAGTAAGGAGGGTTTTAGAAATGGGGCGGTCTTGAGGAGGAGGTCTTGGAAAGAAGGAAAGGGAAATCTATGGATCAGAAAATTGTAAGGACTTTACAAATGTATGGCTGACCAGGAGATGACGCAATTTTATGATGAATTTTTTTTCTTTGTAACTCAATTATCGGTAATCTATGTAAGATGATTGCAATTTATAGTTATTAATTGAATTTGAGAGAGTAAATATAATTCTCCCTTGTTTTTCCTAAGTTTAATTGGTTTCACTTGGAAAATTCATCAGGATTTATGGTCTTTCTTTGTTCTTGTTGTGAAATTATGTTGAGAAGGAAGTGATATGTGATTTTTATTAAAAAAAATTGTGAATTATGGTTGTAAATAAATTTTGAAAGTATCATGTTATTACATAGCTCTTGTCTAGGAAAGGTGTGAGCATTTGACGTTTTCTAGGGGTACCTAAAAGCATCATTTCTAAAGCCTATAAAAATTTCCCCACGGCTTGAGTAGGATTTGGGGGTATTATTTGTAAATCTTTGGGGTCCTTTAATCCAGAACATTTAACATGATTTGCATGGGACAATATAGCCTTAGGTGTACTCAGCTAGATTTTCAGGAATTTAGATCTTGGCTTGCTCGGAGCCCTCCCTACAAATGAGTATCCTGCAAAATTCTCATACATTTTTCACTCACATTAGTGCAGTAATGGAAGCATACAATAGTTATCATTTTGTATCTTGATTTCCCCATTTCCCTTCGAATCTTTTCCCCTTTTCCCATTCTTCATTTGAAGTTCATCTTATCTCAACTAATTATCTAAACAATCTTTGGAAAACATCTTAACACACTGCATGGATCTCATATTGTTTATTCATAATTTGTTGATCCACTTGGGAGAACACATTGTTAATTCCCACAACTTGTGTGTTCTCACCCCTAATTTGATAGCCCCATCATCGACCTACAAAATAATTGTGCAAACCCTTGAGATCAACATGTAGGTTAGGCTAACACTACATTTAGTGATCCATATCAGGTATTTGGGTGCTTGCAATGTTTAAGAGACCACTCTTCCAAGTGAGGGATGCATTTGGTGGCTACACCTGACCCCAATATTCAAATTTGATCAATCTAGGATTTCATTCTCATATCTAGCCATGCCCTTTGCTCCCCTAACCACATCTTGAGTCCTCTCACCTTGACCAAGGTAGAATTCAAAAGCAGCAGGGATATCATCCACACTCTTTTTTTGGATGCCTACCTATCATTCCATTGTGAGGGGTTGGCACGCGAGCAGATGAAGACCCCACCCTGGCTAAAAAATGATGTTTCACATGGGTCTAACTCCATCACCTCATCTCCCTGAATGTTTTTGTGTTGTGTTCCCATTCCTTGGACTTAAATCCAGGAGCCAACAAAACCATTACGTAGCTCCTCCTTTAGAAGTTTGGAATTATACCAAAATGTTAGGTTTGGTTGAGTTGGAGACTGAATCTGAGGTTAACTCAATAGCTCGTACCTAATATTATTCCTCACAACCTATTCCCATTTACCCCTCAATGTCAGATGATACACTGATGGCTCCCAAACTATTGGGGGCCTATGATTTAATTACAGATTTGACTAAGACCTTTTCTCACATTTCCTTCTTGGATTTGTTGAAGAACTCATGTATACATCGAGTGGATTTATTAGAAGCATTAGAACTTGACCATTTATTTCACTTCATTCCTCCTCCAGAATCCTGAGTTAATCACATAAACTTTGATGTCTATCCTCTGGGGCAACCCGAGAGAGATATTGGTTTTGTATTCAACATTAGCAAGATGTAAATAAATGCTGAGTTGGCATGAAGAAGTGATCCTATGTTGTACCTCTATGTTTGGATCTACCATAACTATGTTCAACATGAAATTATAGATGATGGAGCTACTTTATACATAGTTCCTTTTTCATTTCTTTAGAAGCTAGGCTATGGAGAAAGAAATATTTATTCAACATGAAACACACAGAGAGGATATGATACCCTTAAGTAAATGCCCATAGGGACTATTGTGCTTCATGTTACCCTTGGGCCAAAGACTGTGTTGACTAAGTTTTACATTATAGATCAGGAAACTACCTATAATATGATCCTCGGTTGACCCTGGATACACAGAATGAAGGAAGTCCCTTCTAAATTATACCAAGAGGTCAGATTTCTACACCTAGGTAAGGTTTTCCTAGCTCAAGTTGACCTAAAACTATTTGAAATTAATTTGGCCAACCTAAAGAAGAAACCTAGGATTCATATTGAGTTCGATATCCTAGCTAACTAGTTGAAAAATCCCTAATACCCAAATCCTGATTCACAACTTGTTCAAATGACTGAGTTGGAAACCCCTAGGGCAATTGATGGGGTTGATTTTGGTGAAATAAAAGATACTATAGTAGAAACTGTATCGACAAAAACTATAGAAGAGATTATTAAGCTTTTATATAATGACTTGAATATCATTCTCCCATTCAATTCCCCAGACATAAGACATTCTCTTGGGATTGGTTTTCTCCTGTCAAGTGTCTTCGATGCAATATGTATGGTTGAGGTCTCAGAAGTCAAGGAGGAAGATTATTCAAATGATGAAACTTCTATCTTCCCCTATGGTTGTTGGACCCTCAACTATGATGCTGTGAAGTTCCATTTTGGTATTGGGGTAGGGGTGATCCTTACTTCTCTTGAAGGGAGGGTCATGTTGTTTTCCTTTAAGTTAAATTTTGAATGTACAAACAATGTCATAGAATATGAATCTCTTCTTCTTGGTCTCATTGTAGCCAATAGGATGGGCGTTAAGCAATGTTAGAGTTTTAGGTGATTCCCAACTTGTCACTAACCAAGTCTCAGAAAGTTTATGGAGAATAGAGCAGGAACACCTGGAGCTCTACAAAATCATCATGTTCTTGAACTTAGAAAAGGTTTTTTATTTTATTTCTATAGAATACATACCTAGATTGAAAAATATTCTTAGCTGATTCAGATGGCTACTTATTCCTCTTTCTTTTATGTCCAAGTGATTTATTGAATTAAATTGATTTTATGGTTTTAGTTCGATACTGAAAACCTTATTTTAAAAAGTTCCAACCAATATGATTTTTGCATATGTTGAAGCCGAGAATGATCTTGCCATTAAGTAATTTTCGGAGAATGATGATGCAATCCTAGGATTCCTAAATGCATACACTAATATTCATCCTGTGTACCATAAGAGAGGCTTTTATCTTAGACCTCACCCTTCCTCCTACTTTGGATATTGCACATTGTGTTCTTCCTCATTAGAAGGTCTTGAGATCTATGAGGTAGAGGAAGAGGAGTTAGAACTACCTCCAACCCTTCTTGAATTCAAAGAGGGTAATGCCTCTTTGATTGAAGGGACCATAGACATTAATATATGGATAGAGAAGGAACCAAATATCTTGAAAATTTTCCCCTATCTTACTCTCGATGAGATAGAATCACATACGAAGGTGCTCAAAGAACACTTGAAAGTCTTCACCTTTAGTTATAAGGAAATGATGGGAATCACTCTTGACGTGGTAGTTCACAACATAGTCACAATGCCCAATGCCAAGCACGTAAAGTAGAAGTCACAACCCATGAAGCCAAAGGTGGATTTAATGGTCAAGTAAGAAGTAATGAAGCTTATTCATGTAGGTTTCATAAATCTTGTGGATTAATCCATGTGGGTGTCTAATATTGTCCCAATTCTTAAAAAGAATGGGAATATATGCATTTGTATCGAATTTAAAGACATCAACAAAGCCTATCCTAAGGATGATTTTCCATTTCCTTCCATCGATGTCATTATAGATGCAATGACTGGTTATGCATTATTATCACCTATGGATGGCTTCTATGGCTACAATTAGATAAGGATCTCTGAGGAAGATCAAACTAAAAATAATTTTACTACTCCTTGGGAAACCTTTTGCTACACAGTCATGTTGTTTGGCTTGAAAAACGTCAGAGCCACCTACCAACAAGAAATTAAATAGATCTTCCATGATATTATCCATAATATTTTGGAATCTTATGTCGGGGACCAACTAGATAAGGTCGGGAAGCTATACAATTACCCTGAGGTGCTCCGCATTATCCTCTCTTGTCTTATTGAATATGATGTAACATTGAATCCCAAAAAAGTGCGCATTTGGATTAAAGGGAGGAAAATTACTGGGGTAAATTTTTTCTTGTCAAGGCATTGATGTAGATGCAACAAATATTTGAGTCCAGTTCTATAAATTAATCCACCTTTAAAATGAATCAGGCATTAGGTCATTTCTGGGTAAAATTGGAGAAGTCCACAGGTTTATTCCCAATCTAAATTGTGTCATCCATCCTATTAATAAATTTATAAAGAAAGTGTGTAGTAAAGAGTGGAATTCTAAATGTCACAAAGCATTTTATTCAGTCAAATGTTTTCTCATGTCACCACCTACACTCATGCCACCCAAAGCCAACCATACCATACTCTTATACTCTCAAGCCATTGAGGTTTATCTAGCTTGCATGTTGGTGCAAGAAGATGATTATAATTGTGAATGTGTTGTTTATTTCATTAGTCATACTTTGCTTGACTACAAGACACATGTTATATCACAGGATCTGATAAAGAACTCCTAGTAATTGTCATTGTGACGAAAATAGAGGTTAAGGCATTGTATTCTTAACCAGAAAACACGAGTGATCATCAAGACTTACCAGTATGCAAACCTGATTGACTCAAGGTGCCTTATCTAAAAATGTTGGATGTTTTAACACATTTATGGGTGAATGAATTTAAATTCACCTTCATCTACCGGAAGTCTGTCAAAGGAAAAAATATTATTGATTGGTTAACGGAAAACCTAATAGATTAGTGGATACCTAGTAGACCTATATTTCTACTTATGAGTGCATATTTTAGGTAGAAACAAAGCCTCCCATTGCATCAGTGTCCATAATACTATAATATAATTAATCACATTGTGGACTCATGCATATCCTGAGGGAGAGAAATTAAAAGTAGATGTGGAGGCTACGCATCATAGCTACCATGTATGTAATTGTAGAAGAAGTACTGTATCATATAGCCTTCTATGGCATGCTTTTGAGGTGTGTAGATGAAGTATAATTGGAAAATATTCTCTTCAAATCCCACAATAGATTCGGTGGTGCTCACTTTGGAGGGCATGCTACTTCTTGAGAAAATTCTTCAGATGGGTTATTTTTATGGCCAACATTAGAGTATGATGTTATATGAATATGTATGTAGATGAAATAAATGTCAAGAATTCACACATGAGATACATATTACTACTCAGGCCCCACAGCCAATTGTGATGCCCTAGCCCTTTTTTCTTGGGGTTTGGATTTGATAGGGAAGTTTTCTCCCTCATCGATTGATGGCCACAACTTTATCATTACCACTATAGAATATTTCACAGTGGGTTGACGTCATGCCTCTCACTATTGTACCTGGGTCTTTGATCTCCAAATTCATCCTAAATCAAATCATCTATAGGTATGGAGTCCCATAGGTCATTATCTCTGATAATGGCACATACTTCAAAAATGAAGAGGTATGTGAGTTGTGTTTGTAGTTTAAAATCTCGTATCACACAGCCTCTTTATATTACCCTTAGGGAAATAGACAAGATGAGGCTACAAACAAAACATTGAAGTTGATTATCCTCAAAAAAGTCAAGGAGAATAAGCATGACTGTCATTTAAATCTATTTCCAGCCTTTTGGGCCTATAGGATGTCAATGTGGATGCTTGTGGGGGAAACCCCCTTTTTTTATTCTTCGGGTGTGAAGAAGTCCGACCACTAAAAATTGAGCTACATATACTCCACATATATTTGTAAGGAATTTTAGATGAAGACGCATATCAAGAGGCATGATTAGTTCAATTGGAAAAACTCGATGAAACTCAACTTAAAGATGAGAAATGACACAATGTTTATGCTGATAGGTTGACCTGTCAGTATAACAAAAAATTTTATGAGCGCAAAATATGCATAGGTGATCTAATGCTAAGACTATATAGTCAGATCGACAAAAAAACCGGTGAAGAAGGAAAGTTTAAACAAAAGTGGTTAGGTCCATATCGGGTCATGGAGGACTATAAGAATGACGCATATCATCTGTGTACCTTGGAAGGTGAATATTTTGGTGAATCAATCAATTCACTTCACCTCAAATGCTTTTATGCATAATTCATTTGCATTTCCATATGTACATTACTGCATTCACGATGCATAATCATATTGTAACATTACGAAAGAATAAATTTATTTTTCAAGAAAATTTAAAAAAAAAATGATAATTGGAAAAATATTTAATCATACCTCTTTAAACATTCACTATATCATCTCTAGACTACTCACTCTTTTATCATATTTCTAGATGGAGTTTTTACATTGATCCTACCAAGACCTAGACACTTAGTTCTATTCACGACTACTTCTAGCTTAGTTGATTTTGCCCATAGTTTGTACTAGAAGCTTCTTGGTGTCACATCTTTCCTCAAAAATCTCTCTTTTAGAAAATCAATATGAAACATTTCACCTGAATTACTTGTTCACTTACATCAACACTTGGTGGTGAGCCCTCATATCCTACTGGCTATGTGGGGTTTAGGCTAGGGAAAATTCTTCCCTCCCAAAAGCACAAGTAAAATTTAAAAAAAAAAAGATAAAGAAACAATAAATACAAAAAAGAAAATCATTTTGAAAATTAAACTACACTTATTTTCCTCACTAGTCTTAAGTGATGAGCCCATGCTTCTTACCGAATGTATGGGGAAAGACATAGGAGGTTCTTTTAAATAATTTAATAGGTTGTACACAAATAAATAAGTGAAAATTTCTTTGTATCATTTGTAATCATTAGAAAATGAGTTAGATGTATAAGTTATGTTGGTGCAATTTCTGGGTTTGCACGCTTTGCCTTAATTTCCATGTTCCATTTTTGCTCCAAAAACATTCATTTGTTCTAATTGGTGACCTGTAATTCATATTTTCCAATTGAATGCCTTTGAATTGCTCACATTGTCATGATTTTTCCCTAAATTGAAACAAATTTCCAAGTTCCCCTCTTTTTTTCCCTAACTTCTTCATTTTTTCGGGATGAACCGTTTTCCCCTTTGTTAAATTCATGCAAAAATCAAATATGAGTTTTTTGTTGTTAAAATCTCATTCCCTTCGTAAACAATGTAAAATCATGCTTCACTTGATTTAAAAACTGAGAAATCTTCCCTCCTTGTGAAATTTTTTGATTTCTAGGGCATCTCCTACATTTTTTACATTTGAACAGGCATACGGGTGTCATTTGCCCGTCAAATTCATCCTTCCATCCTTTTGATGACATGGCAAGTTTCTATTGGCTGGGAGCGATCGAGAAAATGTTATAAGTTGTTACTTTTTGAAAAATTGACAAAGGAAAATTTTGCTCCGCGGCCCCGCATTTGCTACAGTGATGTGCCTACGTGGCATGATTTGATTGGTTAGAGGATCGGCGGGTGGCGGGGGTCACTTAGAACATTTTCTTCCATTTTGGAAAATTTCTTAAAGTCACTTTTTGGTCTGAGGGCCCGTGTCCAATGGGAAGCAGACACGTGGCGGGGGGAGTTGGAGAAAAATTTTGATTCAGGGATTTGTGAGAAAATTTTGACCCAAGGGCCCGCATCGATGAAAAGAGGACATGTGTCAAGTAGGAGGGTCAAGAAGTTTTTGGTTTCAAAATGCCAATCGAGAGGCCCGAAGAGTTGGAAAAATTTGAAGTTTTTGGCTTCAAAATGCCAATGGAAAATTTTTGCCTAAGGGCCCACCTCCAATTAGAGGAAGACACGTGTCCAGGAGAGCCAAGGGAGAAGTGGATTGAAGGGGCCGAAGGAAAATTTTATGAATTTTTGCCTTTATGTTTGTAGGGTAAAAATTGAAAATGGGCCCACCTCTAATGAAAACATGGACATGTGTCTAGGAGAGCCAAGGGAGAAGCAGGGTTGTGCCCTTTGGAGGCAAAATCTCAAAGTAAAAATTTGAGATGAATCTCCATAATGAGTCACGAAGTAACACATGTCCACAAGGGTAAAATTGATCAGTAGACTTTGTGATAGTTTTGAAGTTTTTTAACTTCAAAGGGTAAAAAGTAATTGTTCATGCCAAACTCCCGCAACCAATGAAAACAGGACATGTGTCCAAAAGGAGGCGGAGGATTTTGTGCTCATGGAGGAATGAAGGAAACAATGAGGGGTTGGCTCCGCAGCGAATGGGAGACCGCCACATGGTGGAGGAAGCAGTGGGCATTCGGGCCCATGGAGGTTCTCAAGGAAATTTTCCTTTTTTCACAAAAGGAGAAAAATTTGTTATTTTGGCCCGTGGATCTTGGTAGGGTCCACCTAGGGACACGTGGTGTGTCCAAGGGACATGCGGGGAAAATTTTAAAAATTTTCCCCAAGGTTAGAAAAGGGTCGAAATGCATTTATAAGGTTGGATTCCTAGTCCAATGGTATTTGGACACATTTCCACCTTATCCAAAAGTAAAAGAAGATATTTTTGAGCTTACATGTCGAATCTCATCAAGACACATCGAGGGCGTAAATTTAAAGTTGATTTTAAATCAACAGTTGCTAAGTGTTTTCGTTTCTTACTCCCATTGGAGCTCCAAGATGCTTGGAATCGTCATTTTTGCACCAAATTGCATGAAATTTTATATGAAATCACATCCCCTCGACCTTCTAGATGCAATGGCATCATTCATTTGAGCTATTTTGGTGCCCTATAGTGATTTTCATGAAATATTTTTCTCGGCCCGTGTAAAAACGTGAAAAGTGAAAAATTAAAGTTGCAGAGTTAAAAATGATGAGGGAAAAGGGTGGAAAATGATTGCAAATGCATGTTGGCATGGTGGAATGACAAAAATGTGACCCTAGGATGGATAAGGATCTGAATCCATGCAATATTTTAAAATATTTGTGCATCTCTGGCATTTTGCGAGCTGTTTTACAGTTTTATATCATTTTTCATCAAATGGATAGGGTTTTGTAACAAATTTGATCCCTTTGGCATTTTCTTTTCTTGGGATGTAAGGATCCAAGCTGGCATAGGGTATATTATGTAATTTGGAGGCATTTTGTAAAGTCTGTTGAAAATTTTGGAGAAAGAGAGAAGAATTTTCACGAGGAAAACTGGAAGAAGTCCATTTTCTTTTGGAGAAACTGCCTGAGAGCCATTTTTTAATTCTTGTTTGCATCAAATGTTCATCATGTTGAGTTGGTTTCAGCTATAAAGACATTAACAAGCTTTGAGATTTTCTAAATAACATTCCCTTGCTGATATATTTGATCAAATTCTTGGATTAATGTGTTTTATCTCTTGGCAAAGCTTGCATACACTTGTATTTCAGTATGTTTTCAATTTGTGTTTCATGCTCATGTTGCAATCTTGTGTTTGGGATCTTTATTGGTCATACATGGTCTCATTTCTTGTAGAGGGTTTAAAGGCATCTGCAATCTTCCATTCAGAAGAGCATTCATTTGAGTGAAGATAAACATATTTAAATTCATCTTACCTTCCTTGTAAATTGAGGGTGTTTGTAAACCTTTGGGTGTACCTTAGGTCATGATCTAACAAGGGTTTCTAAATGCTTCATTGATATTTTTCTTCAAGCCTTTTTGGTAGGTTATCAAAGTTTGTATGGAATAGTGTAGATTTGGGCATCCATGTGTGCACACATCCTGGTTGAAAGAGCACTTCAAATTCATTGAAACATCTATGTTGTTTAGGTGTTGTAATTCATTTGCAAAGCTTCCCAAAGAAGGTGATGATTTATAGCTACTCTTGTCCCAACATCTCTCATCAGAATTTCATTTTAAACTAACTCATCCTACCTACAATACCCCTACATTTGCATTGTGTGTCCACAAAAGAATTCAATCCTTTCACTAAAATGCACAAAGTTGATCAGGGTTTTATCATGTCTTTAACAGCTCTAGCTTTGTTTTGAAAACATTTCCATCATTTAGTAGTGACAACTCCTTTGAGTTTGGATAATGGATACTTGATCATGTTTTCACAAAGCCTCTTCCATATCATATGCAAAACACAAGGATATTTCCATCTCCTTACCATATAAGAGCTGCAATATAGGTTCTCTTGCCTTGGTTGATAGGAACAACCTAAAATAGTGAGGGTTAGATCAAAACCCTCTTGAAGGTGCTATCCACTCCCTCAATTCTTGAATGTAAAAAAGTAGATAGGTGTGCTTCCCCGGCTACAAACGACATACAAAACATATATCTATCCTTGAGTGTCTTGTGCAAATTTATGATGTTGTTCAAGTTGTGAAGGAGAGTAAAATTGGATACCAACACCTGAGTGGCGCCGCTGCCAGGGAATTTATTTGATTTCTTAGTGGTTTTGAGGTGTTTGAAAGGTTTGAGCATTTGTGTGATCAAGTATTTGAGCTGTTACATTCTTGAGATATCATTTCATACTTCAGATCTACATGTTTTGGGTAAAAAAGATTTCAAACTCAGCTTGCTCTTCTCATTTACTAGCAGTTTATATGATTTGGATGCATTGTTTTTGGTTGAATTAAGAAGAAGAAGATCTGATTTGTAAATCCTTGTAAAGTTTTCAGTCATAGCATACATTTGATAGAATATTTTAGTGCTTTCTTGCACAACTAAGGTGAAAATCCTTAGTGGCGACTGCATGTTGTTTGGATCTTGAAATACCAGTTGTCTTACACATTTCTGTCATTTGAAGCTTATTGTTTAAATCTGTCAAGCTGGAGGGAAGGAGATCCCTCTTCATCAAGGACTCTTCTAAGAAGTTGCTCACTGAATCAAGAAGCTCAAAACTAGAAGGAAGAAGAGTGTGGAAAGTGGTTGGTGATTTGGTTGCAAGAAAAGAAATCCCCATAGTTGAATTTGAAGGAGAGCAGCCTGTTATTGAAGATTATAATTCTTCTTCAAGTAGATCTGATTCAGGAAATCTTCTTGCTGATTTTCATTCTCCATCAGGTGAGGGACCTTCTTGTGTATTTAAAAAACTTTCTCCTAAATCTGCTCCTGTGGTTTCTAAGTTTGCTAAAGTTTATCAAGAGAGTGAGCCTTTGGGGGGTTTTCATTTTAAAGATCACTCATCTATTCCAATAAGACCCATTACTACTCCCAACCAGCTTGTTTCACCTCAAAGATCACCCCCACCCAACAATATGGCTCAACCTAGACCTCCATTTGTTGTTAACACCTTTGGTCCTATAAATTTTGGAGGAATGGATGGTTATCCAAATGCTGTCCCACAAGATGTGAGAAATAGGTTACCAAAATTCCAAGGTAACAATGCCATTACCGGTGATCAGCATCTCAAACTGTTTGATAATATGATGGAAGATTTTGAGATAGAATTTGAGGATGTGTATATCAATTTATTTATCCATACACTTGAAGAAGATGCTAGGGACTGGTACAAGGCTCTACCTGATAACTCTATTGATTCATGGACTGAGATGAAAAATGCATTTAGATTGCAGTATGGTGATAGGACTGATCCTAGATTTCTTTTGTCTGAATTTGAAAATATCAAGAAGAACCCGAATGAGACAGTCCATGACTTCAATACAAGATTCAATAAAACATTGAGAAGGCTACCTATCATTTTGAGGCCTTGTGATGAATCTTGCTTGATCAAATATGCAGATGCATTTGATAAAAAGGCAGCCTATTACTTGAGAGACAAAAATCCTACAAACTTGAGGCAAGCTTTCACCATGGCACTTCAAATTGAAAATAATATTAAAGCTATTGGTAAACCACTTAAGAGGGATGGTGTGAAGCTGATAAACCCCAAGAAGCCTCAAGCTAGCAAGGGTGCTGATTTAGAAGATGTTGTTAAAACTTTGGCAGGGGCTGTTAAAGAAATCTCTTACAAACTAGCCCGAGGATGAGAAAGGAATTGGGAAAAGTTCACAAGGAAAGAAAAGAACTCAAAACCATGATATATTTGGCAATCATCCTAGGGGTGATCAAAGACAAGATGATAGAGGTAAAGGGTCTGCTGGATCTGCAAATAGACAACTCCAAACATGTGAAAATAGAGTGGTGCCTGACCCTCTAACTGCAAGGGTTGCTGTTGTTCAAGAAATTACTGATATGGATTGGTGTGATAGATGTTTTCTTCCTCATCCTCCATGTGAAATGGACCAGCAAGATATTGATGATGATAATGAGAATGAAATGGATGATGACATTTGTATGATGGGAAGCTCTTCAGGCTCACAACAAGCAACAACATCAACAGATGTGATAAGTGCAAGGACTGCTGCAACCTTTTGGGATTGCATAAAGAGGGTACCATTTCTTTCTCTTCCTCAAATTCATGATGTAGATGTAGTTTAGGCCTTTGAAATTCCTAATAATGACTTTGAATATCTAAGGGCTTTAATGATCAAGAAGTATGATGGTGGTATTCCTTCAGAGGAAGATAGACAATTGTTAATGAATGTTGTGGTTGGTCAAGAGAAAGAGTACAATACTAGAAGTAAATTTGTTAGGGGAGCTGGTCCTCAAGCCAAACCAAAGACACCCTTGTGCACAAGCATTCCCAAAGACAATCTTAGAAAAGAAACAATTACCAAGAACCCTGTTGTTCCATGCAAAAATATCAGTCCTCTTCATGCCCAGGGTGCCAAGAATACTTCTCCATCTGATGAACCTTCTTGTTTCCCTTCCAATGTTGTTTTACCAAAGAATGTTCCATATGATATAGCCCAGGTTTTGAGCCAAATTAAAGTGAGTGTTCCAATTATTGAATTTCTTAGAATTCCTGAGCATAAGAAGAGAGCATTCAAGTACTTGGGATTGAAAGAAGAAAATATTACCCCAAGCAGAAATGTAAATGTTGTTGAGAATCCTCTTCAAAGCATTGCTGGCCTTGGAACACCATCACCAATGGAATATTTTGGAGAGGCACCTGAAGTATATTTGGGGACATCCTTGGTTGATTCCCAATTGAATGTTGATCCATTCTTCACAACTTTTCTCATAAAAGATAGGTTGCTTCACAATTGCATGTTTGATTCCAGTGCATCATGTAATGTCATGCCTCTAGAAGTCATGAATGAGTTGGATATCAAGGTGATAGTAGCATATGGGAAGTGTACAGCCATGGATTCAAGGGAAGTGCCAGTTGTTGGTTGTGTGAAGGGTTTAGTAGTGCAACTTGCAGCCTATCCGGGTAAGGATTTAAAACTTGATGTTGTAATTGTTGATTGCCCTGCCAAATGGGGTATGCTTTTGTCAAGAAAGTGGGCTGCGAGTGTTGGTGGTAGTGTTCAAATGGACATGTCTTTCACCACCATTCCCATTGAGGGCAGCCTTGTCAAACTCTATGGTGAAAAGAAGATGTTACACTTGATTGAAGATCCCAACAATGCTTCTTATGAAGTGTTGTTTGCTGATGTAGATGTTGACAACTTCATTGGTTTTGCTGATGGAAAAGAGAATAAGATGGACAAATCAGAGTGCCTTGGTATGGTAGGTTCTCCATGGACATTACTATTTGATGGAGCTTGCTCCAAGTTTGGGAATGGTGTTGGTATAGTGTTGGTTTCTCCAAGTTTAGAAGAGTTTCCTTTTTCCTTCAAGCTCAATTTTGAATGCACTAACAATATAGCTGAATATGAAGCATTGTTGTTAGGGTTAAGGATTGCATGGAAATATGGAGTGAAGGATATTGTTGCTAAGGGAGATTCAGAGTTGGTGGTGAAGCAAGTAAGGAAGATGTATGCCACAAAAAATCAGCGTATGAAGCAATATAAGAATGTTGTTTGGGACTTGATTGAAATGTTTGATTCCTTTAACATTGTTTATCATGATAGGAATCTTAATGCTGCTGCTGATAAGTTGGCTATCCTTGGCTCTAGATTTGACAATTGCACCATTTCACCCTTTTGTGAATATGACATTGAAGTACTAACAAGGCCAGTTGTCCCGGATAATGTAAAACATTGGCAGATTTTTGATGATGATGCACAAATCTTGAGGTTCTTACAATGCCAAGGTGAGTTTTTTGGTAAAAACATTGATTGGGAACCAATGGTGTGCATGAATGAAGGTAAAGAAACCTTGTTTGACAAGGATATAATACAATTGAAGACAAACACCATTCCTAAAGGCCTTGTGGCACTTGAATCCAACTTTAGCAATGCTAATTGTATCATTAATAGAAACTTGTTTGCTTCAAGGGATGTGGAAGAGCACAACTTGGGAACCAAGGAAAAACCAAGGAAGATTTGGTTGGGCAGCCATCTTAGCAAAGAAGAAAAACAGTCCTATGCCCAAATTTTAAAGAAATATCAAGATTGTCTTGCTTGGTCTTATTTAGAGCTAAAGGCATATAGAGAAGATTTGTTCTAACATGAGATTCCTCTTGAGGAAAAAACCAAGCCATTTAGACAAATAAAAAGGCCCATTAACCCACTTCTTTCCATGAAAATGCAAGAAGAGTTGAAGAAATTGAGAGATGGTGGCATCATTCAGCCTACTAGATACTCTTCTTGGGTTGCCAACCTTGTGCCAGTTAGGAAAAAGAATGGTGATATCAGACTTTGTGTGGATTTTAGGAATCTAAACAAAGCATCTATGAAGGACAACTACCCATTGTCAAACATGGAGAATATGTTGTAGCTTGTAACAGGGTCAGGGATGCTTTCTACCTTGGATGGTTTCTCTAGATACAACCAAGTAGTTGTCAAAGAATCGGAAATATTAAAGACAGCCTTCACTACTCCTTGGGGGACTTATGTTTTTGTGAGGATGCCCTTTGGATTGATGAATGTTGGTGCCACTTTTCAGAGGGCAATGGATGTTACCTTTTCTGGTTATATCAATGAATTCATAGCAGTTTACCAAGATGATGTGACTGTTTTTTCAAGGCAGCGAGGAGATCATTTGCAACACCTAGAAAAAATGTTGATCAGATGTAGAGAGTATGGCATTTCCCTTAACCCAAAGAAGTGTCATTTTGGCATGTAAAAGGCCAAGTTGCTAGGACATATTGTGTCCAAAGAAGGTGTTATGATAGACCTTGAGAGAGTGGAAACAATCAGCAAAGTGCCCATTCCAAGAACCAAGAAAGGTATTCAATCTTTCTTTGGCCAAATCAATTTCATTAGAAGGTTTGTTTCCAATTTTGCTGAGCTAACTCTTCCAATCACAAGCATGCTAAGAAAGGATCAAGTTATTAAGTGGGAAGAGGCTTCCATCCAAGATTTTGAAGGAATAAAGGATGCACTCAAGCATGCACCTGTTTTGGCAGCTCCAAACTATAAGATGCCTTTCCAAATCTTCTCTTTTGCATCTGAATTTACTATTGCTTCAGTTTTGTTACAAAAGGATGAAAAGGGAGCTGAGAGGCCTATTGCTTTCTTTAGCAAGGATTTACAAGCAGCTGATTTGAAGTATACAATCATGGAAAAACATGCATTTGCATTGGTAAAAGCAACAAAGATTTTCAGGCCCTATATACTGAGTTCAAAAGTTGTTGCCTATGTCCCTCATACAATGGTCAAATACATCTTATCTGACATGGAGATATCAAGCAAGAGATGTAGATGGGTCAAAAAATTACAAGAATATGATATAGATATCCAAACAACAAAGCTGGTAAGAGGTTTGGGTCTTGCCAAGCTCATGGCTGAGAGTAATTTGCAAAATGTAGAAGTAAATCAGCTAGAGGAAGAAAGGGAAAATCTTCTTGACAAATTGATGAGGTATGAGTGGTACAAAGATGTGATTTTTTACCTCAGATACCTATGTTTTTCTAATCACTTGAATAAAAATCAGAAAATATCCCTCAAGCTAGCTTCTCAGAAATATATCATAACAGACCTTGGGCTGGCTTGGAAGAACCCTGAAGGTGTCCTCTTGAAATGCATAACTGAAGATCAAGCTCCCAATTTGATTGCTGATTTCCATGGGGGAGTTTGTGGAGGACATTTTTCTAGTAGAGTGACAGCACACAAGATTTTAAGAGTTGGTTATTGGTGGCCAACTCTTTTTAAAGATGCAAACCAGCTAGTTAGAAGATGTGATAGTTGCCAACATTTCTCAGGAAGATTGAAGGCTTCAGGCTCCCTTCCTTTGTAGCCTATATCAGTTGAAGCCCCTTTCAAACAATGGGGAATGGACTTCATAGGTGAGATTTCAAATCCTTCTAGTGCTGGTCATAAATGGATCCTTGTTGCAACTGATTATTTCACAAAGTGGGTTGAGGCCATTCCATCTAGAAAGGCAACACACCAAGTGGTAATGGATTTCTTGCTGAATCATATCATATGCAGATTTGGAGTTCCAGTTAAGATTGTATCTGATAATTCCATGTGTTTTAGAGCCAAGCCTTTGATGGCAATGTGCAATGAATATGGGATAAATCTGACTTATTCTTCAAACTACAATCCACAAGGAAATGGGCAAGTTGAGTCCAGTAACAAGAACTTGCTCAAGATTATTAGAAGGACCTTGGAAATCAACAAGAAGAAGTGGGGAGAGCAATTGAAATTTGTAGTTTGGGCTGATAGAATAACTCCAAAAAGAGCAACTGGTAAAAGTCCATTTGAATTGGTGTATGGAACTCAAGCATTGCTTCCCTTGCACTTGCAATTATCCACTTTTCAGTTTTCCCAATAGTTGGAAGATCAAGAACATGGCCCATATGAATCAAGGATCAATCAGATCATTGAGTTGGATGAAGAGAGAAGGGATTCTCACCAAAGGCATGTCAGATTTAGAGAGAAATTGAAGAAGTTGTTTGATAAGAAGGTCACTCCTAGAGCCTTCAGTGTTGGAGATCTGGTTTTGTTGTGGGATAGTAGGCATGAAGACAAGGGAAAGCATGGAAAGTTTGATGCTCTATGGATGGGCCCTTATGCCATTGATATCAGGATTGGAGAAAATACATTTTTTCTCAAGGATTTGGATGGGGATTTGTTGGAGCTGCCTGTTAATGGTAGACATTTAAAACATTTCTTGGATTAAATCCCCATGTGAGGTATCCACAAGTTGTACATTTTTGTATAGCCCTTGTTTTTGTTTTGTCTTTGCTTTTTTCTTGTTATTGTTGGCTTGTGGTTTTCCCTTTTGTCCTTGGCAACCATTGTTGGTCTAGTTTTCTCGGTCCTTTTTGGTGAAAATTCTAGTTTTTTGGGCTACAAATGTGTTTTTGACTCCTTGCCCAATGGATTTTTGGCACTTGGTCTATGTTTTGATCTTGTGTCACTCACAGGGAGTGCCCATCCCCAAGCAGGAGCCAATGTTGGTGCAATTTCTAGGTTTGCATGCTTTGCCTTAATTTCCATGTTCCATTTTTGCTCCAAAAACGTTCATTTGTTCTAATTGGTAACCTACAATTCATATTTTCCAATTGAATGCCTTTGAATTGCTCACATTGTCATGATTTTTCCCTAAATTGAAACAAATTTCCAAGTTCCCCTCTTTTGTGCCCTAACTTCTTCATTTTTTCGGGCTGAGCCATTTTCCCCTTTGTCAAATTTGTGCAAAAAATTAAAGTGGATCAAATCTGAGTTGTTTGTTGTTAAAATCTCATTCCCCAGGTTGTAAACAATGTAAAATCATGCTTCACTTGATTTAAAAACTGAGAAATCTACCCTCCTTGTGAATTTTTTCGATTTCTAGGGCATCTCCTGCATTTTTTACATTTTGACGGGCATACGGGTGTCATTTTCCTGTCAAATTCATCCTTCCATCCTTTTGATGACGTGGTAGGTTTCTATTGGCCAGGAGCGGTTGAGAAAATGTTATAAGTTGTTACTTTTTGAAAAATTGACAAAGGAAAATTTTGCTCTATGGCCCCGCATTTGCTATAGCTTGTGCCTACGTGGCATGATTTGATTGGTTGGAGGATCGGCGGGTGGCAGGGGTCACTTAGAACATTTTCTTCCATTTTGGAAAATTTCTCGAAGTCACTTTTTGGTTCGAAGGCCCACATCCAATGGGAGGCGGACACGTGGCAGGGAGAGATGGAGAAAATTTTTGATTCGGGGATTTGCGGGGAAATTTTGACCCAAGGGTCCGCATCCAATGAAAAGAGGACACGTGTCTAGGAGGGTCAAGCAGAGAGGCGAAGAGTTGGAAAAATTTGGCCTAAGGGCCTGCCTCCAATTAGAGGAAGACACGTGTCTAGGAGAGCCAAGGGAGAAGTGGGGTTGTGTGTGTTTTCTATATTTTTGCCTTTGGAGGAAAAATTTCAAACTTAAAATTTGAGCCGAATCTCCATAATGAGTCACGAAGTAACACGTGTCCACAAGGGTAAAATGGATCAGCAGACTTTGTGATAGTTTTGAAGTTTTTTAACTTCAAAGGGTAAAAAGTAATTGTTCATGCCAAACTCCCGCAACCAAAGAAAATAGGACATGTGTCCAAAAGGAGGCGGAGGATTTTTTTCTCGTGGAGGAATGAAGGAAACAATGAGGGGTTGGCTCCGCAGCGAATGGGAGACCGCCATGTGGCAGAGGAAGCAGCGAGCGTTCCGGCCCGTGGAGGTTCTCAAGGAAATTTTCCTTTTTTCACAAAAGGAGCAAAATTTGTTATTTTGGCCCGCGGATCTTAGTAGGGTCCACCTAGGGACACGTGGCGTGTCCAAGGGACATGCGGGGAAAATTTTAAAAATTTTCCCGAGGTCAGAAAAGGTTCGAAATGCATTTATAAGGTTGGATGCCCAGTCCAATGGTATTTGAACATGTGTCCACCTTATCCAAAAGTAAAAGAAGATATTTTTGAGCTTACATGTTGAATCTCATCAAGATACATGGAGGGCAGAAATTTATAGTTGATTTTAAATCAATGGTTGCTGAGTGTTTTCATTTCTTGTCGCCATTAGAGCTCCAAGATTCTTGGAATCGTCATTTTTGCACCAAATTGCATAAAATTTTATATGAAATCACATCCCCTCGACCTTCTGGATGCAATGGAATCATTCATTTGAGATATTTAGGTGCCCTATAGTTATTTTTATGAAATATTATTCTCGACCTGTGTAAAAACGTGAAAAGTGAAAAATTAAAGTTGCAGAGTTAAAAATGATGAGGGAAAAGGGTGGAAAATGATTGCAAATACATGCTGGCATGGTGAAATGACAAAAACATAACCCTAGGATGCATAAGGATCTGAATCCATGCAATATTTTAAAATATTTGTGCATCTCTGGCATTTTACAAGTTGTTTTATAGTTTTATATCATTTTTCATCAAATGGATAGGGTTTTGTAACAAATTTGATCCCTTAGGCATTTTATTTGCTTGGGATGTAAGGATCCAAGCTGGCATAGGGTATATTATGTAATTTGGAGGCATTTTGTAAAGGCTATTGAAAATTTTGGAGAAAGAGAGAAGAAGTCCATTTTCTTTTGGAGAAACTGCGTGAGAGCCATTTTTTTATTCCTGTTTGCATCAAATGTTCATCATGTTGAGTTGGTTTCAGCTTTAAAGCCATCAAAAAGATTTGAGATTTTCTAAATACCATTCCCTCACTGATATATTTGATCAAATTCTTGGATTAACTGGTTTTATCTCTTGGCAAAGCTTGCATGCACTTGTATTTCAGTATGTTTTCAATTTGTGTTTCATGCTCATGTTTAAATCTTGTGTTTGGGATATTTATTGGTCATACATGGTCTCATTTCTTGTAGAGTTTTTGAAGGCATCTGTAATCTTCCTTTTAGAAGAGCATTCATTTGAGTGAAGATAAATAGATTTAAATTCATCTTACCTTCCTTGTAAATTGAGGGTGTTTGTAAACCTTTGGGTGTACCTTAGGTCACGATCTAACATGGGTTTCTAAATGCTTCTTTGATATTTTTCTTCAAGAATTTGTGGTAGGTTATCAAAGTTTGTATGGAATAGTGCGGATTTGGGCATCCATGTGTGCACTCATCCTGGTTGAAAGATCACTTCAAATTTGTTGAAACATCTATGTTGTTTAGGTGTTGTAATTCATTTACAAAGCTTCCCAAAGAAGGTGATGATTTCTAGCCACTCTTGTCCCAACATCTCTCATCACAACTTCATTTTAAACTAAATCATCCTACCTACAATACCCCTACATTTGCATTGTGTTTCTACAAAAGAATTCAATCCTTTCACTAAAATGCACAAAGTTGATCAGGGTTTTATCATGTCTTTAGCATCTCTATCTTTGTTTTGAAAACATTTCCATCATTTAGTAGTGAGAAATCCTTCGAGTTTGGATAATGGATACTTGATCATGTTTTCACAAAGCCTCTTCCATATCATATGCAAAACACAAGAATATTTCCATCTCCTTACCATATAAGAGCTGCAATATAGGTTCTCTTGCCTTGGTTGATAGACACAAACTAAAATAGTGAGGGTTAGATCAAAAACCTCTTGAAGGTGCTATCCACTCCCTCAATTATTAAATGCAAACAAGCATATAGGTGTGCTTACCAAGATACAAATGACATACAAAACATCTATCTATCCTTGAGTGTCTTGTGCAAATTTATGATGTTGTTCAAGTTGTGAAGGAGAGTAAAATTGGATAACAACAAGTTATAAGAGAGATCATCCATAAAACCAGATTTTGTCACTTAGGAGGCTATCTGCATGTCTAATTCTAGTTAAATTTGCAAGTAAAATGCATTCTAAATCGAATAGTTAGCCTTGCCTAGAGTTGAGTTGTAGTGCCCTAATTGGGTCTTTGTCAAAACCTTATCGTCATATCATTACTTTCATTGATCAAAGTCATATAAATTGTGTCCTTCTTGATTCTCGATGTTGATCCCTCACATCTTACTAGTTTTTAGAGTTAAGAATGGAGTGGGTTCATTTCATTATCATATCATTCTCATCAAATTTTTCAATAAAGCAGAAATACCAAATATTGCTTAAAAACCAAAGTTTTAAAGTTTGTAATTTGTCTTCATGTACATCATATGTATCACAAGAAAAAAAGAAAGAGATAATTTTGTTAAGCACTTGCATCATCATCATCATCCATACATGAATTCATAAGAGCATATAAAAATTATTAGAGATTCTACACATCTAAGAGTACACAGATGAAATTAGTCATAAAAAGTAAACTCTTACATAAGATATTCAAGCCAAAAATAATCACATATGTATATATCTATAAATAATCAATTTTATATACAATGCCATAAAACCCTAGGTGTGGTCAAAACACTCACAATGAGTAAAAAATCATAAAACAATTATATATGTGTCTAAAAACATAGAAAATCAATAATTTCCTATGGCCTATCCCTCCTTATGGGATCCAGATGAAGGAGCATGGTGGGGACTCCTCCTCTGGTTCCTACGATGTGAGTGGGAGCCTCCATGAGTAGAATGATGAGAGTGACCATGAGATGGGTTTGGTGACCTGCTAGTAGTAGTATTGCTCCAGGAATGACCTTGTCGATGTCTCCTCTCAGCTAGATGGTATACAACAAGCTTATTCCTTATCGAGGCTATAATCTCTATAAATTTCCAGATTGGTGTAAATACGTTAGTACGACATCTAACCATCTGTGGCTGTCCCGCATCTATAAGTAGATTTTCATGTGTCTTCCCTGTGGGTATGAGAAATGTATCAACTAGGATCTAATGAATAAAATATCACCATCCTTCAGCAGTGGCTGTAAAATAAAATAAATCAATGGCGAGTTAGAAACTTTTGAAAAAAAACAAAAAGAAGATAATATGTAATCAACTAACATTTATAGTCTAGATAGTAGAGTCGAGAGAAGGGTGTTCACTTACTTGGATCTCATGGCTTCCAGGATGGATCTAGTGGTGCTGGTGGTAGTGATGGAGTTGCTGCAGGTACCTTCTTAGCCACTATCTCCTTAAAAGACACATTTTACCCTATAATAGAGTACTTGTCACCTCCTCTCTCGTGTGAAAGAGGCCCCTCGGAATGAAGAGTCTCATCCTCAACCCTACCTGCCATGGAAACCTCTCTACTAACTCTCCACTATGTATTGGTCTCCTCACCCCCCTCCTCCTCGTGTGCCTCCTCATCACCACCCTCCTTTTCATCACCCTCCTCATCACCACCCTCATCCTCGGCCTCCTCCTTCTCGCTATGCATGGGGAAAAAATCAATCTATAAAATCACCCCTAGCCTAGCTAGATTTGGGATGTCCTGTGGTGTAGCAATCCAGACCCCAGGTATAATGATAGTACGCAAAATTTTTCCCTACTAGGAAAATATAGCCTCTCTAATCCCCCTGTCTACAACTAGAGCTGTTGGGAGGGCATCAATATAAGGTAACCCAAACTACTGGGGCACCCTCTAAACTAGATGGACCTTCACCCAGCTGATCTTGTCCACTAACTATGTAATAGTGTTGTATGCCACCACAATAACGAAATCATCACCCCATAGGATGGCCATGTCCTGGTACAACCATAAAACCATGTCATCTGTGGTAAGCAAGGTGACTGGATGGTGGCACCCCTTAAGGGGGGCCATGAATGTCCATCTAACTACTCTAATAGCCCCAAGATTGGCTATCCTAACACCCCTCTGGTAGGGGATGAAGCACTCAAAGAACCAATTCGTCACTAATGTAGGATGACTAAGGGCATTGCCCTTTAGCCAAACCACCCTGTATAGAATTTGATAAGTAGTAACAAATATATCAATACCCCATGCATATATGCAACCATGCCTCTCTATTTTTAAAATAATTGAGGCCCAGCAAGAAAGTAACTTATCCCCGCCCTGGTCTCCAATAAAGTGTGAAGCCAAAATGCCAATGATGGCCCTACACAAGGTAGGTATAGGAGCGATGATAAATGACAATAGTATCATGCTGTGCTTGGCACCGGTATCAAGTGCCAATGGATCTCCCATATAAGAAGCCCAACTGTCAGACTACACCATTGATGTAGCACTCTCAAGTGTCAACTTCCTACCTATTACAGGAACCCCAAAAATCCTATATAAATCCTTGAGAGTGATAGTACACTCTCCTCTAACTCTAGGGAACCAAAAATTATTTTGGTCTGCATCCCAATAACTCATTAGATAAGCTAACAAGTAACTAGGTGGTGTAACTAGTGGTGTCTGGGATATCCTCCATATCCCAGCTTTGTGTAAGATATCTCCCTCAACCTGAGTGAGTGAATCTAAAATGTAAGGAATCCAATCACACTCTCTAGCCCTGCTCCATCTGATATACAAGGCCTACAATCACCAAAAAACCAAAACGAGCAAGTTAGAAACATCTCATACATAATAAGCTATCAAAAACATCATAAAACAACATAAAAACCAAAACAAATCTTCATACTTAGTCATTTCGAGCATCTTCCCCAATAATTACACAACCACCCCTCTGTGTAGAGTAGTGGTTGTGCAATCACTGTTGTGGTTGCACAACCACCTATCTACGCAAATGAGAAGTTGTGTCACCGCTGCTTGCGTAGAGCGGTGGTTCTTTCCGAAAAGGGGATGTCATACCCTAAGACCCAAAAAGCTAAAAAAAATGACCATTTTTGATAAAATAAAATATAAAGACACCTATATTCCCCCATTGTGAACATTTTCACTAAAAAATTACTAAGAATAACCTCTCCTAGGTAGGTTTTTTCATATTTTTCACATTATAGGTTAAAAATAAATAAATTTAGATAACTCACCCATCTCTGAGATGTTGCTCCACCTATTGGTTGTGCTACCATCACATTGATGTGCTCTTCGATTCAACTGTACTCACATATGAAAACATCACAGGTTCTCTAAATCTCAAAAATCTCTAAGTGGGTAAGTGAAAAAGATTTCGAGAAATAGTGATTTTGGTTATATATAGCGTATTTTAACTCTATTTTTTAAGTGTGTGTGTGTGTTTTGTAGGGTTGGAGCGTTGGCATAGGTATATTTCTATCCCCGTGTACATGGCAAGTCCTCTTGTCATTTTATTTTAGTGTATTTTGTAAATTCTACGTTATATCTACACTTGATTCTTGTTTTCTTTTATAGGTCATGGGAAGCTTAGATTGGCATCACTTCAACACATAAACATGTCAGTTATAATTCCTAACTCGCTCATTTGAGAATGTCATACTAAGACTCTACATTTTGTGATGCTTGGTTAAAACAACCCACTTGAGACCCAAGAAACAACCTAGGGTTAGTTAGAAAATTATGGAATATATTTTTTTTATTAGAAATGTCCACAACCAAGTTACAAAACAACCGTTGACACAATCAGGTTCCGGAACAAATATAAGATACAATAAGAAATGCAATTCAACCCATGGAAACAACTAGATTCCAAAACACACAACATTCTTTCAACATGCATAATACATTTATAAAGACACAGTTTAACACCAAACAACAGTTTACAACTACAATTGAAAACATTCCAATAAAAACTCAGGCTTGATCAAGCAAGCCAAAGGAGCAAGGTCTATGGGGGAAGCTACTCGTGCCTCCTAATTGGGAATTGGGCATCCACTAGAATAACCCACCAAAATAATTCATCCCACACAAATATTTATGCCACCCCCACAAATCTCTCCTTATGCCCCCCACATATTTCCTATGCCCACCCCAAAGTAAGAAATGAAAGCTATTTCTTTTCCATGGTGGATCCCAAACCCAAACTCCCTCCATATAATTCTAATGCCAATGGCATTCCCTTATGACCCCCCCCACATGGATTCCCCATATCCTTCTCCTACACCATCCCTATGACAATCTACCCAACCAACCGATAAATAAAACAAAGCATTAACCATTCACACAACACAACAAGAAAATCACAACAATAAAAGAAGGAACAAACGCCTACCTTTCCATAATAGCTTTGGTTTCCAAAAATCAACTTCAAGGCTCAAAACACAGTCCAAAACAACAATCTCCAAAGCATGCAAATCTTTCTCCAAACATCCTCCAAAAAAAAGAGCTCCAACACAATAAAATGTTCCCCAAAGAAGTTGGAAAAATGATTTAACAACTTAAAACAAGGAAAGAGTTTGAATTTTATAGAAGAGAGAAGAAGAGAAGATGATTTGGATCCATGTAGGATTCCACATCACACATCCTCAAATTCAAACATAAAAGACCAAATCCATTCACCCAAGCACAATAAAGAGGCGGGTGAAAATATGACAAGTTACTTGCACACTTCAAAAAACCCACACCTCAAGGGACAACAAAATTAAATAAAACGTAAGAGAGTGCAATCAAAATAAAGCAACATGACTTAATAAAATGCATTATAAAAGGCTAAAATCATTTCTCCAACCATAAGTATGGTTGGTAAATTAAATTTAGAGGTATGGGACAAGTTTTACTTGTCTCACAAGCCTCCAAAAATAGCCCCCAAGGAAAAATTCGAATTTTTCATGGAGGTGGAGTATTTCATACTCCAAAACTGACTTACACAAACTCTTACACAACTTACACATCCCTTACATATTTAATACAAACAGCCAACAACTCTTATAATTACTTTCCCATATCCCAATTTAATTTATTTAAATTTTAATCATATGATTCTCACATTAATTCTCCACAACATAATTAAATAAAGGAACAAATCACTAATAAAATACATATAACAATAAATAAAATAACCACATAAAAAAAACATAATATCCATGATCACATGTAAAGGTAATCCCCCCCATGGGAATCCCTAACAAAACAACACATAACATAATAAAACAAGTTGTCATGGTGACCTTGTTGAATTCACCTAGAATTCTATTATGGTTGGTATTCAATCCCTTAATGTTTGTTGTGATGTTTTAAACCTAAAAAACACAAATACCTCCTTTGGCATCGTGGACATATTAGAACGTCCAACATGTTATAAATGAAATCACCAAACCAACTATATAAATGAATCACAACAACAACGAGGTAACAGCTACATCATTTGCATTTTTAATCAACAACTATATCATCATCATAAAATATCCAAAAATCACACGTTTGAACAACATCCATAAAACATCCATGTCAAATAGTATATCATCATGCATCATAATCAAATCAATATCAACAATAATCCATGATCAAATGTCTAACAACATACTAAATCAAAACATAATAATGTCTCTGATGTAATCATAATATCAAAATAAGCATCAAAAGGTGTCAAAGGGAAGTGGGCACTACATCCCCCTCCCCTTAGACTTGACTTCCTCCTAGAAGTCACTGGAACAAATGTGGAAACTGAACTCATAATGAAGTAGCATCCTCCCATGTAGTTGTAGTCTCATCATATCTATCCCAATGTACCTGAACTTGATCAACCTCAAAGGCCCACAGTCCTACGATCTAAGATGCAAAAGGGCTCCACCATCACTTGCCCCTGATCTTGCGCCTATAATGATGTCCAATCTAACACATGAGAAGGATCTGCAATATATCTCCTGAGAACTGAAACATGAAAAACATCATGTATGTGAGACAAGCTGGGTGGCAATGCTAGACAGTAGGCCAAAGGGCCGATATGCTCCAAGATCTCAAAAGGACCAACAAATCTAGGAGCTAACTTAGAACCTTTTCCATAATGGATAGGGCTCTTGTGTGGCCTGACATGAAGGAACACCTTCATGCCCACATCAAAACTATGGTCGATCCTATGTTGATCTGCATACTTCTTCTTCCTATCATGTGCCTCTTGTAATCTCTGCCTAATCAACACCACCTACTGCTCCATGTCCTATAGAAGAGCTGGTCCAAGGGATACTCTGTCTTCTAACCTGTCCCAGCTAAAAGGTGTCCTGCACTCTCTACCATACAAATCCTGAAAAGGAGCCATGCCTATGGAACTCTAAAAACTATTATTGTAGGAAAACTTCACTAAGTATAGGTACTCCTTCCACTTAGACTACTAATCCATCACATACATCCTGAGAATATTCTCTAAAATTTGATTCACCCGCTTAGTCTGTCCATCTTTCTCAGGGTGATATGTTGTGCTGAAGTTGATTCTTGTCCCGAGGACATACTACATGGTAGTCCAGAAATGTGAAGTGTACAAAGGATCACAGTCACAAATGATCTTCTACAGAATCCCATGTAACCTGACAATCTCATCTAATTATACCCATGCCACTGCTCTAGCTGTATAAGTGGTATTCACTAGAGAAAAGTGAGCCACTTTTCTCAATTTATCAACCGTGACCATGATGGCGTCATGGTGATATCTCGACATCAGTAGCCCAACAATGAAATCCATAGAAATGGTGTCCCACTTCCATTCCGATATAGCATGAGGATAAATAAGGCCAGCTAGATGTTGATGCTTGGCCTTAACTCTCTGGCACTCTAAACATTGTGACATAAACTAGGCCACATCTCGACAAAGTCCTCTCCAATGATACAACTGTCACAAGGTGGCGTGCATCTTCTTCACCCTTGGGTGGGATGGATAGGGTGCATGATGTGCCTCTACCAAGATTTCCTACCTCAAGCCTCCATCTCTAGGAACATATAGCTAGCCTCTGTGCCTGAGAAGACCATCTGCCTCTAATGAGAAACCATCAAACTCCCCCTCAAGGGGTCTCTGTGACTCGATCTCTTCTCAAACTGTAATGTAGAAGCTGTCAAGAGGAAGCTACTGAAGAATCCTACTCTACAAATTAGTGCTCACCAAAGTGGCCATAGCCACATGTCTCCTTCTACTAAGAGTGTCTGCTACCACATTCTCCTTCCCCTTCAAATGCTCAATCTCCATGTAATACTCACAAAGTAACTCCATCTAATGCCGCTGATGAGCATTGAGATTAGGATGCGTGAAGAGGTGGTGAAGACTCAAATGATCTGTCCTGAGTGTGAATCTCTATCCAAGAAGAAAATGTCTCCATCTAACCAAAGCATGCGCAACTTCCGCAAGCTCAAGATCATGGGTAGGATAATTAATCTCATGATCTTTGAGTTTGTGAGACTCAAAAGCCACTACTCTACTCTCTTGCATCAACACACCTCCAAGCCATGCCAATGAAGCATATGTGTAAACAAAGAACTCACCTTGTGGATCCAACACTACAAGAATAGGTGTTGTAGTGAGGCACTCCTTCAATGTCCTGAAGGCCTGCTCACATCTATCCAACCAAACAAACTTCTTCCCTTTCCTCTGAAGGGAAGTGATAGGGTGCACAATCTGAGAGAAGTCTTGAAAAAATCTCCAGTAGTAACTTGCTAATCCCATGAAACTGTGTACCTCGATCACTGTAGTGGGTGCTGGCCAATCCATAATGGCTCTAATCTTGGAAGGATCGATGGTGATACCTTCCCTAGAAAAAATATGACCCAAATACTATATCTTTGTTTGAAAGAAAGCACACTTCTCTAAGTTCCTGTAAATCTGTTGCTCACGAAGACACTGAAGAACCTATTGAATGTGCCCCTCATGCTCCTCACATGTACATCAATATATTAAAATTTCATCTAGGAAGATCAGCACGAAGTGATATAAGAAGGTCATAAATACCTCATTCATCAAACTCATGAATACTATGGGGGCATTAGTTAAACTCATAGTGCCCATATCTTGTGTGGAAGGTGGTCTTATGAATGTCTACCTTCGAAATCCTCAACTGATGGTACCCATACTTGAGATAAATCTTAGAGAAAACTATGGATCCCTTCATTTGATCAAATAAGTCATCAATACAAGGAAGAGGATAACGATTCTTAATCATTACCTTGTTCAGCTAGCGGTAATCAATACACAACTGCAAGGATCCATCCTTCTTCTTCATAAAGATCACAGGTGTACCCCAAAGGGATACACTAGGATGGATAATGCCTTTCTCCAAAAGGCCCTCAAGATGCAACTTGAGCTCATAGAGCTCTGGGGTGGTCATCTGATAAGGTGCTTGTGAGATAGGCTCTGCTTCAGGAACTAGATCTATATGAAAATCAATCTCACGTGGGAGTGGAAACCCTGGTAGCTCCCCTAGAAAGAAATCTACAAACTCTCTCAAAATGGGATGATCATCTAGTGATGGTCCACTACCCCCATCCTCTGATCTGTCACTAACTGTAATAGCATACATTTGACAACCTTATCACACACACCGCTTAAGCTACATAATGGAGATGGTGTGAATGGAAACGGGTCTCCTAACCCCTGAAATCATACACTCTACTCCCAAATCATTTGCATAAGATATAGTATTATGCTAACAATCCATCTTGGCACTGTGTACAGATAACCAATCCATACCCAAAATGACTCCATACGAGCCCAAAGGAAGGATATGGAGATATGAGGTAGTGGTGAAAGGTCCCAAATCCACTACACACTCCTTAACTAAGGAGTCTACAGAGATCTTGGCTCCAGAAGCCATCTCGAAATCCCAACTATGACTCTACATAACTACTACCAGCTTGCATCACTCTACTAAAGATGGTGCAATGAAAGAATCAGAAGAACCATAATAAAAAAATACAGAGGTAGGAATACCACCAATGCTACCTGTGGTCTCAATGATTGTGCTCTGATGCTCTACCTAATGGTTCTCAACCGCTACATAAATCCTGTGGCTACTTCCCATGTCACCAACAATTGACTCTAAAATCTATGTCATACCCTTATTGTTAGGGTTATATGGGAAATCTCTCCAAAAATGTCCATCAACTCCACAACCAAAACATCCTCCCTAATGAGTAGCACCTCCAGTAGGTACCCTAGAAGTCTATGGTGTGGATCTTGATGATCTAGCTATGGTTTTTTGAGGTCTCTGCTAGTGAGTTCTCACTGACTGAGCTCTAGATCTACCCTATGTCCTGATGGGACCCTTAGGATGAGGCCCCGTACTCTAACCTATCTATGCATCAACTCTCTGTGGAGGTCTATGAGGTGGGTGGGACTGTTGCTACTGCTGCTACTGATGTTGTGGCCTAAAGGATGATTGTGTTATACTCTGGCCACCATGAGGAAGGGGTACTGACCCCCTCGATCTACCATCCTACATCTATTGTATGTAGTTGTGGACTCGGTCTCTAGCCTATTGGGTCTTTCCCTAAGTATCCTCTGTAATATAGGCCTTCTCGATAGCCTCAGCTAAAGTCTATGGGCGGTGGATCTGCACAACACCTCTAATATCTAAATTCAGGCCCTGGACGAACCTATGAATCTGTACCTACTCATCATGCATATACTCTACATACTAGAGTAGATCTGGAAATCTACTCTCATACTCTGCTACAGAAAGAGATACTTGTCAGAGGTCATGGAATTCGTCAATCCTCTGCTGTATGAACCTCTGTGACAAATACTTTCTCCTAAATCTCTCCTCAAATAGCTCCCAGATCACTATCTCTGAATCTACATGGACCTTCAGCTCCTTTTTCCTCCACCATACTCCTACTCCATCCCTCAATAGATGAATCACAACATGAGCTTTCATGTTGCTAGAATAAGGAAAAATCTTGAAGCAACTGCTCAAGCTCACTAGCCAAGCCTCTTCCTGAAATCCACCCATGTCACCTAAGTAATGTGAGGGTTGAAGTTGTAGGATCTCCCTGATGTGATATGTTGTTGTAGTCTGGCGGCCTCTAGGTCTCTCTGCACACTCATCCCTAAGCTTAGGGCTCCAATACCTCTCTCTATACTCTAGAGCTCTATCACCCTGTCTCCTAGGTGGTGACTCTTCTCTGACTGACACTACATGGGATTTCTCTCCTCTATGCTCCTCGCTGAGGCAAGGAGATACCTAACCCTTGATATAAGGGGCTCTGTCATGACTAGCTGCTTTTCCTCCTCCTAACCCTCTGCATAAAGCGACATTGACATCCTAAAGAGTCTACAAGATCTAGGGTAGAATAATTGCTGCACCTTGATCCACCAGTGCTGGTGGTGGTGGTGATTCTGAGTCTCTGTGAAGGTTCCTTTCGCTCCATCTGAGCCTCCTTCACAGACCAAAGTGAGAGTTATTTTATTTTTCTAAGTTTTACACAACTTCCATGTTTACTAAAATATACAAATTCTAGCTAAGTTATTTTCTAGGTTTAAAAGTGTGCTACATTTAAGTTTCATGTCCCAAGTTTTCTAGTGTGCCCAATGGTCAAGGATTTTGAACCACTAATCTAAAATTCAATAAGAGATGCTCCGGGACACGTGTCACCATTATATTGGTTGTCTGCCCTCACTTCATATTTTACCTTTGCACCATTTGGCCACTTTGGGAAACAATTCAAGGTTTCCCCACCGCTCTGACCCCCACTTCCGATAGGACATGTGGTGGCATGTTATTTCTTGGTGGGCTTTTGGGCCAAAATCTCCCCTTTGTGCCATTTTTCCAAAGTGTCAAAACTCAACCTCCCCTTGACACCCGCTGCTTCGTCATGACACGTGTCACCACTATATTGGTTACAGGCCTTCGCTTCAAATTTTTCTTTTGACGCCACTGACTACTTTGGCAAATTTCACCAAAATCTCCCAGCGCCGTCCAACCTCCACTGCCACATGGAACATTTCTATTGGCCTTGGGCCTTCTCAGGGAAAATTTCCCTTCAAAACTATGCCAAGCCATAACTTGAAAAATACAAGGAGTTAGGAGGAAATTTTTACCTTTCTGGAAAGGTGAGAAAACTATCGATCTGTTGAAACCATACCTAGAAAAATTTGAGTTCCTGAAAAGTGGAAAAAATTGACTGAGGCAAAAAAGAAGGAAAGGATGAAGTTAGCCAAAATAAGTAGGGGGCTTATTTTGGATAACAATTTTGGCGACTCAGAGGGGTCATCTTCCTACTAGATGAAGTTACCAACTGCCTGAAGCAATCCATTAGGAAATGGAGTCATCAACTTAACTACTTATTACTCTCAACTCATTAGAAAATCTGTAAAAAGATGATTGTGAGAGTAGAACATTACTTTGATCTGGAACATGGCCTGCAAAAGATGCATCCTTGGGACAACAAAACTTGTGCCAAAGCACTTAGGGAAATGTAAAATTAAGCTACAACAAAAAAATGTGCACAAGCACTTGGAGGAATGAAAATATAAACTAATATGTACAAGGTGAGGAGTTTCCCTTCTAGTAGTAATGCTTTAGATGGATTCCATTAACTAGAATATGTATTTTTTCACCATCCAAAGTAGACAATTGGAAGGCATTATTGTTTTTACATTTTGTGACCATGCAGGGGCCACTCCAAATGGCATCAAAATTTGAATGCCTTCCTGGCTTTGCTTAGTATGAATCCCATTTCAACACTAAATATCCAACTTGGAAGGTTCTAGCCTTAGCTTTCTTATCAAAGCTTATTTTGATCAAATCTTGGTCCTTCTCCATTTCTTAGGTTACATGATCTCTAATTTCTTGGAGATCTACCAACTCTGCATATCTAACCTCCATGGGTTCAAAATCTAACAATTCCAATTGCTTCATGAGTTCTAATGTTGGCAACTCAAGTGACATAGGCAAGATTTCCTCTCTCCCATAAACATGTCTGAATAGAGAGTTACCAGTGGATCTCTTGGGAGTTATCCTATCAGCCCATAGAGCTGATTTGAGCTTAGTGTGCCAAGTTCTCTGATTTTCATGAAGAGTCCTCTTGATGATTTTTAATAGATTCTTTTTGGTGGATTCAACTTGGCCATTACCCTGAGGGTAATAATTTTATGAAGTGCTCAAATAGATCCCATTTCTAACAGCCCATTAAGATACCTTTGATCCTATGACTTCCAATGTATTATCTGATATTATAGTGGTAGGTATGCCAAATTTGGTTACTATCCCCTCATAGAAGTCTAGAATGCTAGATTCATTTGCCTCTTTGAGTGCCACTACCTTAGTCCATTTGGTGAAGTAGTCTGTTGTTGTTAAAATCCACTTGTGTCCCTGGTTTGAGTTTGGATTAATGACTCCAATGAATTCCAAACCCCATTGTATGAATGGCTAGTCAACTGAGATTGGGTGCAATGGAAGGGCTGCTAATCTTTCCTTTCCTGTGAAGAATGCACGATTCTTGCACCTCTTGATCCATGCATAACAATCACTAAACACCTTGGGCCAATAATAGGCATCCTTCATGATCTTGAGGGATGTCACTCTTGGAACAAAATGAACCCCAACTAATCTACCATGGAACTCTTCTAACATTCTCTTAATCTGATTTGTCCCAATGCATCTTAGCAACACTCCATTGATATCCATTTTGAATAAGACACCATCAACAAGTGCATATGGAATAGCCTGCAATCTGAAGTGTCTTCTCTTGGCTTTGTTCATCTTTGAAGGGCATAGGCCTGTTTGTAAGAAGTGCATTATGTCTTGGGTCCAGCAAGGAGTGAGCATACCACCATTCTCTTCTTGAACACCTCTTTGTTCTTGGTTGTCTTACAACACAAAAACAACATCCTTCTCTTTGCTTGCTTTCATTGATTTGCTCAAGACCAGCTGCTCACACAATCCCTTTCTTTGGACCAGCTTGGTGAATTTGATCTCAATGTCATACTCCATGACATGAGTAATCCACCCTGCACATTTTTCATTTACATCTTTGTTGAGAAGGAAGTCTTTAAATCCCACATGAGAAACCAGTAGTTGAACCTTGTTGTTTGAAAGTAGATGCTTAAATTTCTTCAAGCTCCTAATCACTTAAAGAACATGCTTCTCAATGAAGGAATATCTCACCTCATAGTCCTCCAAGCTTTGGCTAAAGAAGGCAATTGTCTGGTCTGTATTTTCTTTGTTCTGTTGTACTAAAATTGTAGAAATTGCATCATCACCTCCAAATGCATAAAGGATTAAATATTTAGATAATTCTAGGTTAATGAGAGTTGGATATTGTGAGATAGCCTCTTTGTTTACCTCAAAACTTTCCTTAGATTCAGCAGTCCATTTGAAATCCATACCTTTCTTCAACATCATGGTTATTGGCTTGATAGGGGCTACAAAATCTAGAACAAACCTTCGAACAAAATTGATTCTTCCCAAGAAAATTTGAAGGGACTTCTTATGACTTGGTAATTGTAGTGATTTTATTGCTTCAACCCTTTCTAGATAAATTACTAATCCCTCTTTGGAAACAATGTGGCCTAGGAGATTTCCTTCATGAGCTAGAAAAATACATTTTTTGGGATTCAAGGATACCCCAAATCTTCTACATATTTGGAACACTTGTCTCAAATGAAAGAGATGATCTGTTGCACTTTTAGAAAATATAGTAATATCATCTAGGTATATCAGCACTATTTTATTGATCAATCCCTTGAACGCCATATCTATTTCCATTTGGAAGGTAGCTCTGGCATCTTCCTATATGCATAGGCTACCCATTTGGTGGTGAAGGTTGTTTTAACTGATCATCCTCCTTTACCATGATCTGATTATACCCTGAATAACTATCTAGCAATGAAAACCTCTCAGAGCCAGCAACAACTTGCAAAATATGCTGCATAGAAGGAAGTGGGTAGTGATCCTTGAGGGATTCTCTATTCAAATCTCTAAAGTCTACACACAACCTAATTTCTCCACTCTTCTTTCTAACTGGAACCAAATTTGCAACCCAGTTTGAATGCTTGATGGGGAATATGATACTTGCCTCTATTAACTTATTAAATTCCTTCTTCATGAGAGGCTCCATGTGTGGATTGACCGGTCTTTGTTTTTGTCTGATGGGTTTATCACTTAGATCTAATTCAATTGTGTGTTGAGCTAGCTTGGGATTGAATCCTCTCAAGTCTTCATAGCTCCAAGCAAATACATCTGGGAACTCTCGACAAAGTTTCATGAACTCATACCTTTCTTTCTTCGTTGCCACTTTACCAATTTGAAGTGATTTTCTTTCTCCTACCGAGATGGGCACTGAATCTTCTCCCTTGACTTGGATGTTTTCTTTCTCCTTCCTAAGTTGATCATTAGGATTAAAGATGGACTCTAAAGTGACAAGTCCTTTTGGCGGTTTGTTGGTTCTCAACTGTACCACTTGATCACCATACTGCTGTTATAAATTTTCCTAATTTTTGGCTAAGAACTCAGCTTCTTCTTGCAAGAAATTGATGATTTATTTGTCACTCTCAAACACTTGCCAACTTACATTATTATCTTGCACTGATGGCCTTACAATCACATGAATGTTTGGCTGCATTTTATCTTCCTTGATACTCTCCACAACATCAAAATTTGATCCAACTGTTGCAATCCTATCAACAGCTTGGTTTTCTTTCCTAGGGATGGAGTTGATGCCAAAGCCCTCAAAATCCTCAATGAGGTCCCATACCTTATTCTTATAACTCTTGAGCAGGTCATTCTTGGTAGTATGTTGTCCCCTAACTTGATTAATAATCAACTCACTATCATGAAAGACTTGTAAGTTTTTTATGCCTCTCTTCCTCAAGCAATGTAATCCATGTATCAAAGCTTCATATTCAGTAGTGTTATTAGAGCATGTAAACTGAAATCTAAAAGCTGAATAATACTTAATGCCTTGAGATGAAACAAGCATAGCTCCCCCTCCTGCACCTTGTGTACTTCTTGATCAATCAAAGAATAGCTGCCATACCTCATTGTCATCTTTATGGTTTGGCTTGGTGATGCTAGGAATTAGCTGATTCTCTTCATGCATATAATAGACTCCTAGTTCAGAATCCTCTATCTCCTTGTAGGGATCAAAAGCATTTATTTTTCATTCCCATTCATCAAGAGTCAAATATGGGATGCTTCCAAATTTGGTGTCAGCTTCATGTGTGCTTGAATAATCCTCTTGATGAAATGTTGAATAGTTGGCATTGATTAGGCTTGGAGTATGAGGCTCAATGTGAAATTTTGCAATAGGTTTAGACCTGATTGTGGCCTTGGCTCCATATCTTGTCCTAAATAACATGTGTGACCAATCAGCAAATAAATAGCCTCTAATTCTAGCTATGAAATCCCTCGACAAACATATGGCAAAGAGTGGTGGTAAATCTATCACCGACACATCTTACAAAATAGTGACATTGGGGCATGCATGCAAAGTGAGGATCAAATCTTTAATTACCCCAACTGTTGTTACTGTTTTCGCATCTAGTTGCACCACCCCTTTGGAGATGACTTCATACTGAAGGCCCAGATGATCAGTTATTTGCTTGGGCATCACAAAACTACTTGTCCCATAATCAATCATACAATTGTGTACTATTTTATACCCAATGATCAATGAAACATAGAATGGAGGGGTATCCAAAACTTTACCTTGCTATCCTCCAAACTTCTCCTCAAGCTAAGTAGCAATTGTGAGTAATTTCTCTTGCATATGAGCTTGTTGATTTGAGGTTGACCAATTCTTCATGGCAGCTTGTAGTAGATCCTTTTGGCCTGGGATGGATAGTGATTCCCACATAGATATGTTCACATTTTTCTTCTTCATTTGTTCAATGATGTCGAATGGGGATGAAACATCTCTTTGTTGCCCATTAGTCTACACATTATTTTGTTGTACATAGGCTGCAACAGCTGGCATTTGAGATGGTCTAGAAGATGGCTTGGGCTGTCCTTGAAAATTTGGAACTACATTTTGCTTGCCAACACCTTGTGGAGTGATGGAAGGTTGTGGATCACCTGGAGCTAATGACTTCCCTTCACCAATATTCCTCTTCTTTTATCGTGTGTTAGCTACTATATTCTAAGAAATTGTTTTACTCATACCACAAAAATATTCAGCCTGCCAATTCACAAGTGTAGTCTCATTTGGAGTTGTATTTTGTTGAGATGTTCCTTATTGTTGGTTTGTTTCTTGACTCACCTCACTCTCTATGCCAGGTGCTGTCACCATCAAAGCTTGGTTTAAAGCACCATTGAAGCACATAGACTGGTTGTGACGTTTATTGTATGGGAAACACCAATCATACTCTTGAGCTATATTATCTTGCACTGGCACTAAGGCTTTAGAGGTACATGCAACATTGGGGTTATAGGGCTGAAATGGTCTATTAGCAGGAGGCCTTACTTGATTTCAATTTTCAATTGGACTAGATGGCTTGTTAGGCTGATATGGTTGCCTATTAGGCTGAGTTTGAGACTGATAAGAAGGTCTAAAACTTTGGGCTTGCTACCTCTTGAGTGTAACCAGCTCATTGCCTAAATTTTATAATTGTTTCATGACTTCTTGAACCTCATTTGAGGCACTAGAGGATGAAGTAGAAGTTTCATTTGAACTCTAATTTCTAGGAGTGGGAATAGGAGCTAAAGTAGGTGTTTGACTAGTGCTTGAGATTTCCATGTTTGGATATAAGGGCATAGGAGGCCTAGGTGCCAGTTTACTAGCTTGGATCAAAAAATTCTTAGCCCTAATCTCGATGTTATAAGATGCAGGTATATTTGCACCTCCCATGGATTGGATTAACATAGAAATGTAAAAATTTAAAGCTTTGAGATAGTATAAGAAATCACCTTCAGCTGTTGGCCTTACTATCACTAGGATTCTATCCCATGTCCTTTGAAATCTAAAATTGAAGTTTGTCAGCTACTCATTGGGAGCTCTCTTGATAGTTGTCAGTTGTTCCAATAGAGACAAATTGTCTCCCTTTTCTCCAAACTGATCATGGAGAGCTATACACAACTGGTTCAAATTTTTGATAGAGCCTGTCCCAAGGCTCCTGAACCATTAAAAGGCTTTCCCTTTGAATGAAGATGTCAGTAATTTGACAGTAATTTACATCTCAACAACCTCATGGATTGTACAAACATTAGCAATGTCTTTGACATGATCACCAGAAGTGGTTTGATTTTCCCTATTAAAGTATGGGATATTCTTCAATGTTGCAATTGGAACTAGGTTTTGTGCATTGAGAGAAATTTGGCTACTGCCAGTGAATTTGACATAAGGATTCAGTTGTGCCATTCTGATTGGCCTGAGAACCCTTGTTGATTGGGTGAAATGTCTACTAGGTGGAGGAGTTGATAGAGTTGTATTTGGTGGAGATGGGGACCTTTGAATTCTTCTTCCCCTCTCTCTTCTTCCTAGGGATAATTGTAGATACTCAGACAATCCCTCTTCTCTAGCCCTTGACCATGTTTGGATCCTTCTCATGAATCTTTAGACATGGACTGCTAAAACCAGTTGATTTTATCCTTTTGGAGTCGTCAGATTTGTAAATCAGCGCTCTTTTTAAGCAAGAAACTTATAACAAATGCACATTAACTTTGTTGTAATGAAGATGAAGACCAATAAGGTCCCACCAGGCATGCCAAAACTCTTAGTGAAAATTCACAGCACCACCAAATTAGTTATGGATGTTTCTTTTCTAAGGAAAACTCATCTGGTGTGAATGCACAACATTGAGTTTTATCCAATTTGTGGGACCTTGCAAGGTGAGAAAACTCTCCAGATTGAATATATTTCTTACTCCTCTATTTAGGTGTATGCATGCAATATCTGCAAAGGTTCTGATTTAAAATTCCTACTCTGAAACTACCAAGGAGACAGGGTTGAGAGAAACAAGGAAATGGAAACAAAACTAAGCAAAAAATGGAAAGGTGATACACCAAAGGAGTGTTGAACTCCTTGATTTGAAAAAATAGACACAAATCATGAAGATACAACAACAAAACATGCATAAATTTTCCAAAATACAAATAAATAATAGAAGGAAACAAACCAATGCAAGATAGGATTGGAAAATCAATCACAGAGCATGTATTGTCAGTTCCAGAATTGATACAATACATTGCAGATAACAAAGAAGGAAAAAATGTGTTACAATCTCCATGGGAGGTCTGAAACTCCTTCAAATCCACCTGCTAAGGAGAAATGAAGAGCTTGCAGGAGCAAGAACATCTAACCCTTTGCAAAAGAGACAAATTTGGCTTAAACAATCAAAAACAGAGTCCAAGAAGGAGAAACGTGGGAAAGTTGAAATGAATGGCTCAACCACTAACCCAATCCATCAAAATGGCATGGGTACCCTTAAAAGTTCATTCCCCAAGATTTTTGACCATGCTGGAGAAGAATGGAAGCCATACCACATTAAAAATGGTGGTTGGATGTCAGTTCTACTCTTTTTCCCATGCGAAAGGTGTTTTTTGATTTTATCTCACAAAAATCCACCAAAAAAATAAAATTGAAGATTCCATCATGTGTAGGACTTCAATATCTTTCCAATTACACCAAAATTGAGAAAAACTAAACTCTAGTTCGAAAGATATGGCCCTCTAAAGATTTAGGGCAAAACTAGCAAAATTAGGGCACAAATGGGTTTGCAGGCTGAAATTTGAATTTTCTTCCTTTTTGCAATTTCGGGAAAAAATCCCAAAAAGCTCCACTAGTCCGATCTCCACTGTCACATGGCATCATCCCATTTTTCCATGGGTTCAAACAACAATTTTACCCTTTTTTGAATTTTGGAAACATTTCCAAAATTTCTCCGTGCCCCCATCGCTCTAGGACACGTGTCACCATTATATTGGTTATAGGCCCTCACTTCATATTTTACCTTTGCACCATTTGACCAATTTGGGAAAAAAATTCAAGGTTTCCCTACCACTCTAACCCTCGCTTCTGATAGGACACGTGGCAGCATGTTATTTCTCGTCGGACTTTCGGGCCAAAATCTCCCCTTTGCGCCATTTGACCAAAGTGTCATAACTCAACCTCCCCCCGACACCTGCTGCCCCGCCATGACACATGTCACCACTATATTGGTTGCAAGCCTTCACTTCAAATTTCCATTTTGACACCGCTGACCACTTTGGAAAATTTCACCAAATTCTCCTAGTGCCTCTAACCTCCACTGCCACGTGGCACATTTCTATTGCCCTTGGGCCTTCTCAGGGAAAATTTCCCTCCAAAACTCTGCCTAGCCATAACTTGAAAAATACAAGGAGTTAGGAGGAAATTTATACCTTTCTGGAAAGGTGAGAAAATTATCTATCTGTTGAAACCATACCTAGAAAACTTTGAGTGCCTGAAAAGTGGAAAAATTTGACTAAGTCACAAAAGAAGGAAAGGATAAAGGAAAGTTAGCCAAATTAAGTAGGGGGATTATTTTGGATAACAGAAACATTCATAGGATCATCAATAAGATGGAGCATTTTCTCTTCTCTATGTAACTTGACTAAATTCCCTTCCAATGGTATATAGGCATGGAACATGTCCATTTGAACACTTCCTCCCACACTAGCAAACCATTTTATTGATAGCAACATACCTCATTTAGCATAACCATATCCATGAATAATTTAGCATAAACATACCTCATACTTCTTCTAATATATGTATGAATAATTTAACATAAACATATCCATGATCTACTTCATAGTCATCTAGAACATTTTGGAAAAATCTAAAATGGTGATCCCCACTTATAGCATTATTTTCCCTTAGAACCTAGGCAACATGTTTCTGATTTCATTTGGCACTTCATTGTGATATCCCACCATTCCATGGAACCTTATTAGGCTATAAGTAGTAACTACAAAACGATCCATTGGTGGAGGCTATTCCATATTATTTGGTGGAGGTGTTTCAAAAGAAGGGTTGAAATGGTGGGGAAATGGAGGTTTCTGGGATATATATGTATGATCCACAAAATGGAAATCCTTCAGGGACTCAGTTTCAAAAAACAATCTATTCTTATGAGTTAACAAGTAAGGAAGATGATTAGTACCTTTACTATTTGCAGATGTTAAACCTTCTTGAAAAAACGAATGAAAATATTTTTGAGGACTACCTGAATCAGAGCTGTCAAATGTGCTAGAGTAATCCTCCACCAAAGGTGGATTAAATTCAAAAGGTTAAAAAAAATTCTTCCGAATTTTGACCACTCACTGGTTTCCAGATATGCTTCCTTTTTTACTGTGTATTCTCCAACTCTGGGAGTAACCTTCTGGTGGGATCATATTTGAAAAAGGATCTTTGTCCTTCCAAATTTGTAAAGGGGGGAGTTAATTTAAAAGGTGTAAAATATTTGCACTGGTATAACCCAAATTTTCTTTCAAAGATGGAGCTTCCACTAAGGCTTTGCACTCAAAAAGTTCTTAAAAGGATATCTTCACAAACTACGAGGTTAATATTTGCAGGTCTTTATGAATTTTCCCACGTTTCTAGTTGTCAAATTTTAGTATACTCAAATAAGTCCCCAACAAATATGCCAGAAGTGTGTTGGTGGGAGATTTGAACGTCAATTGGACTCAAAGCCCTTTGAAATTCCCTAAAATGGTGCTAGAAGATATTTGGTCCTCAATTATACACCCCCTTGTGGCCTAACAACATTCTCTTAGGAAGGGGGGATGCTTGGATGGTGGTATACCAGGTAGTATGTCATTTTGTAGCTGGGGAGGGGTCTAACACTTTCCTTGGGATCAAGCTTTGAGCTAATTGAGGGGCAAATACAAAGGGGATGGCCTCATCCTGTTACTTTTGGTCTTGCCTTGAACAAGGGTGAGAGGACCTGCAGGGTAACCTGAATACGGAGGGGGAGATAAGTTATTTGTTCCTCTTGATATGTTTCAGTGATGGATCAATCTGGGATAAAAATGGACATGAATACAACACTTCACTCTCATGATTTGTAACCAAAAATGTCATATATTCTTACTACACAAGACCCATATTACTATAGGAAAAAAAAATTAGTTGATCATGCATTCTCTTGATAGTATAACTAAGGCTAGAAGGAATCTTCAATGATATTTACAAATAGATCAAAAAAGCAACAAATAGAATTTAGTTTCAGGTGGGATTAATTATGGTAGTTGGAACTTCACAAAGGGGGGATTTATATGATCTCAGATTCCTTATATCAAAGAATTTAACACTTATAAAAGCAACATGCTATTCTGGAAAGTACAAAACACATGATTAAGAAGTGAAAATTTCTCCAAAGGAATATTTTCATTCATTGATACTCAAAAGATGAAAATTTCCAACATAATATCTAAAATACTCAACAAAAAATATCGTGCAAATATTCTAATAAGTATTTACTACTTCTACTTTAGTATGCCTAAGATATACTCAAAGGATAACAAGAATCACTTCAACAAAATAGTTATGGTAAGGATTTAATAATTTTGTCCAATATTACAAAGAAAATATTCACACCATAATATTGAATTAATGACCAAAGCATAACCATTCAGTACTAATCTTGTGTACTACATAAAGAAGCAATAAGCACAAAATTGTAGTAGAAAATATAACTCGTCGATAAACAATTCAACATACAAAACCCATAACACAGAAATCAAATCTCATAAGTAGACATATTTCATTTAGATCTTGAATTTATTAACAAGGGAACATAAATAAAATGCTCTCAAAGTTTTTCAATGGATGTACATTATAACCACCTTGACACATAAGCTTTGGAAACCGAAATCCATATGCATTTCACAAAAGAAACATGCAGTCTTCAATTGTATCTCTTGACCTTTTCAGAAAGAGAAAAATTTAACCCCCCTTTGATATGAGGACAATCCCCCATATTTATAAAAATTTGGTGCATTATTACAATTCATTTTCCACCCCCCCAATAAAAAAAAAAAAGTGAATCTCCACTTTGTTCATAAAGAAAGATATTTAATCAAAGCAGGAATGTACTTTGTCTAATTTAAAATATTTAATTTGTTGTTAACATTTTGGGATCAGTTTCATTCCTTCACTACCACATGTGTAAAATAGTTAGTTGATACTGTCAGGTGTGCTTATATCCTTTCCATATCGTCACAATAACCCATATACCCCGTCACCTATGTAACTACATATTAACACCCAAATTATTTATTTCTTTCTCTTTTTATCCCACCAAACACCATCAATTTCTTAATCAAATGATGCCAAATCGAAGGGCTTAAGGAGACATTTCCAATGAGACTGATTTTGCATGATTTGGAGCTATGGAATGAAAGTTATGGCCATTTAAATTTTTACATGTTGGGATGAATAGGAGAGTAGCACTCAACAACTTCTAATTGGCTTAGGGAATTACCTTTGTGTATGTGTATTATTCCATTTGATTTTATATGTTATGTGGAATTGTACGTAGGTATGTTCCATTACTAAATGTGAGCCAATAAGAAAATACCACACAAATTTGCATTCTTAGACTGTTCTCTTACTTGTATTGGCCCCTACAAAAATGATCCATTGTGAAATCTCCACAAACCTTCACAGTGTCAAACTGTTTGATAACCTTGATTGATTTCCACAAAATTTGAGCCAATGAGAAAGCTCCATGCTCCTCGTAATGTTATTCTATTTAATAATCTTGACTGACCGTCATTAAACACGATCCAATAAGAAAGCTCTATGCTTACTTCACAATTCTATTTCATTTACAAAAACCTTATTAGAGTGCAAAGCATAAACCAACAAGAAATCTCCACTCACCTTTGTGGTTTCAAAGTGTCAAGTTCTATTACTTTCATGTTCTCCTTTCATTGGTTCCAGGTAGGGATTTCAAATCACGAATTCTATCTAGGTAGACTTCATCACTAGCTTCATAAATATGTTGTCACATATTCACCTTGACCTGCCAAACCACCCAGACCAAAAGCCTTATGAAACTCGGTTCATTCCGTGGACTTGAGGTCCGTTGGATCCCATTTTCTCACCTTGCACTGGAATGGTGATGTGTGTCCACTGTCGGCTGTTGATCTGATGGCGTTGCCTTTTTCTTCCCTGCCATGGACCCAAAATTGTATGAATTTGATAAATTCCGTAGACTTAAAGTCTTCGAAACCCGAATGGCTTAGAGAGGCCCATAATCCTATAATTTTTCCTCTCTTTCATAGGAATTTGAATTGCTTGGTGGTGCAGATATTTGACGGTCATTTGAACATCCTAAGATTTTTTAAATGGCTAAGTCCATTTTAAATCTGTCATTCGGTGTTTATTGGATTTTTTGTACCTTTGCGAAAGCTATAAACATATCTCAATCACCCAAAAGTCCATAGATTTTATACTTTGATCAACCAGCCCATTAGCTAGTCCCCAAGGAATTCTTATGGTGTCAGTCAAAGAAATAAGGATTGAAAATATTTTGGGTTTTGTGCTCAAGATTCATAGTAGAAGATATGATATTGAAAATATTTTGAATTCATTTTAAATTCTTATCTTTTGGTCTCATAGACTCTTTAGTGTCAAGGATGTCATTAAAATATTTCATTTCATTTCAGTCCTCCAACATTTCCGTTGAATTCTTTATTTTTATTTTGACAAGGCACAAAATTTCTTACAAATTGATAATTATCCTTCACCCAAAATGAACTTTAGAGCAAGGGGAACAATATTAAACACACATAATAGTTACATCCACGGAGAGTCTAGGAAAATACCAGCTTAATCTAGGGGTGTGGATTGAGAACCAACATGTATGATAGAATTTTAGTGGGACAAGACTTGAAAAAAATTAAGATTAATTGAAATATTTGGGTTAAAACCTTGAATAATAGAAAATTCAAATATGCATATACTCCTTACATGTTTTTTTTCTTTATAAAAACTTTTTACCAGATCTATGAACCGGGGGATGAGGGGTCCCACCCTAATAAGAAGCAGGTATATAGGAAAAAGATGAGAAAAACTACAAGCCTACAACCAAGATAAAAAAACCAGTGGCTAGATAAATAGTGTGCCAAAAATACAACATGACCCATATACAAAAACCATGGAAAGAAAAATAGTGTCATGATGCATATCATAAACTAAGAGGATAATAAATTAGAGAAGAATTAATCATTATTTAAGACAACAGCCTCATCTTGAGGATCACCCGAGTCACCCATCTCTTTTTTTCCACCCAATTTTCTGTTGACACCGAACTGTGTAACCTTGGAGAGGAAGGTGAAAGAAGACCATTCTTGAGCATGGAAACCCTTGAGCTAGTTTGGAGGGGGGCCAATGGGATTTGCCAATGACATCACATTAATTGCAGGAAAAAGAGTTGAACCAGAATCCTTGGTTCTACAGATAATATGCACAGAATTGGTGAACTGAAGCAACTAATTGTGATGATTTTTCATCTTGTGAAGGAAGCCCTTATCCATCCAATGAGAAGATCCAAAGCCAGAGGCCATGGAGAATATTGAATAAATGCAAACCCTTTCAAAATCCTCCTCCATCCCAACAAAGTGATACAGGATGAGAAAATGATTGGCAACAAATAGGAAAATAGATTTTTTGGGCTTTAAGAAAACTAGATGAGAGAAAAACATACTTGTAAACTCAGAGTTTATCCTAGCACAACCTAAATATTAAAGGTAAGTAGGGGTGAGAATGTTTTTGATGGTCTTGTTATCCCAAATGTGCCCCCTGCTCATTTTGTGGCTAACTCCTTTACATCTTTCCTTCTCTTGTGCCTCTGTCATAATATTTTGTTTTCTAGGCACTCAAAACCTTTTAGAAATGGAACCATTGGATAGAGCTATTTCTTAGCTTTCCAGAAAGGTAAATTTTTCCTTCTAACTCCACGTATTTTTCAAGTTATGGCTCAACGGATTTTTGGTGGGAAATTTTTCCCTAGAAGGCCTGCAGCCAATTAGGAGCTGCCACGTGTCCAAGGGCGAAAAAACACCAAGCAACCCGAAGGAAAAAATGGTCAGGAAGGGCCTGCACCCAATCAGAACATGCCATGTGGCACCTAGAGTGGCAGAGTGTGGGGAAAATTTGAAAAATGTTCCAAAGACCAAACGGGTAAAAATTCAAACTTTTTGCCCGCCGATCCGATTTTGGCCTATTTTTACCCTAAAACTTCAAATCGCCATATCTTTTGATCTAGAGCTCATTTTTTCACGTTCTTTATATCAATGGAAAGATGGTGAAATTCTCTACATGATTCCATGGTAATTTTTACATTTTGGTTGAGTTTGGAGAGAGAAAATCAAGAAACACCTCTGGTACGTGGCCATGAATAGAACTGACGTTTCAACCACCATTTTAATGAAGAATGGCTCGTATTCTCTCCTAGCATGGTTAAAAATTCCTGGGAATGGGTTTTTCAGGTTGCCCATGCTGTTTTGAATGCAATTTGGTCAATGGTTGAATGAATTGCACGTTTTCCCGTGTTTCTCTCTCCTGGGGGTCGTGGCTTGCACTATAAAAGCCAGAATGAGTTCATTTTGCAAGGAGAGACACCTTTTCAGCTCTGCAACTTCCTTTTCTTCCTTCTTTGGTAAAATTTGTGAAGAAATTTTTACCTTTCCATGTAATACAACACTTTTTCTTGCCTCTGGATCACTGTAATGCACTGTATTGGATCTGAATGTTGATATATGTTATGTGATTAAATTCCTCAATCCTTTCATATATCTATCATTGATTTCTTGATTTTTCATTACATTTTGAGCATTTTGTGCATGTTTTGTGTTGTGTTTCCTTGTGGATTGTGTATTTCATGTAGTCAGGTGTCTACAAATCCTTTGGTGCATCACCTTAGCATTAGTTTTAGTTTCTTTTACTCTCTCTATCTTTGTCTCCTTGGAATCTAGAGTAGGATTAGGATTCAAACCTCTGCAATTGTGCAAATAACAGATCTGATTAGAGGAATTTGAGGAACCAGCCTCTAATCTAGAGATTCCTCTGTCATTTTACAAGTCCCACACTTAGAGAGAGGTTTCAATGTTGTGTAATCACACTGGATGCCTGAAACATCAACTTAGAAACCTGATTTGCATCCAGGGGTGCTGCTGATTTGCAACAACAGTTTTACCACACCCGGTCAGACCTTAGAGGTCTCATTTTCATTGCAAAAAATTTGATGTGCATCTGCTGCAATTTTCTTGCTTAAAAGAGCTATAAGTTGCACATCTGGTGACTCCAAGGAAGAAGAATCAACTGGTTTTAGCAGTGCAAACCTGAAAACTCATGAGAAGAATCACTACAAGGTCAAGAGCTGGAGAAGAAGAGGTGTTGTTTGAATATCTGTAGTTATCTCCAAGAGTAAGGAAAAGTGGGAGGAGAATCCAAAGGTTTCCATCTCCACCAAACAGAACTCTCTCAACTCCTCCACCTGGTAGGCCTTTCATTCAATCAATAAGGGTTCGAAGTCCAATTAGAATGGCACAAAACAACCCCTATGTCAATTTCACTGGCAGCAGCCCACTTGCTCTCAATGCAAAAAATCCAATTCCAATTGCAGCCTTGAAGAACATTCCATACTTCACTGGAGAGAATCAGACTACTCCTGGTGATCATGTTAAAGACATTGCCAACCTTTGTGCAATTCATGAAATCAATGAGATGCAAGTTGCTGTCAAATTGCTGGCATCTTCATTCAAGGGGAAGGCTTTGCAATGGTTTAGAAGCCTTGCCTCAGGTTCTATTCAAAATTAGAACCAGCTATGTGTAGCACTTCATGAGCAATTCGGAGAGAAGGGAGACAACTTGTATCTTTTGGAGCAGCTGACAACCATCAAGAGAGCTCCCAATGAGTAGCTAACTGATTTCAACTTTAGATTTCAAAGGACTTGGGAGAGAATTCCAGTGGCAGTCAGGCCAACAGCAGAAGGTGCTTTTCTTTACTATCTCAAATCTCTAAATTCTGATATTTCTATGTTAATTCAGTCCATGGGGGGCACAACTATCCCCATTGCTTATAGCATTGCCATTAGAGCTGAAAATTGTTTGATCCAAGCTGGCAAACTAGCCCCTAGACCTCCCATTCCATTGTTTCCAAGTTTAGAGATCCCAAACACTAATCAAGCACCTAATTTGGCTCCTTCTCTCACTCCTAGAAATCAGAATTCAAGTGAAGCTTCCACTTCACCTTCTAGTGCCTCAAATGAACTTCAAGAAGTCATGAAGCAATTGCAAAATTTAGGTAATGAGCTAGTTACTCTCAAGAGGCAACAAGCTCAAAGTTTTAGACCTTCCTTCCAGCCTCAAGCTCAGCCTAACAGACAACCATATCAACCTCATAGACCACCCAATCTAGCTGCAAATCTAAATCAAGCAAGGCCTCCTGCCAACAGACCATTTCAGCCCTATAATCCAAATGCTATATCTTCCTCTAGGGCATTGGTGCCAACCACAAACAACGTTGCTCAGGAGTATGATTGGTGTTTCCATGCAATGAACCTCACAACCAATCTATGTGTTTCAACGGTTGCCTTGAATCAAGCATTAATGGTGACAACTACTGGTGTGGAGGGTGAGGGCAGTCAAGGAAACAACCAACAACAAGAAACATTCCAGCAGCAATCAGCTCCAAATGACACCACACTTGTGAACTGACAGGCAGAGGATTTTTGTGGCATAAATCAAATAGTCTCTCAAGGTGTTGAAGCCAACCCAAGGTCAAAAAGAAGGAATTTGGGTGAAGAACAACCATTAGCTCCAACCAATCCACAACCTTTTATGGCTCCACAAATGGTTGGCAAACAAAATCCAGTTGTAAATGCACAAGGGCAGCCAAGAATAGCTTCTAGACCAACTCAAATACCAGTTGTTGCTGCCCACATGCAAGGGATGAATATGCAAACCAAGGAACGGCAAAGAGATCCTTCATCACCATTTAATATCATTGATCAAGTGAAGAAGACAAATGTAAATATATCAATGTGGGAATCCCTATCTATCCCAGGCCAGAGAGATTTGCTACAAGCTGCCATGAAGGACTGGCCAACTTCAAATCATCAAGTCCAAATGCAAGAGAAAGTGCTCACAAATGTTGCCCAGCCTGAAGGGAATCATGGAGGACAGTAAGGTAAAATTTTGAAACCCCCTCCTTTTTATAAATGTCTACCTTTGAAATCCTCAACTGATGGTACCCATACTTGAGATCAATCTTAGAGAAAATTGTGGGTCCCTTCATTTGATCAAACAAGTCATCAATACAAGGAAGAGGATAATGATTCTTGATCGTTACCTAGTTCAGCTGGCGGTAATCAATACACAACTGCAAGGATCCATCCTTCTTCTTCATAAAGATCATAGGTGTACCCCAAAGGGATACATTAGGACGGATAAGGCCTTTCTCCAAAAGGCCCTCAAGATGCAACTTGAGCTCATAGAGCTCTGGGGTGGTCATCTAATAAGGTGCTTGTGAGTTAAGCTCTTCTTCAGGAACTAGATCTATATGAAAATCAATCTCACATGGGAGTGGAAACCTTGGTAGCTCCCCTAGAAAGACATCTACAAACTCTCTCAAAATGGGATGATCATCTAGTGATGGTCCACTACCCCCATCCTCTGATCTGTCACTAACTGTAATAGCATACATTTCACAACCCCATCACACACACCACTTAAGCTGCATAATGGAGATGGTGTGAATGGAAACGGGTCTCCTAACCCCTGAAATCATCAACTCTACTCCCAAATCATTTACACAAGATATAGTATTGTGATAACAATCCATCTTGGCACTATGTACAGATAACCAATCCATACCCAAATGACTCCATACGAGCCCAAAGGAAGGATATGGAGATATGAGGTAGTGGTGAAAGGTCCCAAATCCACTACACACTCCTTAACTAAGGAGTCTACAGAGATCTTGGCTCCAGAAGCCATCTCGAAATCCCAACTATGACTCTACGTAACTACTACCAGCCTGCATCGCTCTACTAAAGATGGTGCAATGAAAGAATCAGAAGAACCATAATAAAAAAATATAGAGGTAGGAATACCACCAATGCTACTTGTGGTCTCAATGATTGTGCTCTGATGCTCTACCTAATGGTTCTCAACCGCTACATAAATCCTGTGGCTACTTCCCATGTCACCAACAATTGACTCTAAAATCTATGTCGTACCCTTATTGTTAGGGTTCTATGGGAAATATCTCCAAAAATGTCCATCAACTCCACAACCAAAACATCCTCCCTAATGAGTAGCACCTCCAGTAGGTGCCCTAGAAGTCTATGGTGTGGATCTTGATGATCTAGCTATGGTTTTTTGAGGTCTCTTCTAGTGAGTTCTCACTGACTGAGCTCTAGATCTACCCTATGTCCTGATGGGACCCTTAGGATGAGGCCCCGTACTCTAACCTATCTATGCATCAACTCTCTGTGGAGGTCTATGAGGTGGGTGGGACTGTTGCTACTGTTGGTACTGATGTTGTGGCCTAAAGGATGATTGTGTTATACTCTGGCCACCATGAGGAAGGGGTACTGACCCCCTCGATCTACCATCCTACATCTGTTGTATGTAGGTGCAGACTCGGTCTCTAGCCTATTGGGTATTTCCCTAAGTCTCCTCTGTAATATAGGCCTTCTCGATAGCCTCAGCTAAATTCTTTGGGGCAGTGGATCTGCACAACACCTCTAATATCTAAATTCAGGCCCTGAATGAACCTATTAATCTACACCTGCTCATCCTGCATAAACTCTACATACTGGAGTAGATCTGGAAATCTACTCTCATACTCTGCTACAGAAAGTGATACTTGTCAGAGGTCATGGAATTCGTCAATCCTCTACCGTATGAACTTCTGTGACAAATACTTTCTCCTGAATCTCTCCTCAAATAGCTCCCAGATCACTGTCTCTGAATCTACATGGACCTTATGCTCCTCTATCCTCCACCATACTCCTACTCCATCCCTCAATAGACGGATCACAACATGAGCTTTCGTGTTGCTAGAATAAGGAAAATTTGAAGCAATGCTCAAGCTCACTAGCCAGGCATTCTTCTTGAAATCCACCGGTGTCACATAAGTAATGTGAGGGTTGAAGCTATAGGATCTCCCTGATGTTGATATGTTGTTGTAGTCTGGCGGCCTCTAGGTCTCTATGCACACTCATCCCTAAGCTTAGGGCTCCAATACCTCTCTCTATACGCTAGAGCTCTATCACCCTCTCTCCTAGGTGGTGACTCCTCTCTGACTGACTCTACATGGGATTTCTTCTTCTATTGCTCCTCGCTAAGTTGAGGAGATACCCAACCCTCGATAGAAGGGGCTATGTCGTGACTGGTTGCTTTTCCTCTCCTACACCTTCGCATAACGCGACATTGACATCTGGAAGAGTCTACAAGATCTAGGGTAGATCGAATATGCTACACCTTGATCCACCGGTGGTGGTTGGTGGTGGTGATTCTGAGTCTCTGTGAAGGTCCTTCACTCCATCTGCCCTCCTTCACAAACCAAAACGAGAGTTAGTGTTATTTTTCTCAGTTTTACACAACTTCCATGTTCTTACTAAACTATACAAATCTAGCCAAGGTATTTTCTAGGTTTAAGAAGTGTGATTGCTAAATTAAGTTCATGTCCCACGTTTTCTCGTGTTGCCCACGGTAAAGGGGATTTTGACCACTACTCTAAAATGAAATACGAGATGATCCAGGGAATGTTTGTAACCATTATATTGGTTGGGGCCCTCACTTCTCTTTTACATTTAACCCATTGGCCACTTTGGGAAACAATTCAAGGTTTCCCGCAAAAGACCACCCAATTCGATACGGAAATGGTGGCTGGATGTTATTTTCTCAGCAGGCTTAGGGCCAAAATCTCCCTTTGGCGCCATTTGACCAAGTGCCAAAATATAAACCTCCCATGACACTCGATGCTCCGTCATGACACATGTCACACTATATTGGTTTTACAGGCCTTCGCTTCAAATTTTTCTTTTCACGCCGTGACCAACTTTGGAAATTTCACCAAGATTCTCCAGCACCTCAACATCATGCAATGGAACATTTCTATTGGCCTCGAAGCCTTATCAGAAAAACTTCCCTTCAAACACTACCGCAAGCCCTACTTTCACACTCACAAGGAGTTAGGAGGAAATGTACCTTTTGGCAAGGTGTGAGAAAAAATTATCTAATCTGTTGAAACCATTACCTTAGAAAACTTGAGTTCCTGAAAAGTGAAAAATTTGACTGAGGCACAACGAAGGCAGGCTGTGTGATGAAGTTATCCAAAAATAAAGTAGTAGGGGGTTATTTTGGATAACAATTTTGGCGGACTAGGGGGTCATCTTCCTCACTAGATGCGTGACCAAACGGCATGAAGCAACTCCACTAGGAAATGGAGTCATCAACTTAACTTACTTTTTACTTCTCCACTCAGTAGAAAATATCTAAAAAGAAGATGTGAAGTAGACACTACTTGATCTGGACCCCATGGCCTGCAAAAAGATGCATTCCTTGGGACAACCAAACTTTCGTTGCAACGAACCTTAGGGAAATGTTAAAAACTAAGCTACAACAAAACAATGTGACCAAGCACTTGGAGGAATGAAAATATAAACGAATATGTAAAGTGAGAGTTTCCCTTTCTAGTAGTAATGCTTTAGATGGATTCCATTAACTTAGCAGCGTATTTTCACCACCCAAAGTAGACCTTGGCAGGCATTATTGGTTTTACAGTAGGTTGAACATCGTAGGGGCAACTCCAAATGGAAGCAAACTTGATGCTCATGGCTTGCTCAGTATCAATCCATTTCAACACTAAATCCACACATGGAAGTTCTAGCTTAGCTTCTTCTCCCCGAGTTTTGCTCAAAATTGTCCTTCTCACATTTTAATAAGGTTGACATGATTCTCTAATTTTGTGGAGTTCATAACAAAATATGCAATGCTAACCTACATGGGTTCAAACTTAAATCCAATTGCTTCCATGAGTCCACTGTTGGCACATCCAGGACATAGCAAGAATTCCCTCTCTCCCCTCACATGTCTGAATCGAGAGGACCAGTGGATCTGTGGGAGTATTCATATCACGCCCATTAGAAGCTGATTGGAGCGCTAGTGTGCCAAGTTCTATGATTTTCTCCAGAGTCCTTTGATAATTCTTTAATAGAATGCTTGGTGGATACCTTGGCCCCATTACCCGCGGGTCATAATTTGATTGAAGTGCTCAGAAGCGTTCCTATTCTCTACAGCGCCATCAATTACCTTTGATCCCAATGAATGCCATGTATTATATGATTATTATAGTGGTAGGTTATGCAATTGGTTACTCTCCCCTCATCGAAGTCTAGACTGCTGATTAATTTGCCTCTTGGAGTGCCAACGCATCAGTCCCTTTGGTGAAGTAGTCTATTGACTGTTGAATCCCACTTGTGTCCCTGGCGTTGAGTTTGGATACTGTCTCAATGCCTCAAACCCCAATGTATTCAGGATAGTTCAACTGAGATGGGTGCAATGGAAGGCTGCTAATCTTTCTTTCCTCGGGAAGAATGCACGATTCTTGCACCTCTTGATAAAGCATAACATATAAACACCTTGGGCCAATACTCGGCATCAAATTCATGATCTGGAGGGATGTCACTTTGGAAAAAAAATGAACCCCAACTAATTACATTGGACTCTTCTAACATTCTCTTAATCTGATTTTCCCAATGCCTCTTCGAACCTCCCTTGCTCTTCCTTTTTGAATACGACACCCTTTTTAACAAGGTGCATATGATAGCGGCAATCTGAGTGTCTCGCTTGGCTTTGTTCATGTCTGGAGGGATAGACTGTTGTAAGAAGAGTGCATCATGTCTTGGTCCAGCAAGGAGGAGCACACCCTTCTCTTCTTACACCTCTTTGTTCTTGGTTGTTTCCAACCCAAAAACAAAAATCCTTCTATTTGATTGATGTCATGATTTGCTCAAGACCAGTTGTTACACTCCTTTCTTTGACCGCTTGGTGACTTTGATCTCAATAGTCATTACTCCATGACCTGAGTAATCCACCCGGACACCTTTCATTACATCTTTGTTGAGAAGGATGGTGTCCAGTCTTAACTCCCACATGAGAAACCAGTAGTTGAACCTTGTTGTTTGCAAGTCGCTGCTTAACTTTCTTCAAGCACCTAATTGGCTCCTCTCTCACTCCTAGGAAATCAGAATTCCAAGTGAAGCCCACTTCACCTTCTAGTGCATCAAATGAACTTCAAGAAGTCATGAAGCAATTGCCAAAATTAGGTGGTATGCGATAGCTCTATAAAGAGGCAACAAGCTCAAAGTTTCGACCTTCCTTCCAGCTCAAGCTCAGCCTCCAGGACAACCCATACTCAACCTCAGAGGCACCACCACAATCTAGCTGGCAAATCTAAATTCACGCAAGGGGCCTCCTGCCAACAGACCCATTTCAGCACCTATAATCCATGCATATCTTCATCTAGGGCATTGGTGCCAACACAAACACCGTGCTGCAGGAGTATGTTGGTGTTTTCCATGCAATGAACCTCACAACCAATCTATTGTTTTCAACGGTGCCTTGAATCAAGCATTAATGGTGAACAACTACTGGTGTGGAGGGGTGAGGGCAGGCAAGGAAACAACCAACAACAAGAAACATTCCAGCAGCAATCAGCTCCAAATGACACCACACTTGTGAACTGACAGGCAGAGGATTTTGTGGCATAAATCAAATAGTCTCTCAAGGTGTTGAAGCCAACCCAAGGTCAAAAAGAAGGAATTTGGGTGAAGAACAACCATTAGCATCCAACCAATCCACAACCTTTATGGCTCCACAAATGGTTGGCAAACAAAATCCAGTTGTAATGCACAAGGGCAGCCAAGAAATAGCTTCTAGACCAACTCAAATACCAGTTGTTGCTGCCCACATGCAAGGGATGAATATGCAAACCAAGGAACGGCAAAGAGATCCTTCATCACCATTTAATATCATTGATCAAGTGAAGAAGACAAATGTAAATATATCAATGTGGGAATCCCTATCTATCCCAGGCCAGAGAGATTTGCTACAAGCTGCCATGAAGGACTGGCCAACTTCAAATCATCAAGTCCAAATGCAAGAGAAAGTGCTCACAAATGTTGCCCAGCCATGAAGGGAATCATGGAGGACAGTAAGGTAAAATTTTGAAACCCCCTCCTTTTTATAAATGTCTACCTTTGAAATCCTCAACTGATGGTACCCATACTTGAGATCAATCTTAGAGAAAATTGTGGGTCCCTTCATTTGATCAAACAAGTCATCAATACAAGGAAGAGGATAATGATTCTTGATCGTTACCTAGTTCAGCTGGGCGGTAATCAATACACAACTGCAAGGATCCATCCTTCTTCTTCATAAAGATCATAGGTGTACCCCAAAGGGATACATTAGGACGGATAAGGCCTTTCTCCAAAAGGCCCTCAAGATGCAACTGAGCTCATAGAGCTCTGGGGTGGTCATCTAATAAGGTGCTTGGTGAGTTAAGCTCTTCTTCAGGAACTAGATCTATATGAAAATCAATCTCACATGGGAGTGGAAACCTTGGTAGCTCCCCTAGAAAGACATCTACAAACTCTCTCAAAATGGGATGATCATCTAGTGATGGTCCACTACCCCCATCCTCTGATCTGTCACTAACTGTAATAGCATACATTTCACAACCCCATCACACACACCACTTAAGCTGCATAATGGAGATGGTGTGAATGGAAACGGGTCTCCTAACCCCTGAAATCATCAACTCTACTCCCAAATCATTTACACAAGATATAGTATTGTGATAACAATCCATCTTGGCACTATGTACAGATAACCAATCCATACCCAAAATGACTCCATACGAGCCCAAAGGAAGGATATGGAGATATGAGGTAGTGGTGAAAGGTCCCAAATCCACTACACACTCCTTAACTAAGGAGTCTACAGAGATCTTGGCTCCAGAAGCCATCTCGAAATCCCAACTATGACTCTACGTAACTACTACCAGCCTGCATCGCTCTACTAAAGATGGTGCAATGAAAGAATCAGAAGAACCATAATAAAAAAATATAGAGGTAGGAATACCACCAATGCTACTTGTGGTCTCAATGATTGTGCTCTGATGCTCTACCTAATGGTTCTCAACCGCTACATAAATCCTGTGGCTTACTTCCCATGTCACCAACAATTGACTCTAAATCTATGTCGTACCCTTATTGTTAGGGTTCTATGGGAAATATCTCCAAAAATGTCCATCAACTCCACAACCAAAACATCCTCCCTAATGAGTAGCACCTCCAGTAGGTGCCCTAGAAGTCTATGGTGTGGATCTTGATGATCTAGCTATGGTTTTTTGAGGTCTCTTCTAGTGAGTTCTCACTGACTGAGCTCTAGATCTACCCTATGTCCTGATGGGACCCTTAGGATGAGGCCCCGTACTCTAACCTATCTATGCATCAACTCTCTGTGGAGGTCTATGAGTGGGTGGGACTGTTGCTACTGTTGGTACTGATGTTGTGGCCTAAAGGATGATTGTGTTATACTCTGGCCACCATGAGGAAGGGGTACTGACCCCCTCGATCTACCATCCTACATCTGTTGTATGTAGGTGCAGACTCGGTCTCTAGCCTATTGGGTATTTCCCTAAGTCTCCTCTGTAATATAGGCCTTCTCGATAGCCTCAGCTAAATTCTTTGGGGCAGTGGATCTGCACAACACCTCTAATATCTAAATTCAGGCCCTGAATGAACCTATTAATCTACACCTGCTCATCCTGCATAAACTCTACATACTGGAGTAGATCTGGAAATCTACTCTCATACTCTGCTACAGAAAGTGATACTTGTCAGAGGTCATGGAATTCGTCAATCCTCTACCGTATGAACTTCTGTGACAAATACTTTCTCCTGAATCTCTCCTCAAATAGCTCCCAGATCACTGTCTCTGAATCTACATGGACCTTATGCTCCTCTATCCTCCACCATACTCCTACTCCATCCCTCAATAGACGGATCACAACATGAGCTTTCGTGTTGCTAGAATAAGGAAAAATCTTGAAGCAACTGCTCAAGCTCACTAGCCAGGCATCTTCTTGAAATCCACCCGTGTCACCTAAGTAATGTGAGGGTTGAAGCTATAGGATCTCCCTGATGTGATATGTTGTTGTAGTCTGGCGGCCTCTAGGTCTCTCTGCACACTCATCCCTAAGCTTAGGGCTCCAATACCTCTCTCTATACTCTAGAGCTCTATCACCCTATCTCCTAGGTGGTGACTCTTCTCTGACTGACTCTACATGGGATTTCTCTTCTCTATGCTCCTCGCTAAGTTGAGGAGATACCTAACCCTCGATAGAAGGGGCTATGTCGTGACTGGTTGCTTTTCCTCCTCCTAACCCTTCGCATAAAGCGACATTGACATCTGGAAGAGTCTACAAGATCTAGGGTAGAATAATTGCTACACCTTGATCCACCGGTGGTGGTGGTGGTGGTGATTCTGAGTCTCTGTGAAGGTTCCTTTCACTCCATCTGACCCTCCTTCACAAACCAAAACGAGAGTTAGTTTATTTTTCTAAGTTTTACACAACTTCCATGTTTACTAAAATATACAAATTCTAGCCAAGTTATTTTCTAGGTTTAAAAGTGTGCTACATTTAAGTTTCATGTCCCAAGTTTTATAGTGTGCCCAATGGTCAAGGATTTTGAACCACTACTCTAAAATGCAATACGAGATGCTCCGGGACATGTGTCACCATTATATTGGTTGTGGGCCCTCACTTCATATTTTACCTTTACACCATTTGGCCACTTTGGGAAACAATTCAAGGTTTCCCCGCCACTCGGACCCCCACTTCCGATAGGACATGTGGTGGCATGTTATTTCTCAGCAGGCTTTAGGGCCAAAATCTCCCCTTTGCGCCATTTGACCAAAGTGTCAAAACTCAACCTCCCCTTGACACTCGCTGCTCCGTCATGACACATGTCACCACTATATTGGTTACAGGCCTTCGCTTAAAATTTTTCTTTTAACGCCGCTGACCACTTTGGAAAATTTCACCAAATTCTCCCAGCACCTCCAACCTCCACTGCCACATGGAACATTTCTATTGGCCTCGAGCCTTCTCAGAAAAAATTTCCCTTCAAAACTCCGCCAAGCCATAACTTGAAAAATACAAGGAGTTAGGAGGAAATTTTTACCTTTTTGGAAAGGTGAGAAAATTATCTATCTGTTGAAACCATACCTAGAAAAAATTGAGTTCCTGAAAAGTGGAAAAATTTGACTGAGGCACAAAAGAAGGAAAGGATGAAGTTATCCAAAATAAGTAGGGGGCTTATTTTGGATAACAATTTTGGCGACTCAGAGGGGTCATCTTCCTACTAGATGAAGTGACCAACTGCCTGAAGCAATCCATTAGGAAATGGAGTCATCAACTTAACTACTTTTTACTCTCAACTCATTAGAAAATATCTAAAAAGAAGATTGTGAGAGTAGAACATTACTTTGATCTGGAACATGGCCTGCAAAAGATGCATCCTTGGGACAACAAAACTTGTGCCAAAGAACTTAGGGAAATGTAAAACTAAGCTACAACAAAACAATGTGCACAAGCACTTGGAGGAATGAAAATATAAACTAATATGTACAAGGTGAGGAGTTTCCCTTCTAGTAGTAATGCTTTAGATGGATTCCATTAACTAGAATCTGTATTTTTTCACCATCCAAAGTAGACAATTGGAAGGCATTATTGTTTTTACATTATGTGACCATGTAGGGGCCACTCCAAATGGAATCAAACTTTGAATGCCTTCATGGCTTTGCTCAGTATGAATCCCATTTCAACACTAAATATCCAACTTGGAAGGTTCTAGCCTTAGCTTTCTTATCAAAGATTTTTTTGATCAAATCTTGGTCCTTCTCCATTTATTAGGTTGCATGATCTCTAATTTCTTGGAGTTCTACCAACTCTGCATATCTAACCTCCATGGGTTCAAACTCTAACAATTCCAATTGCTTCATGAGTTCCAATGTTGGCAACTCAAGTGACATAGGCAAGATTACCTCTCTCCCATAAACATGTCTGAATAGAGAGTTACCAGTGGATCTCTTGGGAGTTATCCTATCAGCCCATAGAGCTGATTTGAGCTTAGTGTGCCAAGTTCTCTGATTTTCATCAAGAGTCCTCTTGATAATTCTTAATAGATTCTTTTTGGTGGATTCAACTTGGCCATTACCCTGAGGGTAATAATTTGATGAAGTGCTCAGATAGATCCTATTTCTAATAGCCCATTCAATTACCTTTGATCCTATGACTGCCAATGCATTATATGATATTATAGTGGTAGGTATGCCAAATTTGGTTACTATCCCCTCATAGAAGTCTAGAATGCTAGATTCATTTGCCTCTTTGAGTGCCACTGCCTCAGTCCATTTGGTGAAGTAGTCTATTGCTGTTAGAATCCACTTGTGTCCCTGGCTTGAGTTTGGATTAATGTCTCCAATGAATTCCAAACCCCAATGTATGAATGGCTAGTCAACTGAGATTGGGTGCAATGGAAGGGCTGCTAATCTTTCCTTTCCTGTGAAGAATGCACGATTCTTGCACCTCTTGATCCATGCATAACAATCACTAAACACCTTGGGCCAATAATAGGCATCCTTCATGATCTTGAGGGATGTCACTCTTGGAACAAAATGAACCCCAACTAATCTACCATGGAACTCTTCTAACATTCTCTTAATCTGATTTGTCCCAATGCATCTTAGCAACACTCCATTGATATCCTTTTTGAATAAGACACAATCAACAAGTGCATATGGAATAGCCTGCAATCTGAAGTGTCTTCTCTTGGCTTTGTTCATCTCTGGAGGGCATAGACCTGTTTGTAAGAAGTGCATCATGTCTTGGGTCCAGCAAGGAGTGAGCATACCACCATTCTCTTCTTGAACACCTATTTGTTCTTGGTTGTCTTACAACACAAAAACAACATCCTTCTCTTTGCTTGCTTTCATTGATTTGCTCAAGACCAGTTGCTTACACAATCCCTTTCTTTGGACCAGCTTGGTGACTTTGATCTCAATGTCATACTCCATGACATGAGTAATCCACCCTGCACATTTTTCATTTACATCTTTGTTGAGAAGGAAGTCTTTAACTCCCACATGAGAAACCAGTAGTTGAACCTTGTTGTTTGAAAGTAGATGCTTAAATTTCTTCAAGCTCCTAATCACTGTAAGAACATGCTTCTCAATGAAGTAATATCTCACCTCATAGTCCTCCAAGCTTTGGCTAAAGAAGGCAATTGTCTGGTCTGCATTTTCTTTGTTCTGTTGTACTAAAATTGTAGAAATTGTATCATCACCTCCAAATGCATAAAGGATGAAATATTTAGAGAATTCTAGGTTAATGAGAGTTGGAGATTGTGAGATAGCCTCTTTTTTTGCCTCAAAACTTTCCTTACCTTCAACTGTCCATTTGAAAGCCATACCTTTCTTCAACATCATGGTTATTGGCTTGATAAGGGCTACAAAATCTGGAACAAACCTTCGAACAAAATTGATTCTTCCCAAGAAAATTTGAAGGGACTTATTATGACTTGGTAATGGTAGTGCTTTTATTGCTTCAACCCTTTCTGGATAAATTACTAATCCCTCTTTGGAAACAATGTGGCCTAGGAGATTTCCTTCATGAGCTAGAAAAATACATTTTTTGGGATTCAAGGATACCCCAAATCTTCTACATATTTGGAACACTTGTCTCAAATGAAAGAGATGATCTGCTGCACTTTTAGAAAATACAGTAATATCATCTAGGTATATCAGCACTATTTTATTGATCAATCCCTTAAACACCATATCCATTTCCCTTTGGAAGGTAGCTCTGGCATTAGACAGCCCAAATGGCATCTTCCTATATGCATAGGTTACCCATTTGGTGGTGAAGGTTGTTTTAACTGATCATCCTCCTTTACCATGATCTGATTATACCCTGAATAACTATCTAGTAATGAAAACCTCTTAGAGCCAGCAACAACTTGCAAAATATGCTCCATAGAAGGAAGTTGGTAGTGATCCTTGAGGGATGCTCTATTCAAATCTCTAAAGTCTACACACAACCTAATTTCTCCACTCTTCTTTCTAACTAGAACCAAATTTGTAACCCAGTTTGAATGCTTGATGGGGAATATGATACTTTCCTCTATTAACTTATTAAATTCCTTCTTCAGGAGAGGCTCCATGTGTGGATTGTCCGGTCTTTGTTTTTGCCTGATGGGTTTATCTCTTGGATCTAATTCAATTGTGTGTTGAGCTAGCTTGGGATTGAATCCTCTCAAGTCTTCATATCTCTAAGAAAAACATCTGGGAACTCTCAAAAAAGTTTCATGAACTCATACCTTTATTTCTTGGTTGCCACTTTACCAATTTGAAGTGATTTTCCTTCTCCTATCAAGATGGGCACTGAATCTTCTCCCTTGACTTGGATGTTTTCTTTCTCCTTCCTAAATTGATCATTAGGATTAAAGATGAACTCCAAAGTGACAAGTCCTTTTGGTGGTTTGTTGGTTCTCAACTATACCACTTGATCACCATACTGCTGTTATAACTTTTCCTAATTTTTGGCTAAGAACTCAGCTTCTTCTTGCAAGAAATTGATGATTTTTTGGTCACTCTCAAACACTTGCCAACTTACATTATTGTCTGGAACTGATGGCCTTACAATCACATGAATGTTTTGCTGCATTTTATTTTCCTTAATACTCTCCACAGCATCAAAATTTGATCCAACTATTGCAAGCCTATCAATAGCTTGGTTTTCTTTCCTAGGGATGGAGTTGATGCCAAAGCCCTCAAAATCCTCAATGAGGTCCCATACCTTATTCTTATAACTCTTGAGCACTTCATTCTTGGTAGTATGTTGTCCCCTAACTTGATTAACAATCAGCTCACTATCATGAAATACTTGTAAGTTTTTTATTCCTCTCTTCCTCAACCAATGTAATCCATGTATCAAAGCTTCATATTCAGTAGTGTTATTAGAGCATGTAAACTGAAATCTAAAAGCTGAATAATACTTAATGCCTTGAGGTGAAACAAGCATAGCTCCCGCTCCCGCACCTTGTGTACTTCTTGATCCATCAAAGAACAGCTGCCATACCTCATTGTCATCTCTATGGTTTGGCTTGGTGATGTTAGGAATTGGCTGATTCTCTTCATGCATATAATAAACTCCTAGTTCAGAATTCTCTATCTCCTTGTAGGGATCAAAAGCATGTATTTTTCTTGCCCATTCATCAAGAGTCAAATATGGGATGCTTCCAACTTTGGTGTCAGCTTCATGTGTGCTCGAATAATCCTCTTGATGAAATGTTGAACAATTGGCATTGATTAGGCTTGGAGTATGAGGCTCAATGTGAAATTTTGCAATAGGTTCAAACCTGATTGTGGCCTTGGCTCCATATTTTGTCCTAAATAACATGTGTGACCAATCAGCAAATAAATAGCCTCCAATTCTAGCTATGAAATCCCTCGACAAACATATGGCAAAGAGTGGTGGTAAATCTATCACCGACACATCTTACAAAATAGTGACATTGGGGCATGCATGCAAAGTGAGGATCAAATCTTTAATTACCCCAACTGTTGTTGTTGTTGTCACATCTAGTTGTACCACCCCTTTGGAGATGACTTCATATTAAAGGCCCAGATGATCAGCTATTTGCTTGGGCATCACAAAACTACTTGCCCCATAATCAATCATACAATTGTGTACTATTTTATCGCCAATGATCAATGAAACATAGAATGGAGGGGTATTAAAAACTTTACCTTGCTATCCTCCAAGCTTCCCCTCAAGCTGAGTAGAAATTGTGAGTACCTTCTCTTACATATGAGCTTGTTGATTTGAGGTTGACCAATTCTTCATGGTAGCTTGTAGTAGATCCTTTTGGCCTGGGATGGATAGTGAGTCCCACATAGATATGTTCACATTTTTCTTCTTCATTTGTTCAATGATGTCGAATGGGGATGAAACATCTCTTTGTTTCCCCTTAGTCTACACATTATTTTGTTGTACATAGGCTGCAACAGCTGGCATTTGAGATGGTCTAGAAGATGGCTTGGGCTGTCCTTGCACATTTGGAACTACATTTTGCTTGCCAACACCTTGTGGGGTGATGGAAGGTTGTGGATCACCTGGAGCTAATGAATTCCCTTCACCAATATTCCTCTTCTTTGACCGTGTGTTAGCTACTATATTCTAAGAAATTGTTTTACTCATACCACAAAAATATTCAGCCTGCCAATTCACAAGTGTAGTCTCATTTGGAGTTGTATTTTGCTGAGATGTTCCTTGTTATTGGTTTGTTTCTTGACTCACCTCACTCTCTACACCAGTTTCTGTCACCATCAAATCTTGGTTTAAAGCACCATTGAAGCACATAGATTGGTTGTGAGGTTCATTGTATGGGAAACACCAATCATACTCTTGAGCTATATTATTTTTCACTGGCACTAAGGCTTTAGAGGTAGATGCAACATTGGGGTTATAGGGCTGAAATGGTCTATTAGCAGGAGGCCCTACTTGATTTCAATTTTCAATTGGACTAGATGGCTTGTTAGGCTGATATGGTTGCCTATTAGGCTGAGTTTGAGACTGATAAGAAGGTCTAAAACTTTGGGCTTGCTGCCTCTTGAGTGTAACCAACTCATTGCCTAAATTTTATAATTGTTTCATGACTTCTTGAATCTCATTTGAGGCACTAGAGGATGAAGTAGAAGTTTCATTTGAACTCTGATTTCTAGGAGTGGGAATAGGAGCTAAAGTAGGTGTTTGACTAGTGCTTGAGATTTCCATGTTTGGATATAAGGGCATAGGAGGCCTAGGTGCCAGTTTACTAGCTTGGATCAAACAATTCTTAGCCCTAATGGCGATGCTATAAGCTGCAGGTATATTTGCACCTCCCATGGATTGGATTAACATAGAAATGTAAACATTTAAAGCTTTGAGATAGTATAAGAAAGCACCTTCAGCTGTTGTCTTTACTATCACTAGGATTCTATCCCATGTCCTTTGAAATCTAAAATTGAAGTTTGTCAACTACTCATTGGGAGCTCTCTTGATAGTTGTCAGTTGTTCCAATAGAGAAAAATTGTCTCCCTTTTCTCAAAACTGATCATGGAGAGCTATGCACAACTGGTTCTAATTTTGGATAGAGCCTTCCTCAAGGCTCCTGAACCATTATAAGGCTTTCCATTTGAATGAAGATGCTAGCAATTTGACAGTAATTTACATCTCAACAACCTCATGGATTACACAAACATTAGCAATGTCTTTGACATGATCACCAGGAGTGGTTTGATTTTCCCCAGTAAAGTATGGGATATTCTTCAATGTTGCAATTAGAACTAGGTTTTGTGCATTGAGAGAAAGTTGGCTACTACCAGTGAATTTGACATAAGGATTGGGTTGTGCCATTCTGATTGGCCTGAGAACCCTTGTTGATTGGATGAAAGGTCTACTAGGTGGAGGAGTTGATAGAATTCTATTTGGTGGAGATGGGGACCTTTGAATTATTCTTCCCCTCTCTCTTCTTCCTAGGGATAATTACAGATACTTAGACAATCCCTCTTCTCTAGCCCTTGACCATGTTTGGATCCTTCTCATGAATCTTTAGACATGGACTGCTAAAACCAGTTGATTTTATCCTTTTGGAGTCGTCAGATGTTTAAATCAGCGCTCTTTTTAAGCAAGAAACTTATAACAAATGCACATTAACTTTGTTGTAATGAAGATGAAGACCTCTAAGGTCCCACCGGGCATGCCAAAACTGTTAGTGAAAATTCACAGCACCCCCAAATGAGTTATGAATGTTTCTTTTCTAACGAAAACTCATCTGGTGTGAATGCACAACATTGAGTTTTCTCCAATGTGTGGGACCTTGCAAGGTGAGAAAACTCTCCAGATTGAATATATTTCTTACTCCTCTATTTAGGTGTATGCATGTAATATCTGCAAAGGTTCTGATTCAAAATTCCTACTCTAAAACTACCAAGGAGACAGGGTTGAGAGAAACAAGGAAATGGAAACAAAACTAAGCAAAAAATGGAAAGGTGATACACCAAAGGAGTGCTGAACTCCTTGCTTTGAAAAAATAGACACAAATCATGAAGATACAACAACAAAACATGCATAAATTTTACAAAATACAAAGAAAGAAGAGAAGGAAACAAACCAATGCAAGATAGGATTGGAAAATCAATCACAGAGCATGTATTGTCAGTTCCAGAATTGATACAATACATTGCAGATAAAAAAGAAGGAAAAAACATGTTACAATCTCCATGGGAGGTCTGAAACTCCTTCAAATCCACCTGCTAAGGAGAAATGAAGAGCTTGCAGGAGCAAGAACATCTAACCCTTTGCAAAAGAGCCAAATTTGGCTTAAACAATAAAAAACAGAGTCCAAGAAGGAGAAACGTGGGAAAGTTGAAATGAATGGATCAACCACTAACCAAATCCATCAAAATGGCATGGGTACCCTTAAAAGTTCATTCCCCAAGATTTTTGACCATCCTGGAGAAGAATAGAAGCTATACCACATTAAAAATGGTGGTTGGATGTCGGTTCTACTCTTTTTCCCATGCCAAAGGCATTTTTTGATTTTATCTCACCAAAATCCACCAAAAAAATAAAATTGAAGATTCCATTATGTGTAGGACTTCAATATCTTTCCAATTACACCAAAATTGAGAAAAACTAAGCTCTAGTTCGAAAGATATGGCCCTCTGAAGATTTAGGGCAAAACTAATAAAATTAGGGCACAAATGGGTTTGCGGTCCGAAATTTGAATTTTCTTCCTTTTTGTAATTTTGGGAAAAAATCCCAAAAAGCTCCACTGGTCCGATCTCCACTGTCACATGGCATCATCCCATTTTTCCATGGGTTCAAACAACCATTTTACCCTTTTTTGAATTTTGGAAACATTTACAAAATTTCTCCATGCCCCCGTCGCTCGAGGACACGTGTCACCATTATATTGGTTATAGGCCCTCACTTCATATTTTACCTTTGCACCATTTGACCACTTTGGGAAAAAAATTCAAGGTTTCCCTACCACTCTTACCCTTGCTTCCGATAGGACACATGGCGGCATGTTATTTCTCATCGGGATTTCGGGCCAAAATCTCCCCTTTGCGCCATTTGACCAAAGTGTCATAACTCAACCTCCCCCCGACACCTGCTGCCCCGCCATGACACATGTCACCACTATATTGGTTTCAGGCCTTCACTTCAAATTTTTATTTTGACGCCGCTAACCACTTTGGAAAATTTCACCAAATTCTCCTAGCGCCTCCAACCTCCGCTGCCACGTGGCACATTTCTATTGCCCTTGGGCCTTCTTAGGGAAAATTTCCCTCCAAAACTCTGCCTAGCCATAACTTGAAAAATACAAGGAGTTAGGAGGAAATTTATACCTTTCTGGAAAGGTGAGAAAATTATCTATCTGTTGAAACCATACCTAGAAAGCTTTGAGTGGCTGAAAAGTGGAAAAATTTGACTGAGGCACAAAAGAAGGAAAGGATGAAGGAAAGTTAGCCAAAATGAGCAGGGGGATTATTTTGGATAACAGAAACATTCATAGGATCATCAATAAGATGGAGCATTTTCTCTTCTCTATGTAACTTGACTAAATTCCCTTCCAATGGTATATAGGCATGGAACATGTCCATTTGAACACTTTCTCCCACACTAGCAAACCATTTTATTGATAGCAACATACCTCATTTAGCAGGGAAATCAAATATAACCATATTCATAGTCAAATATTTTCTAGGATAGGGAGCAAGTTGTTCTACTAGACCTCTAACATATCGAACAATAGGTACCTCTCTTGAATCCATGGCATAACATTTTCCAAAAATTGTTGTTATTTTTTATGTCTAATTCATTCATGAATTATAAAGGCATGATATTACGTGAAGCTCCTGAATCAAACATGCAATTGTGAGGAAGTCACCCATTGACAATCAGAGTGGGAAAGAAGGGATCCACATCTAATTTGGATTCTACCAAGGATGTGCCTAAATATACTTTTGGGGGTTATTCCACATTTTCTGGGTCTTCCTTTATCTCAAATTAAGTAACACTAGGGGAGTTGCTACATTATTTGTACCTCATTCTTTGAAAACCATATCATTCTTCAGCCATAAGTATTCAAATTATCTTTTCTTGTGTTTTGGAATTCTAAGTAATTCCACAACTAGGGATAGTGATCTTTCACCTAACCTATAATTTGAGCCATATTACATGTATGCATACGTCGGGAAAGGATTTTATTGGAGGAAAGGGTGGCATAGTATGTTCTGATGGGATGTTATCACTTATTACTTGAGGTGGATGCTAGAAGTACTTGGTCTTGAAGTATTGACATGACCTTTATCAAACATACTTCTTTTAGGGTGCATGTTTGGTGATATTTGTCAAGAGAGGACATTTTTGGTTTAGGAGAAGGGACACGTCTTTTGAATTTGTTTATTCTGATGGTTATACTCTTTTTCTTGAGGGAAAAAAATCATTCATTAATAGTTTACATATCCTCTTCACAAGGGATTCCACCATCATACTTCTTAATCATTAAAGCTCTTAAGTACTCAAATTCATGATTTGGAATCTCAAATGATTGATTCATATATATATATATTAACATTAGCTATAAAAGGGAGGGAGAATACCTAATTTTTGCAAGCCCAAAACTCCTCCACATTTTTAGCATATAAAAGATCAGTTGAAAGTATGCTCCTTGCATGGTGAATCTTTCAGGATATTCCATCATGCATATATCATCTAAAACCAGATTTCCTCAGTAACATCATCATCTCTGGACAATATTCTCACAAGAGGGATGTGGAAACAAACATTTATCACTCCATTTAATGATGTAGTTATTCCTTATACCATTGATACTCATCATTTTCAATGGGTCTGGGATTGTTTTATTATCTTCAAAAGCTTGATGCTTATTTCTTGAACCCATGGGTCATTTTCCTCTTTCATCATCCCGATTATATCCTTTTGGGATTATTCCCAAATCTATTTTTTACTTGAGATCCTGGTGCTGAGATTGAGGATTTTAAACCAATACTTCCTCTACTTTAGAAAGATTATATGAGATATCTTTGACTTCTCCAACCAAATTTGTAACCACCTCTTCTAATTCGACTACCTTACTTACCTGAGGATTTCTTTGGATTATTAATCTTGACATATTCCCTCTTTGGAGGCTTCCCAGATGCTTTAATATTGTTCTCAATTTGTACAGCCATAGTGAAATCCTACCTCAAATTTTTAGGGTTTTTTCCTTAGATAATAAGCTTCTTTCATATCAAAGGAATACAAGTATTTAATCAGGAAAGAATCATCACTAGGCCTTATATTATTTAGGAATCTAGTCAAATTTTTATTCAACCTAGTATTAAAGTCTTGTACACACATCATTAGGATTCTTTTATTGATATTTTCAAACTCTGATAAAATAATCCTACGGTCTAGTCTTATCACCATATCTGGAGTTTGAATGCATTCTTCATTTCAACCCAAGAATCAATTAAATTTTTTGACGACAAATTATACCATTCATTGACATCTTCTTCTAATATATGTATGAAGAACTTAACATAAGCATATCCTCTTGCTCTACCTCATAGTAATCCATAGAACATTCTAAAAAAATATAAGATGTTGATCCCCTCTTATAGACATTATTTTCCCTTAGAAATATAGGTAATCATAATTCTAATTTCATTTAGGCACTTCATTAGTGATAGTCCCACCATTTCATGGAAACTTACTAGTCTATAAGTAGTAACAAAAAAAGGATCCACTTAGTCAAGGTTGTTCCATATTATTTAGTGGAATTATTTTCAAAAGAAGGGCTGAAATGGTGGGGAACTGGAGGTCTTCTGGGCTATATATAGTATGATCCAAAAAATGGAAATCTTTTGGGGACTCAATTTCACAAAAGAATATAAGCTTATGAATTAAAATAGTAAGGGAGATAAGGAGTACCTTTATTATTTATAGATGGTGATCCTTTTTGAAATAATGAATGCAAATATTCTTGAGTACTACCTGAATCAGAGTTGTCAGATGTGATAGAGTAATACTCCACCAAAGGTGGATCAAATTCAACAAGGTTGAATAATATTCTTCTTCGAATCCTTTGACCACCCACTAGTTTGTATATCTACTTCCTTATTTTACTATGTATTATCAATACTCTAGGAGTAATCTTCTGGTGCAATCATATTTTAAAAAGGATCTTCATCCTTCTAGCTATGTAAAGGGGTGAGTTAATTTAGAAAAGGAGTAAAATATTTTCATTGGTATAACCCATATTTTATTTCAAATGATGGAGCTTCAAGACTAAGTCCTTACACCTTACATGTATAGATTAACTGAACAATTTATTGAAAGGATATCTTCAAAAACTAAGAGGTTGATACTTTGCAGATCTTTATGAATTTTCCAACGTTTTTAAGTTGTCAACTTCCAGTATACTCAAATAATTCTCCAAGATTTATGGAAGATCCTATTTGTATTTGGAAATTTATGGATTATTCTTTGTAGACTGGTCTATATTTGTTTAATCTTGGAAAATCTATGCAAATTTATGTATTTTGAACCTTTCATAGAGAAAAGAAGACCCCGAATGTGGTGCCAGATAGATGTGTTAGTCCTCAATTCTATACCCCCTTGTGGCCTAATAACATTATCTTAGCAAAGGGGGATGCTTGGATAGTGGTATATAAGATGGTATGTGCCATTTTGTAGCTGGGGAGGGGTCTAACACTTTCCTTGGGATCAAGCCTTGAGCTGATTGAGGGGCACATACAAAGGGGATGGCCCCATCCTGCTACTTTTGGTCTTGCCTTGAACAAGGGTGAGAGGACCTACAGGGTAACCTGAATACGGAGGGGTAGATAAGTTATTTGTTCCTCTTGATACGTTTCAGTGATGGATCAATCTGGGATAAAAATGGACATGAATACAAAACTTCACTCTCATGATTTGTAACCAAAAATGTCATATATTCTTACAACACAAGACACATATTACTATAGGAAAAAAAATTTAGTTGATCATGCATTCTCTTGATAGTATAACTAAGGCTAGAAGGAACCTTCAATGATATTTATAGATAGATCAAAAAAGCAACAAATAGAATTTAGTTTCAGGTGGGATTAATTATGGTAGTTGGAACTTCACAAAGGGGGGATTTATATGATGTCAGATTCCTTGTATCAAAGCATTTAACACTTATTAAAGCAACATGCTATTCTGGAAAGTACAAAACACATGATTAAGAAGTGAAAATTTCTCCAAAGGAATATTTTCATTCATTGATACTCAACAGATGCAAACTTCCAACATAATATCTAAAATACTCAACAAAAAATCTCGTGTAAATATTCTAATAAAGTATATACTGCTTCTACTTTAGTATGCCTAAGATATACTCAAAGGATAACAAGAATCACTTCGACAAAATAGTTATGGTAAGGATTTAAGAATTTTGTCCAATATTACAAAGAAAATCTTTACACCATAATATTGAATTAATGACCAAAGCATAACCATTCAGTACTAATCTTGTGTACTACATAAAGAAGCAATAAGCACAAAATTGTAGTAGAAAATATAACTCATCGATAAACAATTCAACATACAAAACCCATAACATAGAAATCAAATCTCATAAGCAGACATATTTCATTTAGATCTCTAATTTATTAACAAGGGAACATAAATAAAATGCTCTCAAAGTTTTTCAATGGATGTACATTATAACCACCTTGACACATAAGCTTGGGAAACCGAAATCCATATGCATTTCACAAAAGAAACATACAGTCTTCAATTGTATCTCTTGACCTTTTCAGAAAGAGAAAAATTTAACCCCCCTTTGATATGAGGACAATCCCCCATATTTATAAAAATTTGGTGCATTATTACAATTCAATTTCCACCCCCCCCCCCAAAAATAAAAATAAAATAACAAGTGAATCTCCACTTTGTTCATAAAGAAAGATATTTAATCAAAGCAGGAATGTACTTTGTCTAATTGAAAATATCTAATTTTTTGTTAATATTTTGGGATCAGTTTCATTCCTTCACTACCACATGTGTAAAATAGTTAGTTGATACTGTCAGGTGTGCTTATATCCTTTCCATATTGTCATAATAACCCATATACCCCGTCACCTATGTAACTACATATTAACACCCAAATTATTTATTTATTTCTCTTTTTATCCCACCAAACACCATCAATTTCTTAATCAAATGATGCCAAATCGAAGGGCTTAAGGAGACATTTCCAATGAGACTGATTTTGCATGATTTGGAGATCTGGAATGAAAGTTATGGCCATTTAAATTTTTGCATGTTGGGATGAATAGGAGAGTAGCACTCAACAACTTCTAATTGTCTTAGGGAATTACCTTTGTGTATGTGTATTATTCCATTTGATTTTATATGTTATGTGGAATTGTACATAGGTATGTTCCATTACTAAATGCGAGCCAATAAGAAAATACCACACAAATTTGCATTCTTAGACTATTCTCTTACTTGTATTAGCCCCTAAAAAAATGAGCCATTGAGAAATCTCCACACACCTTCACAGTGTCAAACTGTTTGATAACCTTGATTGATTTCCACAAAATTTGAGCCAATGAGAAAGCTCCATACTCCTCGCAATGTTATTCTATTTAATAATCTTGACTGACCGTCATTAAACACGATCCAATAAGGAAGCTCCATGCTTACTTCACAATTCTATTTCATTTACAAAAGCCTTATTAGAGTGCAAAGCATAAATCAACGAGAAATCTCCACTCACCTTTGTGGTTTCACAGTGTCAAGTTCTATTACTTTCATGTTCTCCTTTCATTGGTTCCAGGTAGGGATTTCAAATCACGAATTCTATCTAGGTAGACTTCATCACTAGCTTCATAAATATGTTGTCACATATTCACCTTGACCTGCCAAACCACCCAGACCAAAAGCCTTATGAAACTTGGTTCATTCCATGGACTTGAGGTCCGTTGGATCCCATCTTCTCACCTTGCACTGGAATGGTGATGTGTGTCCACTGTCGGCCATTGATCTGACGGCATTGCCTTTTTCTACCCTGCTATGGACCTGAAATTGTATGAATTTGGTAAATTCCGTAGACTTAAAGTCTTCGAAACCCGAATAGCTTAGAGAGGCCCATAATCCTATAATTTTTCCTCTCTTTCATAGCAATTTGAATTGCTTGGTGGTGCAGATATTTGACGGTCATTTGAACATCCCAAGATTTTTTAAATGGCTAAGTCCATTTTAAATCTGTCATTCAGTGTTGATTGGATTTTTTGTACCTTTGTGAAAGCTATAAACATATCTCAATCACCCGAAAGTCCATAGATTTTATACTTTGATCAACCAGCCCATTAGCTAGTCCCCAGGGAATTCTTATGGTGTCAGTCAAAGAAATAAGGATTGAAAATATTTTGGGTTTTGTGCTCAAGATTCACAGTAGAAGATATGATATTGAAAATATTTTGAATTCGTTTTAAATTCTTAGCTTTTGGTCCCATAGACTCTTTAGTCTCAAGGATGTCATTAAAATATTTCATTTCATTTCAATCCTCCAACATTTTCGTTGAATCCTTTATTTTTATTTTGACAAGGCACAAAATTTCTTACAAATTGATAATTATCCTTCACCCAAACTGAACTTTAAAGCAAGGGGAACAATATTAATCACACATAATAGTTACATCCACGGAGAGTCTAGGAAAATACCAGCTTAATCTAGGGGTGTCGATTGAGAACCAACATGTATGATACAATTTTAGTGGGACAAGACTTGAAAGAAATTAAGATTGATTGAAATATTTGGGTTAAAACCTTGAATAATAGAAAATTCAAATATCCACATGCTCCTTACATGTTTTTTTATTTATAAACACTTTTTACCAGATCTATGAACCAGGGGATGAGGGGTCCCACCCTAATAAGAAGCAGGTATATAGGAAAAAGATGAGAAAAACTAGAAGCCTACAACCGAGATAAAAAAACCAGTGGCTAGATAAACAGTGTGCCAAAAATACAACATGACCCATATACAAAAACTGTGGAAAGAAAAATAGTGTCATGATGCATATCATAAACTAAGAGGATAATAAATCAGAGAAGAATTAATCCTTATTTGAGACAACAGCCTCATCTTGAGGATCACCCGAGTCACCCATCTCTTTTTTTCCACCCAATTTTCTGTTGACACCGAACTGTGTAACCTTGGAGAGGAAGGTGAAAGAAGACCATTCTTGAGCATGAAAACCCTTGAGCTAGTTTGGAGGGGGGCCAATGGGCTCTGCCAATGACATCACATTAATAGCAGGAAAAAGAGTTGAACCAGAATCCTTGGTTCTACAGATAATATGCACAGAATTAGTGAACTGAAGCAACTAATTGTGATGATTTTTCATCTTGTGAAGGAAGCCCTTATCCATCCAGTGAGAAGATCCAAAGCCAGAGGCTGTGGAGAATATTGAATAAATGCAAACCCTTTCAAAGGCCTCCTCCATCCCAACACAGTGATACAAGATGAGAAAATGATTGGCAACGAAAAGGAAAATAGAATTTTTGGGCTTTAAGAAAACTAGATGAGAGAAAAACATACTCGTAATCTCAGAGTTTATCCTAGCACAACCTGAAGATTAAAGGTAAGTAGGGGTGAGAATTTTTTTGATGGTCTTAAGGAGAGTAGGGGAGCCAACTCTAAAAATTTTTTGGAGATGGCCATGGGAGACAGAAACAAAAATGCCACTTCACGCGACTCACTGCGAAGATGAAGGATAGGAAAATCAGGGAGAGCCATAGAGTAAAGACGGGGGGAAAGAGAAAGAAGTGCCAAATTTCCCACTATGAGTGCAATAAATTGGCTCCTTCCCTTGCAAAGAAATGAAGGCCACATGTGTTAATAGTCACCAATGAAATCGTGGGAAAGTAATGTCTCTAGGAATTCCCAATTGGTTCCTTCAATGGAAAGATATGAATCCATGCCTTGAATAATTCCATGATTAGCAAGAGTGTCTGCCACCCTGTTAACTTCCTTGAACATGTGTTAAATGTGCCAACACTCAAATTTGGAAAGCTAATAAATGATTTGCATTATTAAAAAATTGAGCCTCCAAGAGATAGATTTTCCTTTTTGAATGGCTTGGATGACTATTTGTGAGTCTCCTTCAAAATAAATTTTAAAAAAACCTTGTTAAAAATCCATCTTAAGACCACCGAGAAGGGATTTAGCCTCAACGAAATTACAAGTGCCGATATATAACTTGAATGATCCCACACTTAAGAATTTACCCATTATAATCCCTTAATATACACCCCGCCCTTGATTTTCTAGGGTTACCTTTAGAGGCCACGTCAAAATTCATTTTTCAAAAGCTATGGGGATCTATTTAGCCTTTTTTCTGATTGATATTTTATCAACTTTAGACATACCTATTTTAATAATATCACCTGGGGTGGGAATATGAATGAGTGGCCAAGAATTCCTTATGGCAAGGTCATGACTAGAAAAAGAGGACTGTATATTGCTGGAGGAACTGACATTTTCTGAAATTTCCACTTCCAAGTTATTGAGGAAACTCTGCATATCTTTATATTCATCCCTGAATATCCTAAGGTTCCGTTCCTACCATATGTTCCATAAGAGGAGGATAGGATCACATTTCCAAATCAAATTTAGGGTGGAATTGGGACTGGGTTTAGGCCAAGACTGAATGGTGGCCATGATTGTCTCTCTTGGAGCCCAAGCCAAATTAATATGATTACACAACTAGCACCAACAATGATATGAGAAAGGAAAATGTAGGAGCGGGTGATTGTTGTCTTCTTCAGAATTTGAGCAAAGGAAGCATCTAGTAGGCCCGACATAACCCCATATTTTACTCATGTTTTGAGTGAGTACTTTAACTTTGTATACTAACCAGTAAGAGGCACTAGAATTCGGTAGATAGGTCAGGTCCCAAATCCTGACCACGTAGAAGAATCAACAAAAATTTTAAGACATAAAACTGAATAACCCGATTTGAATGAATATTGTCCAGAATTTTCATCCAATCAAGGAATGTTTTCACCTTGGGAAAGGTGAGAAACTTACATACACTTTAGAACTTCTTTAAAATAGAGCATAAAGTTCTCGGTAAGGTTAATATCATCAATATATTTCGAGCATAAAGTTCTCGGTAAGGTTAATATCATCAATATATTTCCAAGTCAAAGAGGGAGAACCATCAGTGGGGGGGAAACCATAGTTTTGGACAAAATGACCCTAGATGGCTTGAGACACAACGCGTGTCTAATCTAGCTTGGGTATGGCACCGAGAGGCGTATGACCATTCCAAGAGTCATCCCAAAATATGGTAGTGGCACCGTTGCTAATGAGACAAAAAATGAGTGGAAAAAAGACTTTTCCAGGAAGAAAATAATTTCCAAATGTGTGAGCCTTTAGGAAGATATATCTCATTGATAATCGAGTGAGAAGGACAATTTCCAAGGTATCTTTTCTGTAAAATATGATTGATAAAGATGGATGGATTGAAAATAAAATTCTAGACATGTTTATCCCCCAAGGCTACATTTTGGAGACCAAGGTCTAGAATGCCAGCACCTCCCAAAGACTTTGGATTTTTCACAATGCTCCACTTAATAAGATGGGATGTTTTACCTTAAGAGTTACCTTTCCAGAGAAATGAGAGAATTATATTTTCAATCTTTAAGAGCACCATACATGGGACCCGTAGAATAAAAAACATGTTAATAGGGGTGGTGCTGAGAACAGATTTGATGAGGAGCATATGACCAACAAGGATGAACCAATTTCCTTTCTAGGAGCGAAGCAACTTTTCAATAGAGGAAACCAGATTCTTCCAAAGTGAAGAATGACATTAACAAACAAAAATCAGAATGCCAAGGTAAGTATGTGCAAGGGGTCCCATTTCAATGCTTATAATGTTAGAAATGTGTCTTTGCAAACAAGGTGAGGTATTGAAGAAGAATATCACTGATTTATGAAAGTTGATGACTTGACCTACAACATTAGCATAGATATCCAAGATAGTAAGATAAGAACTAGGTTACACCACTGTGGAAGCTCTGAAATTTTTTTTATCATCCGCAAATTGATGATGAGTTAAAGGAGAATCAACTTCTGCAATCTGTAAGTCTTGGATACCACCAAGGATTTTGGTGATTTTAATGGATATAATGAGTGCTTGAGTGACCAACAGGAATAGAAAATAAGAAAGAGGATATCCTTGGTGTATTCCATAATTAAATTCAAAAAAACCTTCATCATACCCATTAACAAGAACATATAAGTAAGGTGAGGAAATACAACTAAAAATACATTTACAAAAATCTTCAGAGAACCCCATTTTGAGAACAAAGAGCATTAGGAATCTCTAGTTAATACGATCATAAGCCTTGATAAAATTGAGTTTAATGAGAATAACAAGTTGTTTATTGTACGTGAGAGAGTGCATCGGCTCGTGAGCAAGGATTATGCCATCGGAGTTGTTGTGTCCTGGAATAAAGCTGCATTTTTCCTTGGAGATGAGCCGGTCCAACAAGGGTTTGATCCTATTTACAATAGCTTTGGAGATGATCTTATAGGAGGTTTTGCATAAATAAATTATCATGTAGTCATCAAAATAAGATGAGTTCACCTTTTTAGGGAATGGGCATATGAATGTATTATTCATGCTTCCAAGGATTTTCTTAGAGTTTCTAGATTCCTCAACGGCCGCCCAAACATCATGCACCAAAATATCCCAGAATTATTGAAATAAGGCCGCTTGGTATCCATCCAAGTCGGAGGATTTATCATGATCTATAGAAAACATGACAGAATGAACCTCATCCATTGAAAAGGGTGCCAAAGGCGCTGCGTTAATTGAGGCAGAAATAGTCTGTTGACAATTTGAGAGTAAAGAGTTATAGCATACACTATTAGAAAGGAGCTCGCCACCCAAGAGCTAGGAGAAATGAGAGATGGATGCTTTCCAGATATAATATTAACACGAGAGTTCCTGACCATCCATGAACATAATCTTAATAATATAGTTTGAGTTACGTTTTGAATTTCACATTAGCACGAAAGCACTTGGTGTTCTTATCACCATCTTTAAGCCAATTCTCTCTTGATTTTTGTTTACATAAAATGTCTTCACGAAGAAGGATTTCTCCCAACCCAAAAAACATATGTTTTTCTTGGAGGTATTCTGACCAATACCATGAGAGAAGATGTGAATATTGAGAGTGCGGAGCTCAGCTTCCACCTGAGATTTCTCAAATAATTTTTTTTCTAAAATGGGATAAATTCCAAGCCTGCAATTCCTTTATAAGCATAAAAATATTCTGAGATAGGACAAACATTTTAGTTACATGAACTGTGAAGGATGACCACCATTTGAGAATGAGATTACGGAGAGAAGGGTCACGTAACTACATCATTTTGAACTTGAAGGGATAATTCTTAGGGGGCATATCAACAAATAATTCGAGAGCAATGGGAAAATGATCAGAAACGGAAATGGGAATGACATACATTTGTAGAATAATGCTTTTCTGAAACCACTCTTCGTTGCAAAGGAACCTATCGAGGTGTTCAGTTATGTTTCTGAAGTCATTACGCCTATTGTTCCATGTAAACCAACCCACTTTGGGTTCAATGTCACACAAATCAGTCCTATTGACAAAGAGGAGAAAGTCTCGCTGAGATTGAGGAATTCTGACTATGCCCCCCAGTTTGTATTTGTTAGATAGAACGACATTAAAATATCCAATGATCAGGAAAAGGGATTCTGGGATATTCGACATATCTTTCTCAATATTCTCCCATAATTGTTTTTTGTCCCATTTACTGTTAGGTCCGTAAACATTACAGTGGTAGAAACAAAAGTCAGAGTGTATAATTAGAACCTTACACTAAAGCATATTGGAATCTTTATAAAACAGAGTGATGTCAACTTCTAAACATTTCCACAGAATTCCAAGACCCCCTGAGGCTCCCCAAGAGTCAGAGAAGAAGCCTTTCCAACCTTTCCATTTTTTAAACCATTGATCTTCCATTTCAGAACTGAGCATTTTGGTCTCTTGAATCAAGAAGATGTCACACTCTTGTTCAAGGATATAACACCTAAACAAGCATTGATTTTCAAGGGCATTGGAACCCCTGACATTCCAATAAATTATCTTCATGGGGAGGTAGGAAGGTGGGTGTCCTCTCGGCCAATATTAAAAAAAAAATGCTTATAAGATTATGTTTACCTGCAGCTGATTCGATGCAAGAGTGATATTTGAAATAACGTCTGCCAAGATTTTTCGAGGTACCACAGTCAGGAGCACCCTCCAAGCTAGATGTGGAAGCCAAGCATAAGGCTTTGGATCCAGCGAGTGGAGGGTCTTCATTATCTTCAATAGAAATTTCGTTTTCATCGAACAAAACATGTTTCGGATTCTGGGATTTGTTCTTCAGGAACCATCTATTGATATCTTCTAAGGATCCACCAAAACTGGTGTCGACACCTTCTTGAAGGAGGTTGAACATTTGAGAAGAGTCCTTGACGAGATGCTTCATGTTGGAAATCATAGTATGAGGGGTGAGGTAAGGGCCAACAGAGAGGGAATGTGGTTAAGCAAGGGGAGGGTAAGAAGGACGAGGTGGAGAATTAGGGGTGATGTAGCAGGGGGGCAAGTGGAAGATTTTGGTACCCATTTTTACTTCCAGGCACGTTTCTGAGATGGGAATTCAAGAGATTTATGACCCATTTGCTTGCAGCGGAAGCAACAAAAAATGATTTTCTCCACTTCAACAGGTTAAAGCCAAACACCAGAAGGTGGGATAATTTTGATGACACTAGGGATCTAGATGGAGGAAGGAACATAGATAGCAAAGTTTGCGAGGTGTCCATCGAGAGTTTTGGGGTCGATACAGGATACCCTTCCCAGGATACTGCAAATTTTGGTGAGAAGCTGAGGAATCCAATATTCCATCAGAAGGTAGTAGAGATGAATTCAGAGAAAGGTTTATTCGAAGCCGAAGTTATTGGGGTTGAACTTGGGTACCTTTGGACATAGGAATAAGCTAGATTTGAATAGATAGTCGTCACGAAGTTGAAGGGTTTCAAGATTTTTGGTTTCACTTCTGAAGAGAATGCCATTAGCAATAAAGCGGATGCGAAGACCACTACCCCATTGGCACTCACACCAGGCTCGAATGTCGATGGTAAAAATCCAACGGCCATAAAACTTAGCTATAATGCCTCTGTGAAGGTAATCTTTGACATTATGAACTAGTGAGGCCTCGATGTCGGGATCAACCGAGTATTCGTGAAGGGAAATGGATGCATGCAAGGCCACGGGGTGAAGGGAGTAGTTTCTGCCCAAGCTACTGGAAGAGGAGGGAAAAACTAGATCACTTTCCAACGTTCGCATTTTCAAAAAACAATTGATCATGCTCCTTATGTGTTGATAGAGGCACAACACTCACAATTCATCATATAGTTGTTACAAACATGGTTTCCCATTGGATGTGAAAGGAGTTCATTGAGATGTCAAGTTGATATTAAAGGTTTATAAAATCTAAAAAACCATGAATATCATTTTTAAATTGAGGATATTTGACCTATTATAGTCATATCAAGTTTATAAAAAGGGCCCAAAGTAGAAATCATAAGGCTATTCTTGGTATTAAAAAGTATGAATTTAAATGTGTTAGATCCTTCAATTTTTGATTATTTGAGGCAAGAGATTTTTGAAGTCCTTTATTTGTTAGAAAATGAGTTTATAATAATAATATTTAATACTTTTATGCATCTTATTATATTTATATATATATATATATAGAGAGAGAGAGAGAGAGAGAGAGAGAGAGAGAGAGTATTTAGGGCCATTGATAACAAGATGGATGTATCCTATAAAAAAATACATTAAGGTTGTAAAAATAATTATTCATAACAAGGAGAGACCTGGAGGTTGTATGTTTGAGGGATATATAATACAAGAGGTCATTAGATTTTACACATAGTACATGAAGGTATTTACACGTGTTACTCAATGTGTATGGGATGATGAAGAAGAGGAAAGATTTGCAATTGAGTTGCTAGAAGAAAAGGTGACTCATTTTGAGTTATCACATGATGAAAGAAATGTGATACATTATTATGTTCTTCAAAACAAGTCTATAATTGAGAAGTGGTAGAGGTGTATAATTTCTCGATGAGTGATGTTTTATTAAGGAAGAGCTTCAAATGTAACAAACTTAATAAAATCAAAAGTTGTATTATTATTTGTAACCAACATATAAATAAGAATTTTACTCTCCTAAATAATAGGGAAGCCACAAAACCAATCAACCTAAATACTTGAGTGGTTTTAACCACCACTCTTCACGTGTAATCAAGCAACCAAATAAATAAAAACTTAAGTTGCTATTTATTTATTATTATATAATATTTACTCTAAAACAATTATTCCTGACATTCCCTCCTTAGTGTGAATATGGAGGAGAAATATTACACTCACACACCTCAATATAAAATCTTCATCACTCTGATTGTATGAGTCTTTCTCATAATCTTCCTCTTCATCAGTTTCTCCAATTTCCATTACCATGTTTGTCATCTTTTCATGAAGGAGATCTCATGCTCATTATTTACAATTCATAACCACATGCCCTTGTTTTTTACAATAAAAGCATGTATTTCTATTCAAGTTACATGTTTAGATTTCTAAAAATAAGTGTTGGGCTTAGTCATTATAGACAATAGCTTCACAGTATCTGATTCTAAAGATTTATTCTTATTTCCATGTTAAAGCAATGTAGATAAGATATTTTCCATATTTGGATTCATCATGCTTAAAAATGAACACTATGTTTGACATATTATTGGGCATGTTGTTTAAGAATATTGATTTGACATCATTATTTTTAATGACTTCATTTATTCATGACAGTTGTGCTATAAGAGAGCGGAACATGCTGATGTGAGAAACTATATCTCCTCCTTCTTCCACTTTTACATGGACCAATTTTTTATTCATTGTTATCTCTGCATTACCAATTTGTGGACCAAAGAGTGTATAATTTGTACCAAATCTCCTTAGAAGATTTATTTATGTTGATATGGTGTAAATATTGCTTAGAAATTCCAACTCAATGGTGGCTATCCATTTGTTGAGTTTTCACCACAAGTAAGTTGGGTAGTGGTGCAGTCAACAACATCCTAGAGATATTTTTCAATTAAAACTAATTATGTATGTAATTTCCATGTATGAAAGTTTGTTCCTTTTAATTTTTCAATGGAAATCGATCTTTCCATATTTTTCTTACACATTTTTAATAGATTCGGTGGACATTTATTTCAACCGAAAATGAATCCTTACAATGTTTGACACAAAATTGTTACTTTTATGGGAATGGACACAAAGGATTAATAATGTGATTAACAAAATAAAATAATTAAATCGAAAGTAATATTTAAAAACTTTCCTAAAACAATAGAAAAATGTACTCTTAGGACAGATATGAAAATTGTGAAATGAGAAAAGTTGACTCACAAGAATATAACCCTAAATAAAGGGAGATAATAATGTGAGAAATTTTTTTGGTGGTAGTGGAAGTTATGGAGGATGTTGTGTAATTACTTGAAAATTGTTAGGATCAGGCCACGACTAGGGCATGAATCTTCACCTTTAAGGACACAGGGTTTCAAATATTAGTTGACCGCTATCATAAAAACATTAATCTGGGTCTATTTTAAATACCATAAATGCACACTGCTACTGATGCTTATATGTTTCTACACAAAGGATATTTTACGCTAAATCTTGTATTGAGTATCGAAGGTGTAAAATGGATCCCCAATCGTGCTAGATGGAATTCATATCAAGGTTCATATGGTGGGCCCATTGTAGATAAACAACTGTCAATTTAGAGAGCAAGGGTTTGAATCTGTTCACTCAATATACCATCAAATCCATGGTTAGAAAACTATTTTACTGTAAGAGTAGTAAAGTCTGATATGATGCATAACTTGGGTGGGTGAGTTAGACAAAGAATGGTAGGGGATGAGCCTCTAACCAAGCTATGAAAATATTATAGAAAAAGATCAAAATAGATGAAAAGAGAATTGCTTGTGGTATTTACAGCTCTTCTACCTATCATAAAAAATAATGGTATCTCAAATATGAGCTTCGTACGTGGTCCTCACTACTCAGATCTTGCAACATTACCAAACTATACCATAAATTTTTAGAGTAGAAACCCACTATGATACCAAATGAAGGTGAAGCTTCAAATGTAACCAATTTAATAAAATTAAAACTTTTATTATTATTTATAACCAACATATAAATAAAACTTTCAATCTCCTAAATTATATGGAACCCACAAAACCAATCTCCCTAAATACGGATTGTTTTTAACCACCACTATTCACGTGTAACCAAATAAATAGCAACTTACATAAGTTGTTATTTATTTACTATTACATAATATTCATGCTAAAACCATTATTCCTAACATATTTATTATTTTATTTTTTAATTTAATTATTTTCAATCTTTTCTATTAAAATTTTGGCAATCTTGTAACATGATTATGTTTGTAGGTAATATAGCCATGATAACGAAAGCATAAACAAGATGCACTAGTTAAATAATCTTGATTTCCATCCTTTGATGAATGGATAATTGATGAAATGAACCAAGAAAAAAAATAGTGTCAAGATATACTTATAGGGGAATAAGTTTTTTACAAATCCTCCATAAATTATGCATTCTAAATTTAGTGGAATCTGGGCATATGGAAATCATTTTAGAGTGGAAGACAAAGATCAAGGGAAGGTAAATTCTGATTATGTTGTTAGTGTTAAATGTCAACATGGTTCTAATATGAAACATTAGTTGTAATAATAAATGAGATCATTCAAGTGATTATGGGGAAAAAAACCATACACTTTTGAAATGTAAATGGGTCAAATCATTTACGGCACACCATAACGAGTATGTATTTATACTTGCTAATATTTTCTGGTTTTTGTAAAAAAAACATGAACTATATGTTTTCACATCTCAATTCAAAAAATCATTTTTATTAATGATGTCATGAATCATGGATGATATTGTTTCATTCAAATAGAGTCTTGATAAAAATGTCATTTAATGTATTTTCACACAATGCACAATAGACAATATGCTGATATATCACAACAAACATTGGAAGTTGATGATGGTGAAGATGATATTACATGATTGGAATAAGTGAATTCATATCCTAATGGAGATCTTGAAATTGATTTTCGGGAGGTTAATTAAATAAATGTTGATGAGGATGACATTGAATCAGATGCATATATAATTGATGAAAAGTTCCATTCAAATGACACAAAAGATGATGTTGACCTTATTGTCTAAATTAAAATGTTTTATTTATGATTTTATCTTACTAGTTCATGAATACTTGAATAATTATAAATGTACATGAAAACCCTCTTCCAAATAAGGGGGTAGTTTTTTCCCAAGGTAAATTCATTGTGTATTTAAATAACAATCAATTATGATCATCTTTATGTTTCTTAGTTTCTCTTTCTGGTTTCATTTCTATAATATTCATTTAGATTTTTGCTAAAGTCATATCATGAATAATATATCTTAATTTCGATAGATATTACTAAGATAAAAAAACCTAAATCATCTTACTACTAAATTATCTTATCCTTGTTACATTTCATTTATGTATCTTTGTTACTATCTTCTGACTCACCAATTTCAAAAAAATAATGCATGAAATGAATGACTATGTTTCTAATTTATATTTACAAGCAAGATGTTGATGAGATTAATGATGGATTGAAACATGATTATCATGATTCACACGAATGGACAAATTATTATGAGTGTATCCGTAGTGATAATATGAATATATATATATATATATATATATATATATATATATATAATATATATATATATATATATATATATATATAATGTTACTTGTTATACCAATTAACAACTCTAACTCATCAGTGTATGTCTCCAATATTTTTAATCTCATTTACATTTGTATATATCTAGTTAAATTATTATTGTATACCTCTTTCTTTTATTTAATCTAATTTGAAGGCCAAAAAAAGTGTCTACAAAAAAGAGTAAAAATAAAAAAGAGCTTGAGGAAATTAAATCTCATAAAAACATGTGTAAACAAGACATGATTCATTAAGGGAATGATGCCAATGAACATGTTAATTTAAATGATGAACATGGACCCCTTCTAATAATTTTGTTGACATTAAACATTCTAAATCAAGTTGACCTCAAATTTTGAGCATTATATAAACAATTGAAGCAATTGTATGGAGGGGAAATTAATCATATTGGTTTTATAAGACCTGTTGTAAATAATCAAGTACCATATCCACTTATAACATAATAAAGAGATGTATTTCAAAAAAAATAACTTATACATAACATCTTTAATTATTAATCGTGTTTCTTTTATGTATTCTTCAAAGAGGTTGTATCCATAATAACTAAATTTTTCAATGTATCCAAGTCAAATGAGCTACATCCTCGTGATTCAACATCAATTCATAGTTCATATCTATAAAAAAATATAAATTTATCAAGATTTGTATAGGGCCACATTAAAATAATGTAATCAAATAGAAAATTAATGGAAGGTTCCCTATGTGATTGAGGTGGGAGATAGGTTACTTATAGGAAGACATGTTGCAAGGTTGGCCATAATATTTAGGGTACCAGTGAGGTCACATTTGTATGCTAGCATTGAAACATTATTACAACAAAAAACTATTATTTCGGGAAATATGGACATATTCTAGTAAATTTAGACCCCAATATTACAAATTTTGGTAGAAATTTATCACATTTTTGTTACTATTGGATTTCATTATTACTATTACTAGATTCCATTACTAGTACTATTGAATTCCATTTTTTTGTTATTGGACGCAATAGAGTTCCAATATCACTATTTGTGGATTCCAATATTGTTGTTATTGGATGCAATTAAGTTCCAATTTTGCTATTTTTGGATTCCAATTTCGCTATTTTTGGATTCTAATTTCACTACTATTGGATTCCAATTTCACTATGTTTGGATTCCGATTTCGCTAAGTTGCATAAGCCTAGCGGCCATTAGGCTCTAGTTTAATGACTGCCGAGCTATATAAGGCTAGCAGCCACTAAGTTAGATAAGGATAACAACCACTAAGACATTTTATTACTGAAAAGGTGGGAATTTTAAATGATTTCAGCCAGATTTAGGTATAATGGATTCCAATATTTTTATTTTTTGATTCTAATATTCCAATTTTGTTGTTATTAGACTCCAATTTTGATATTTTTGGATTCTAATTTCTCTAAGTTATATAAGGCTAGCGGCCGCTAAGTTACATAAGGCTAGCTACCACTAAGTTACATAAGGCTATTATTGGATTCCAATATTTTAATTTTTGGATTCTAATATTTCAATTTTTGGATTCTAATATTTCAATTTTTGGATTCCAATATTTCAACTTCAGGATTCCAATATTTCAATTTTTGGATTGCAATATTTCTATTTTTTTATTCCAATATATGTACTTGTGGATTATAGAAAATACCAATATTTAACATTTTAGACTCCAAAATTAGTAATATTGGATGCCAATGAAAGCTATTTTTTTAGTTGTTTGGATTGTAATATGTCCACATTTACTGAAATAATCATTAAAACCAGAAACATGTAGATCTTGTTACTCATAAAATGAAAAACATATTTGAGAGTATTGGTGGTGTGGTATCATGTAATTCTATAGATACAAAATCTAAAAAAATCATAAATAATTACATGCATAAGTGCATAAACATGATTCTTGAAGGAAAGGAAGAAAACTCAGATGTGGATCCAAATATTTGGAATGAATTAAAAGAGGGCACGTGTTATGTGGATATTTTAGGAAAAAAGTAGTAGGGGACAAAAAAAAGAAATTCCATGACATATCAATCTGCTTTTGGAAGATTATGGGTGAGAGGATGAAGAGAAAGATTTGTATGTTTTTTAAATTTTGTATTTATTTTTTTACCTTATTCTACCTGACATACCTAATCATTAATTGAGTTTAATTGGTGCAGAAATGACATGATTTTTGACCAAATTTACTTCATTTATATCAAACAACATTACAACACATAAGGATAGAAGAATGTAACTCCTTCCTTTCCCATTTCCTCATAGAGGAATAATAGATATCAAATATGATCCATCCTTAGCTATTCAGAAGAAGTATCAGAAAACAACCATATCTTCATTTTTACTAAAGAACCATCTGCAAAATTTACTTGCATGGGTTAGTTCATTGAACTGAGCATATTAAGCACTTATCATTAAAATGAAGTGCTCTTAATTAAATGTCTCAATAAAAGAACCCTACTTTTATGAAACGTTAAAAAAATAAGAACATCATCCAAGAATTAAGTGCCGATAAGGATGAACAGCTTAACAACCCAATCATCTAATTACCATCCCAACTAGATAAAAGGATTACTACCCTTTTTCCCAAATAATTACTACAAGAAGTAATTTCCTTCAAACAGTTCTAGATTAAAACATCTGTAAGAACTAATACACCTATGTATATACTATTGTTCTAATGCAAATGCTATCAATTCCATTCCCTTACAATAGTTTAAAAAAAGATTTAAGAGATAGATTTTAAATAAGACTTCCAACAGGGCTACTTTCCTTTCCTTTCATACTACTCATCTAATTTCAAACAATCAAATTTTGAAGAGAAAAGTAGTCATTCACCATGAACTTATTGGTATCAATTCTCAAAATTTAACAACAGCATAATACTTCTTTCAAATCAAAAGAGAGTAAACAACAATTAAGTGTAGATGATTACACCTAAGGCAGTACAAATTCATTCCATAACAAGTATAGAATTTCAACTGTATAAAAGAAGAAATGATCATTACTTCAAATTATCCATCCAACACTCTCTTTCCTTTCATCATAACTATATTGTATAATTTAATCCAGACGTGATATCAATCAATGATAACAGCCCAAGGAGAAGTAAATAAAATCAATAATCGAATAAAAGGAATAAGGATCATATTACCTCTTCTCACTGCCTAACCAAATATCCACTATTTAGAACAGGCTTGATCCATTAGTTTGTTTCCTTCTTAATAAATATATTTCAATATTCAAAAACTACTAACTACCTTTCCAGAGAGTTGGCTAGAATTCATTTACATCTGGTCCGCAAGCATTAGTATCAAAAGTGCCTTTAAATACAACCATTTCCTTTTAAATATTTCACCCAACAAACATTTTCAATCCATAAACAACAAGTAAAAATGTACAACAGATAACAATTCATGTTTTCATCATAATAATAATAAAAGGACTCATTTCCCAAACACCAAGGAAAAATTCCAATTCCGATTCCATTTTAATGCAACAGCAAGAAGTTTTTAGACTGCAATCTGGATATATACATTTATATAAAAACATACTTGTTTGCTAGAAACAGTCATACCTAGCTTAATTTGAAACGAGTAAAAATACAACAAATATATTACCATCATTTCGCTGTAAGAAGTAAGAAACCCCTTCTTTTTTTTACAAGAACAAGAATCTATCCAAGTTCAATTCTAACGGGATACATTGAAGGAGTTCAACTAAGCATCTTTGTTACTTATATATATATACTTTTCAAAGGATTCAAGAAAAATAACAATACATTTTACTCACTCCTCAATTATTCAAGTTCAATTCTTGAACAATTTATTTTCTCCAAAACCTAGTCACGGCCTTCATTCAACAAGAAAATATTGAAACATTTTTAACCAGCAAGGGTAAGATAATGAAATGAATTCTCTGTCCCAAGTAAAATCGTATTCTATGTAATGTAAAGCAACTAGGAGAAATAACTCACACAACAGTTCATCAACATTATCACGAATTTGTTTTTCCCAATCATTTTCACACACAGAACTCAGAAAACAATACTCGCATAGCTAATACATTCATCAACTCAAACCCATATAGGGTAATAGAAGCGAATGCTAAACACAGTCAAAACAAACTCATACAGCAAGCACAGCTTCCTTTGTTTCACTCATTTACAAAGAGATACCTAAGTCGTGTTCATTTTTATAATGACAGTTCAAACCAGGGGCATATAGAATCATCTCATCCTTCCATTTTTACAAGAATGCATAGAAATCATAATTAATACATGCATAGCTAATGAATTCATCAACACAAACTCATATTGGGTAATAAAAACGAATACCCAACACTATCAAAACAAACCCACACAGCATGGATAGATTTATTTGATTTAATCATTTTGCAAAGAAATGCTCAAGTCGCATGTAGCAAAAGAAAAACGACTCAACCTAGAAATTACCTCAACATATCAACAAAATCATTTAACCAAAACACCCATCATAAGAGTAGGGTTGTTTTAATGAGACGTTTAAATAAAAGCATACGTTTAAGGAGAAGGGCTCAACATACCTGTAATTTTTTTTGTGGTTCGAAGAAAACTGCATCCACAGGAGCTATTTTTCTCCATAGCATCCACAAAAAAACTTACCCAACAGTCCACTAACTCCCACAGGCTCAAAAATAGCAGTGGCTTCTCCAAATAATAGCAACAATTATCAAAATAGTAGCAGGTTCGAAAGAACCATGAAAGAAACGTAGAGCAATTTCAAAACCTGAATGAATACAATGACCAACAATTTTCCCTCTACCCTCTTTCCAAGGTGAGCTGGTCGCTAAGATCAAGATCATTGAATGCATTGAATGCATTGCTTTTTCCTCAATTATTACACCACCGCCAACTCAGGTTTGGCGAGTTTCTTTTTCAAATTTTGCATGCAATTCCTTCTTAGCTACTTAGCTAGTTGGATGTCCTCCAACTTTTCCTTGTTCCCGCAAAACTTGGCATTGAAAATGTAAGGACTTCATTTATTGTCTTAATAAATCTCTAACCTCTTCATCTTATCTTCTCACCAACATGTCCATATGTCCCCCTCCTTAGGTTAGTATTAGTTTAGTTTTTTCACCTAGGTCACAAGTCATTAGGACTTGCAACAATTTGCATCCCATGTAATTTAAAATCCACGTAGGGTAGTAGTTAGGTTATAGGTTAAAACTTAGTTATAGGTTAGGAATTAATCCCATAGCATCTACTTAATAGTTTCCAACAAGTCTTACCGACTGGTGTTCACATTCAACACAATGCAGGACGTTTCATTCTAGGTTTGACACATACCTATGTCACTTGCATCCAGGCTCTTATTGTCTTACGTTGTCTAGCGTTACAACTTGTATGTGGTTCGGGAATCGAACCTTTTCCATTGGCATCTAGGTACCGGATATTTATACCTAAAATCAGGTGCTACAACATTTATATCAATCCTTCAATCTGGTTCAAACTTTGTTCCTTATAGAAAATAAATCGACAAAGTGATCTCAAAGAAGGCCACAACATACCTTGGATCAATGGAATTGATTCAAGGTGTGCTGTCAATCAATGATAAGAGTTCATCAAACATACAACAAGTATGCTGTCTCATTTTTGCAAATCTTAAGTTATATTATCCTCCGTCCCAAGTAAACAAATTACAGTAAACAAGGGTCCAGATTAGTAACACATTCCTTTTAAGATTAAAAGATACATCTTATCATAATTATCTTCGTTTCTGCAGTTACAACATCATGAAAAGAGATTACCATGATGGCTTGCAAAAATCAAGGTGTTACATTCCTCCCTTCTTAAAGAATCATCATCTCGATGATCAAATTAACCAATTCAAAGAGTTAGGACAAAATTAAATTATCGTCCTTCCATTCATAAGTTCATACCAAAAATAGATTCACTCATTAAAACAGTGTTTTAAGATAGCTGTAAAATAGACCAGTAATTGTCTAAATTTGGTAGAATTATTAGTTTTTCAAATTCAATTTCGATCAAACAAGTATGGAAAAGTAGATCTCATTTCTTTGATATTTTCCCAAGTTGCACTTTCTTCGCTAAACTAGTCCCATTGGACCTTACATTGATTCACTTTGCGATTTCTTAAGTACAACTAGCAAGTTCCCAGCACTCGAATGGGCTTAACCATGATTATTCCTGGGTCTTGGACCTGTAAGGAATTCCAATTTAGCACATGTGATAAATCTGTTACGTATTTCTTAAGCAAAGAAATATGAAAAACATCATGCATTTGTGATAAAGCAGGAGGTAATGCTAGACGATAAGCTACATGGTTGATTATTTCAACAATTTCAAAAGGTCCCACATAACGAGGTGATAACTTGGCAGCCTTGCTAAAGGTTATTGAGCTCTTTTTCGGCTTAACCCAAAGAAAGACCTTCTCACCAAGTTTATAATTCCTATCAACCCGCTTTAAGTCTGCATAACTCTTTTGCCTATTGGCAGCCTCCTTTAGATGTTCCTGAATCATTTTAATTTGTTGTTCCATTTTCGTGAGGATTTCTAGCCCAATTACCTCTCTATCCTCTATGTTGTCCCAACTAACAGGGGTTCTGCATTTTCTTCCATACAATTCTTCAAAAGGTGCCATTTTTAAAGAGGCATGGTATGTATTATTGTAGGAAAATTCAACCAGCGGAAAGTATTCCTCCCATTTATACTACTGGTCCATGCAATACATTCTTAACATATCCTCTAAAACTTGATTGACTCTCTCAGTCTGTCCATCTGTTTCCGGATGATATGCAGAACTAAATTTTAATTTAGTTCCCAAGGCCACATTAAGCATTTGCCAAAACCTTGATGTCATCCTCGGATCTCTGTCCGATATGATCAATTCAGGTATTCCATGCAATCTAAAAATTTCATGTACAAATCTTCTTGCTAACACTGGTGCATCGTCTTTTAAATTACCAACAATGAAGTGTGCCACTTTGGTTAATTTGTCAATGACAACCAAGATGATATCGTGTTTATTCCTTGACATAGGCAATCCTTGAATGAAATCCATCATTATCACTTTCCATTTGTACTGTGGAATGCTATGGGGATACAATAATCCAGCGGGATGCATATGTTCCACCTTAACACACTGACATTCCAAGCAGTGTGTCACAAATTCCACTACATCCTTTTTCATTCCCTTCCAAAAATATTGCTGCTTGAGATCAGCGAGTATTTTTGTAATTTCAGGGTGTCCAGAAAAAGGTGAATTATGAAATTTAGTTAACAATTTCTTTCTTGAATCATTTGCCAAGGGTATATATACCCTATTTTCAAACCTTAGAATTCCTTCATTATCAAAATGAAATCCCTTATACTTCACATCCTTTGGATCAACAACAAGTGTTGTTTTAACTTGCTGGAAATAAGAGTCAGACCCCATGACATCTTTCACCTCATCCTTAAACTAAGTTCTCAACGTTATAAGAGCAAAGATGTGCTTCATACGACTCAGAGCATCTGCCACTCTATTTTCCTTGCCTTTTATGTAACTTATATCAAAATCATACTGAGACAGAAATTCGAACCATCTTCGCTGTCTTGCATTCAGGTTTGGTTGAGTAAAAATATACTTCAACCCCAGATGGTCAATTTTTAACTCGAAGGGTTTTCCAAGAAGGTAATGCCTCCACATTTGAAGTGCATGTACAATGGCAACAAGCTCTAGGTCATGTGGAGCATAATTCTGTTCATGTAACTTAAGCTTTCTTCTTTCATAAGCTATGACATGGTTATTTTGTAACAGAATGCCTCTAAGACCTTCTCCAGACGCATCCGTTACGACCGTAAAATTTCCATTTGGGTCAAGTATAGTTAGAATAGGTGCTGAAGTTAACTATTCCTTTAAAATTTTAAAGGTAGATTCACATTTGTCAGTCTAGACAAATTTCTTATCTTTATTTTGTAGGGAAGTGATTGGGGCAGCAATTTTTGAAAAGTCCTTAACAAACTTTCTATAATATCCTGCCAGGCCCATGAAGCTTCTTACCTCATGCAAATTCTTAGGCGCAAGCCATTCGGTTATAGTTGTGATCTTTGAAGGGTCTACAGCTATCTCGTTCTTACTTATAACATGCCCCAAATAATGCACCTCTACATCATAAAAGGAACATTTGGAAAATTTACCATACAACCTTCTCTTTCTCAAAACTTCTAGCACTATCCTTAAATGCTCTTGGTACTCTTCAACATTTTTAGAGTATATAAGAATGTCGTCTAAGAATATAAGCACGAACTTGTCTAGGTATTCTTGAAAAATATTATTCATCAAATTCATGAAGGCGGCAAGTGCATTCGTTAACCTAAAAGGTAACACTGTGAATTCATAATGCCCGTACCTTGTTCTAAAAGTTGTTTTATGAATATCTTCTTCCTTTATTCTCAGTTGATGATATCCAGATCGAAGATATATTTTTGAATAGACTGATGCTCCACACATCTGGTCGAATAGATCATCAATCCTAGGAAGTGGATATCGATTCTTAATAGTTTCCTTATTCAACATTTTGTAATCAATGCACAGTCTTAGTGTGCCATCCTTCTTCTTTACAAAAATTACCAGCGCTCCCCATGGTGAGACGCTCGGTCTTATCAGCCCATTAGTCAAAATTTCCTGTAATTGAGCCTTAAGCTCCACCAACTTGAGGGTGGTCATTCTGTAGGGTGCCTTAGATATGGGTTCAGTTCCTAGCTTGATCTCTATTGAAAAGTCAAACTCTCATTTGGGTGGAAGACCTGGTAATTCTTCTAGAAATACATCACTGAAATCCCTTAATAATGGATACCTTTCCATGAAATCATTATTTTCCTTGGCATTTTCTATCATTTTTATAGCATACAAAGTGTAACCTCTATTTTTAGCCATTTTTAGTTGCATAGTTGTTAGTTTCCTAACTGCAACCTCACACTTTACACCTTGAATGATTGCTGCTTTCTGCAGGTCATCAAAACAAAAAATTTGTTTTTCATAGCAGTCAACCTTTGCCTTATGTTCTTTCAACCAATTAACTCCTATAATGATATCATATGACCCTAAAGGAGTGACATATAGGTCAACTTTGGTGGAGAAACTGGGCAAGTCAAGAATTGCCCCAAAAAGGTAGATTTCGACTGTATGGACATCATTATTCCCATAATGCACTGTCCAAGTCTTATCCATTCGTTCAGCTTTCATTTTTAATTTCATTGCAAGTTTAGTAGAAATAAAGCATTCAGTAGCTCCAGTATCAAAAAGTATGACTACAGGTGTACTGAATAACTTACCCAGAACTTCTATGGGTGTAACTTACTTTTCAAATTGTATGTTAGCCACCGCAACATGTATCCTATGCTACTGATCGCGATCATCCTTCTTTAGAGGACAGTGACTCGCGTAATGGTCTTTTCCACAGTTGAAGCAACCTCCAACTAGCCCCTTCCTAGGCTCGAATTTGCTACCAGCCTTGAATTTATCATTCTGGCTTCCATAGGACTTTTTTCCATTACCACTAACTTTTGCAAAGATATTCCGCACACTATTAACAGGTTTGTTCATTACTGATTTCTTGTTGTTATCGACAACAATATTGTTTCTCATTCCAAACCTTTTCCAGGGTCCCTTTTTGGGTGCGAGAGATGAAGAAGAGTTGGGAATCTTCTTCCTAATCTCCTCCCTATGAGAAGAAATTGCTCTCAATTTCTATTCCTGTCTTATGGCCTTTTCGACAACTCCTTCCATAGTGGTTAGACTGTGGACATCCACTTCGCCACCAATGATGGGATTCAGTCCCATTATGAACTTTCGTATTCTGAACTTCTCATCAGCTTGGTACTATGGCACATACTTAAGGAGTTTAGTAAACCCTTCCCAGTATTCTGTCACCATTAGCCTTCCTTGCGACCAGTTCTGAAATTCAGTCATTTTCCTATCAAAATAGAGTTGAGGCAGCCACCATTTCCTAAAGTAACCCTTAAATTGATCCCAAGTTATGTCTGTTTCGATAATATTCAACTCAACCTTACGGTTGTCCCACCATGATGATGCTTCATGAGAAAGCTAATATGCTCCCCATATCACTTTTGTCTCCTCAGAGAAGTTTCTTATTGCAAAGTACTCCATTTCACTGAGCCAATTTTCAGCTCCGTCCCCAAGTGTTGTTCTATCAAAATTTGGAGGACTTATTCTCTTTATATCATTTGTAAGTTCAGCTGTTAATCTTGCCCTTTTATTTTCAAGGTGATTAGGAGTGTTCACATTACTATTATCAACACCCGGATTCCCTCCATTGGTGTTGTCCACAGGAGGTGGCTGATCATTTATATCAGCTTCTTCTTCCTCCTCCTCATTGCCCATTGATTGTTGTTCCAAAATAGTCATATGATCTCTTGTATCCAGTAGGGCAATAAGGATTTCATCTAGCTTTTGAGTAGTAGCTGCTTCTCCACCCAGTAACGGGTTGTTCGTAGCATTTATTCTTGTTCTGACCATTTTCTATTCAATAAGAAAATGTAAACCTTATTAAATTGTGGACTCATTAGGTCTAAGAGCTGCAACCTTCAGCTCTGATACCAAGATGTAACATCCCCATTTTAAGATACTAGAACAAGGGATTTTTTTTATATATAACATTCTCTGTTCTGAATTATGTAATTCAAACACACATTCAAGTTTTAATAATTGTTCTCTGTCCAATTAATGTAATTTGGATCACACAATTTCTTTTTAAAACCAATGTTCTCTGTTCACATATTTACAATATGGAACACACATTCAATGCCATTCAATCATATAACAGATACCATATGCTGCTGTAAATGACTCGAAGAACTACCGATCTCCCATTTTACGGCTCGGAGTTTCAGCGATCTCTCATTTCATGACTCGGTAACTTACTGATCCTTCATGATAATCCACGCATTGTATACTAAGTATACATGGTTCTCTTACTATTTTAGGTTATTGAAGTGATCCATTTAAGAGGTCTATCTGAATATTTGTTACTGATATTCATTTGATATCCTGCTTCTTAAACTAGGTGATTAGGACACCGCAACTAGCAACTTGCGATACTTTGGCCAAAGATTTTCACATGCTCTGCATGATCATATTCCCACATGTTGTACACATCAATGGAATACATCCTTCACCTCACTTCATCTATTATCTAGAATGGTCTTTCTTGATCTTTGGCAGTCCTTCTGTCCAAGGTCAAGCTCTAACCCCAACTAGCAATATGATCGAGTATAGGAAGGCACTCATGGTAACTAAAGGTACGTAGACATACTGTGTCGTCCCTAGGCGACTCCATGTGTCTAGTTACCTTTATCCCTTTGAAGTCACTCCATATATGCTATCACATTCCTATCCTTGTCTAAGTAACTTAGTCCCAGCTTATGTAAACTTGATGATTTTATTTGGGAGGGCGTTGTAACATGTCAACTACAACATTATGTCATCAAGAAGACCCCGCCTTCATGAAGGCACCAGATTGCAGCTGGCGTGTGTCAAGGTCCTACGAAATCCTCTCATTAATGAATACACATCCAACCTGAGTGATTAGATTCTTATCTTTAGTATTTTAAGAATAGGTTTCAGTGACCGTGTTGATCCTCTAACCTCACTGTTCATTATAGCTGCGTAGCTAAGAAAGACTTAAATTGTCTTATAGCTTAATATACATTTACTCCTCCATACCGAAGGATCACATATTTCCATCTTGGTTCTTTACTACAAGCTTTGGACTAACAGTCCACTATAGCTGAACGTAGTAAGTTCAACCTATTAAACTTAACCAAGTTTTACCCACAACTGTAATCGAATTTAGAATTCCATCTTATTAGACATCATTTACACGAGGTCTATTCTTAAAAGAAGGTATTCAATTATTCACCTTAACCTTACTTCAGTTAAGATTTTTTACGAATAGATATGTTTCCTCATATCTAATATCCTCTGAATTTAAACACTACGAGGATATTAACAAAGTACGAATACAAGGTTTAGTTACCCCTTTGTTATTTGATATTCCTTAGCTTATAAACTAATCCTGAATATCATTCAATTAAGAGTTCATATTCATTTAAACTCTTTTTCAATGTTAATCTAAATTTCATATTAACGCAAGTATGAATTAATTGCACATTCCAACTTAAAAGTTGTATTTCAATAAAGAATAGATATTATGCCCTTTTAAAAACTATTCACTATCATTTGATTAATTCCAAATCAAAGAATAATATTATATTCTCAATCTTATTCAAATAGTTTCAAAGTGATACAGCCATTAAAATATCACACCTTTCCTTGTATTCAATCCATAAGATTTACAATCTATACAATTACCAGTCCAAACAACTAGACTTCATTTATATCAAACAACATTACAACATACAAGGATAGAAGAAGGTAACTCCTTCCTTTCCCATTTCCTCGTAGAGGAATAATAGCTATCAAATATGATCCATCCTTAGCTATTCAAAAGAGGTATCAGAAAACAACCATATCTTCATTTTTACTCAAGAACCATCTGTAAAATTTACTTGCACGGGTCAGTTCATTGAACTGATCATATTAAGCACTTATCATTAAAATGAGGTGCTCTTAATTAACTATCTCAATAAAATAACCCTACTTTTATGAAATGTTAAAAAAAATAAGAACATCATCCAAGAATTAAGTGCCAATAAGGATGAACAGCGTAACAACCCAATCATCTAATTACCACCCAATCAGACAAAAGGATTACTACCCTTTTTCCCAAATAATTATTACAAGAAGTAATTTCCTTCAAACAGTTCCAGATTAAAACATCTGTAAGAACTAATACACCTATGTATATACTACTGTTCTAATGCAAATGCTATCAATTCCATTCCCTTACAATAGTTAAAAAAAAATATTCAAGAGATAGATTTTAAACAAGACTTCCAACAGGGCTACTTTCCTTTCCTTTCATACTACTCATTTAATTTCAAACAATCAAATGCTGAAGAGAAAAGTAGTCATTCACGACGAACTCATTGGTGTCAATTCTCAAAATTTAACAATAGCATAATACTTCTTTCAAATCAAAAGAGAGTAAACAACAATTAAATGCAGATGATTACACCTAAGGCAGTACAAATTCATTCCATAACAAGTATAGAATTTCAACTGTATAAAAGAAGAAATGATCATTACTTCAAATTATCCATCCAACACTCTCTTTCCTTTCATCATAACCGTACTATATAATTTAATCCAGACGTGATATCAATCAATGATAACAGCCCAAGGAGAAGTAAATAAAATCAATAATCGAATAAAAGGATGAAGGATCATATTACCTCTTCTCACTGCCTAACCGAATATCCACTATTTAGAACAGGCCTGATCCATTAGTTTGTTTCCTTCTTAATAAATATATTTCAATATTAAAAAACTACTAACTACCTTTCCAGATAGTTGGACAGAATTCATTTGCATCTATTCCACAAGTATTAGTATCAAAAGTACCTTTAAATACAACCATTTCCTTTTAAATATTTCACCCAACAAACATTTTCAATCCAAAAACAACAAGTAAAAATGTACAACAGATAACAATTCATGTTTTCATCATAATAATAATAAAAGGACTCATTTCCCAAACACCAAGGAAAAATTCCAATTCTGATTCAGTTTTAATGCAACAACAAGAAGTTTTTAGACTGCAATCTGGATATATACATTTATATAAAAACATACTTGTTTGCTAGAAACAGTCATACCTAGCTTAATCTGAAATGAGTAAAAATACAACAAATATATTACCATCATTTCACTGTAAGAAGTAATAAACCCCTTCTTTTTTTTTACAAGAACAAGAATCTATCCAAGTTCAGTTCCAACCGGATACATTGAAGGAGTTAAACTAAGCATCTTTGTTACTTATATAAATATAGTTTTCAAATGATTCAAGAAAAATAACAATACATTTTACTCGCTCCTCAATTATTCAAGTTCAGTTCTTGAACAATTTATTTTCTCCAAAACCCAGTCACGACCTTCATTCCACAAGAAAATATTGAAATGTTTTTAACCAGCAAGGGTAAGATAATGAAATGAATTCTCTTTCCTAGGTAAAATCATATTCTATGTAATGTAAAACAACTAGGAGAAATAACTCACACAACAGTTCATCAACATTATCATGAATTTGTTTTTCCCAATCATTTTCACGCACAAAACTCAGAAAACAATACTCGTATAGCTAATACATTTATCAACTCAAACCCATATAGGGTAATAGAAGTGAATGCTAAACACAGTAAAAACAAACTCATACAGCAAGCACAGCTTCCTTTGTTTCACTCATTTACAAAGAGATACCCAAGTCGTGTTCATTTTTATAATGATAGTTCAAACCAGGGGCATACAGAATCATCTCATCCTTCCATTTTTACAAGAATGCACAAAAATCAGAATTAATACACGCATAGCTAATGCATTCATCAACACAAACTCATATTGGGTAATAAAAATGAATATTCAACACTGTTAAAACAAACCCACACAGCATGGACAGATTTATTTGATTTAATCATTTTGCAAAGAAATGCTCAAGTCGCATGCAACAAAAGAAAAATGACTCAACCCAGAAATTACCTCAACATATCAACAAAATCATTTAACCAAAACACCCATCATAAGAGCAGGGTATTTTTAATGAGACGTTTAAACAAAAGCAAATGGTTTAAGGAGAAGGGCTCAACATGCCTGTAATTTTTTTTGTCGTTCGAACAAAACCACGTCCATAGGAGCTATTTTTCTCCACGGCATCCACAGTAAAGCTTACCCAATACTCCACTAAATCCCACAGGCTCAAAAATAGCCGTGGCTTCTCTAAATAATAGCAACAGTTATCAAAATAGTAGCAGGTTCAAAAGAACCATGAAAGAAACGCAGAGCAATTTCAAAACCCGAATGAATACAATGACAAAAAATTTTCCCTCTACCCTCTTTCCAAGGCGAGCTGGTCGCTAAGATCAAGATCATTGAATGCATTGAATGCATTGCTTTTTCCTCAATTCTCACGCCACCACCAACTCAGGTTTGGCGAGTTTCTTTTTCAAATTTTGCATGCAATTCCTTCTTAGCTACTTAGCTAGTTGGATGCCGTCCAACTTTTCCTTGTTCCTGCCAAACTTGGCGTTGAAACTGCAAGGAATTCATTTATTGTCCTAATAAATCTCTAACCTATCCATCTTATCTTCTCACCAACATGTCCATAGGTCCCCCTCCTTAGGTTAGTATTAGTTTAGGTTTTTCACCTAGGTCGCAAGTCATTAGGACTTGCAAAAATTTTCATCCCATGTAATTTAAAATCCACGTAGGGTAGTAGTTAGGTTATAGGTTAAAACTTAGTTATATGTTAGGAATTAATCCCATAGCATCTACTTAATAGTTTCCAACAAGTCTTACCGATTGGTGTTCACATTCAACACAATGCAGGACGTTTCATCCTAGGTTTGACACATACCTATGTCGCTTGCATCCAGGCTCTTATTGTCTTACGCTATCTAGCGTTACAACTTGTATGTGGTTCCGGAATTGAACCTTTTCCTTTGGCATCTAGGTATCGGATATTTATACCTGAAATCAGGTGCTGCAACATTTATATCAATCCTTCATTCTGGTTCAGACTTCGTTATTTATAGAAAATAAATCAAGAAAGCGATGTCAAAGAAGGCCACAACATACCTTGGATCAATGGAATTGATTCAAGGTGTGCTGTCAATCAACGATAAGAGTTCATCAAACATACAAAAATTTTGTTGTCTCATTTTTGTAAATCACAAGTTATATTATCCTCCATCCCAAGTAAACAAATTACAGTAAACAAGGGTCCAGATCAGTAACACATTCCTTTAAAGATTAAAAGATACATCTTATCATAATTATCTTCATTTATGCAGTTACAACATCATGAAAAGAGATTACCATGATAGCTTGCAAAAATCAAGGCGTTACACAAAGTAGGAGAGAAAATGGATGTCCACGGTACCTTACTCATCAGTGGTTGGTAGTTTGATGTATGCCATTGTGTGCACCATGCCTGATATTTCCCATGTAGTGGGAGTGGTGAGTAGATTTATTAGTGATTCAGGTAGAGATCATTGACAGGAAGTAAAGTGGATCCTTTGGTATTTGAGAGGGACCATGGGGGAAATTTAGTGCTACAATGGTTCAGACACCACTTTGTGTGGTTATGTAGATTCAGATATGGCTGGAGATGTAGACAACAGGAGGAGCACAATAGGTTATGTTTGCACTGGAGATGGGACAACATTGAGCTGGATTTCACGACTACAGAAGTTGGTGACTTTATCAACCATGGAGGCTGAGTATGTTTCTGCGACAAAATTAAGCAAAGAAATTATTTGGTTACAACAATTGCTTGAGGAGTTAGGACATAAGCAGGAGGAAGGAAAGTTGCATAGTGATAGTAAAATCGCTATATACCTAGCTAATAACTCTACTTTCCACTCTAGGACGAAGCATATACATTGAAGGTACCATTTCATTAGGACAACTTTGGAGGAAGATAAGTTGAAGCTAGAGAATATTCATACTAGTCAGAATCCTACAGACATGATGACCAAGGTGGTCACAAGGGAAAAATTAAAGCTCTGTTCAGCTTTAGTTGGTCTTCACGGAAACTAGTGAAGGGTTGAGAAGCTTGCTTAGAGGAAAAATAGTCTTCAAGTGGGAGATTGTTAGGTTGTGCATCCTATTTTCATGAGTGAAAGTGTTGAAGATTGTACACTAAGAGTACTATAAAATTTCCATAGTTGTCTCTCCGGTGAATTTTTTTTGGCCTCGAAAGAAAACGTGCCCGATATACCAGGAAATGTGATTTTCTCATATGGGTGGGATTTTTTGACCCATAGGTTTATGGGACAGTTTTGGCCCATGTTTTTGATACCTACGGTTTTTTAAAACTGCTTAAGTAGTTTTCTACTTATGTGGTTTTATGCATATGGTAGGTATGATTTAACATTGCAAATGTGTTTTGATTTCGGGTGTGAATTATATAGAGTTTGTTGAGCATAGATCCAAACATATATGGGTATTGTATTGAGAGAGTGGTGGCTTGTAATAAAATCTGAGCAAGTGATTCTTGGTGGATGTATCCCAAATTGTGTGAACCACATTAAATACTATCTCTTTGTGTTGTGTTATTATTATTTTGCAATTTTATTTGAGATCTATAATATTTCATGTATATTAGTTTCTATTGTTGTGATTCTATGAGGGATTATTCCGCATATTTTATCCCTTATGTCCTAACAGATTATGGTAACACTTTTATAAAAAATGGAGGTATTCTCATCTAAGATAACTGAAAAAATGTGTGCACTTTCTTCCTCATTTGCACTAATTATTAGTGCATGAAATAAAGAATATAAAGAGCATAATACTTAGAGGTGAAATTGTATACTTTTCACCATTATACACATACTTTTATATATAGGAACCATATTATACATGACACTTCTCATTTGACTCATTTTATCTCATTTGTGATATAAGGAAATAATGAAAATATTTGAAGATATAGGTGGAAGAAAAGGTAATACTCGTGATGAGACCTATATCAACTATGCTAATGGCAAGAAAAATAATTTTGTAAAAAAAGATGGCATGGTAAGTATATTGGACTTAATCTTGTGTATATGAGATTTTTATTTTTTGCTTATTATTCACTTCAAATATACTAATACTAGTTTTTTGTGCTAGTGTTTGAAGAAATATCAATTTATAGTTGGTGATAAGATGGAAATGATGGATTTAATCACATCAAAATTTGTTGGACATGGAAGGATTCATTCATTTGAGACATGTCATGGAGAGAATATAGTTCCAAATGATTGTAATTTTCATTTATTAAAATTGTTGATAGATGTCCCTCTTCCTTACAAGGACAAGCTAGATGATTGCACTAATTCATCTAAAAACAATGTTCTTTTTTTTGAAATGGTCGATAGAGTTATTGTGCATGTATTTTGTAAAATAATTATATAAAATAGATCATGACATTGAGATGGGGATTGAAAATTTTCTCTTTTTTAACTTCTTTGTATGTAATAAACTGATAATGTTCTATTTCATAAAAAAATGATTTTTCTTTGGTGATTTCAAACAAATTTTTAGTGGAAGCAATTTTGGACATATATTAATTTCTTGTTGATATTATACAAAGGATATATGCCATTATTTGTATTGTTAGTGTTATGCATTCAATTTGTATCTGCGGATTTGATTGTATCAATTTCTTCAATTATTGTACTTTTTTATTTTTTATTTTTTAGAGGATAGTTAAAAACATGATCTTGTTAAAGGAAGAGATTTTGTAGTCACCCGAGTTACATTTCGATAAAACTCATCCAAATACTACATCAACAAATGAGGGAGTAATTTTACAAAAGTTATGAAGAAATTGAGGGTGAAAGGAGTAGAATTTGATAACAATCATTTTATCATCCTACATGTTTTATTTTATTTTGGTAAATTTATTGTGATAGATTTCAACAAGGCTGAGATATAGTCCTAAAACCTTGATACTATAGAAATATTTATTCGCTTTTGTTTCAGATAATTTTTGTTTCTTACCAATTTATAAGTGAAATTAAATTGATTAGTGTATTGATATTATGATTAAGTAGTGATATTTATATTTGGATATTGCATGATGAAGATGAAGGGAATGGAGAGGGATTTGTAGATCTAAGTACATCTAAAAAATAGTTGAAGAAGCTATTAGAAAGACAATATATGCTATAAGGTGATAATGGGGACAAATATGTTTGGTTTACCACTCTTCCTATAATTTTTTTTTTTTATCATTATCCCCAATATTTAAACCTTAACATTGTGCATTTTACTATTTTATTCTGACTCGATCAAACATTGGTGATGTAGTGGTGTAGACGTGTTTTATCAAAGAAAATGTTGGTTAGAAACACATAAACCTTAAGTTAATTAGACATTGTCTCAAAAATAGTGTACCAAGTGTTTAAGACCTTCTTAATGCTTCAAAAGAGTCAATTTACAAATATTAGGTATTAATGAGTTAGATAAATATTTAAAAGATAATATTTCAAATGACGAGTATATAAACCATACTTAAGCTAGTAAATCCTGTTTTTTCTAGATTCTCCATCAATGATAGTTTTAATACAATATAGATTAGTTACATTATAGATTATGAAATGTTTTAATATAATTTTGTAAATTACATGATACATTGTACATGTTTTTAACCATGTAATATTTAATGGTTTATAATGAACTCTGACACTTATATAATTGAATCTAGTTCTTATGTGGTAGAATCTGGTGTTCCTCAGATGAACTCTGGTGCTTATATAATAAACTCTAGCACTCCTCAGATGAACATCGGTGTTCAGATGATAGACTCCAATGCTCCATATATGAACTTTGGCACTCAACTGATAGTCTTTAGTACTCCTAAGATGAACTCTGGGAATAAACCGATCGACTCTATTACTCCTTAGATGAACTCTGAAACTTAGATAATAGACTCCAACACACCTCATATGGAACTATGATACTTGGTTAATAAATTTTGGAGATGGTTAACTTCTATGCTAGACTATTAGAACTTAAATTCAATATTGAACTAGTATTTGTGCGTGTTTTAACCCTTTTAGACCTCATTTTGTATATAAAACTTGTTGTTTTGACCATTTATCAGGGTATAACCTTTGAAAATAAAAGGTTATCTTTAATTCTTATAAGAAACCATTATATTACTTTATATTCTACTATCATTTTACTAAGAAGTACAATGTCAAATTTAATACAAAATAGTAGGAGCCTAGTGTATATAAAGAGGAATACAAAATAGGCTATTTTGGGGACTTTTCATCTCCCCCACATCCAAATTCTTGAAATTAACTTTGAAAGATATGATTTTTTTCTTCCTTCATCATGGATTTTCATCATATCATAATTAAAAAGATATATTGGCCACATACGTTTTTCTAAATTTTATACCCTTAATGTTTAGTAATTTTATGCTCCCATAATGTGAAGTCAACTAAACCTTAGTCTCCTTACTTTTTGCAATCTAGTATGGGATATAAGAGTATGGGAGGCCTATAATTCAATAATATCCATTTTATTTCAAATTATCTCATGAATTACATGATGGATATTTCTCTTTTGGCTATCCATGTTAAAGCAGCAGCGGAAACAACTTCTCTTCTCATTAAAAACCACCATGCAATCCCACATCACTATACATGATGAGAACACAATAGTGAATTTATCTTTATAAACATGATTAAAGTCAAAAATTTCACCTTCCATCTAAAGAAAATATTGATCTCCTATAATTACACTATAGATTAACTGATAGAATGTTCTAATAATATATTTAAGCATGGGGTACTCATACCTCATGAGGAACTTGGTTGCATCTCTATAAACTAGTGAAAGATTCTTGTTCCTTCCTCCTTGGGATTTAGTTCAAACAAAGAGATATGAAAAATCTTAGTTATACCTCTGCAAAAATTATAAATTTACCATGAAATCAGTGATGTTGCCTAAGAGTTAACCATATAATAAGAAATCACATTATTGATTTTGTTTCTTTAATATGTTGGTAAAGTATGCTTTCAAAAATTTAAGATAGTTTCCCGCTCATGAGGTAATTTTTGGAAAATTATAAACATTTTCCACCTGAAAAATTATTCTTTTGGAAATAAATTATAGACTACAGATGGTTTTCTGGAGGCTTCCAATGCTTCTCCATACTGAAAAAAAGAGATCATCCTTCTATTAACTCTTGATTTTCCTGTTGTGCAATTTTTCAGTTCTCTTGATAGACTTTTCAACTGTGATTTAGGTAGTTCCCAAATCTTCATAATTTTCTTAGGATTCAAGATTTTTTTCTCATCATTTTCTATTATAATGGCTGGAGGAAGGATTTTCACTTTAATAGATTTCATATTCTGATTTAAATAAGAAATCTGAGTGTCTTTTTTATAGTTGAATATTTACTTCTTGAAGTTATTTCTATAGATTGGAAATGTTGCCTTCATTTTCATTATTAATTTTATCTAATATTTGGTATTTTTGAGTTAGTTCTAGAATAATGTTGTATTTTTCACTAATATCTTTCTTTTTAAGAACTATATCTTCTTTTATACTCAATAACTAAGTATCCTTGTTATGTAGTTCATATTTTGAGTCTTGAACATGCTTTTGAGTCTCTAACTTTTGCTTTTAAGCTAGAGACTGTCTCAAAAATTGGATTTATTATTATTTTTTCTTGACTGTTAGATTTTTTCTTGACAGTGTTATGGCTTGGTGCAATTGTTAGTTCTTTATTATATGTTCTTGTAATTAAAGCCCTTCTTCCATTATTATTAACATTCATCTATTTTCTTGTAAGGAAGAAGGTTGAAAGGTAACTATTTTTTATTCCATATATCTATATCTTTGAATATCAATGGATTTTTATATATTTAAAACAAATGTAGTACCTATAATTTATTATTCATTGGTGGGATTTACTCTTTCTTACATGTTTATAGGTATATGTGATTCTTTATTGATTGAAGGATGTTAAATAAATGATTGTAATATTTGTGTAATATCCCAATCTTCAAGTTCTTATTCCAATTCATCTACAGAGAGAATTAGTTGTCTAATCATTTTATGCTTTTCTTTAGGGGAAGGTTCTTGTGGGGACTCCTCGATACTATCTCTCTTTTTCTTCTGAATTTTTCTTGAGATAGGTTCTTTTCTAAGAGGCTTCCTGTTGACCCTCTTTTCTTTCACTCCTGAATGAGGAGTAGGTTATTGTGGTAATGTTTATCTTATATCCTTATATTTTATTAGTGAGGGTTTAAAGATAGGTTCTTATGTAATATTTGTTTTAAATTTTCTAATAGGGGAGGAACAATAAGTAACTATTTCCTACTCATCTTCTGAGAGAATAAGAAATTCACATTGTTCCTCAGTTTCCTCTGTAATTGATTGTGTTTTAAAAGTAGTATTATTATGAAGCATCATTTTTATTATAGGTTTTTTAGGCTTCCCCACTTTTTTCTTAGAGATTTCTCCCTCAATAACATTAGAAGGAAAGGTATTAAGAGAATTACTATTTTGAGCCTGACCCTTAGTTACCTTTTTCTTTGACTTATCTATACTAGGGGAAGGGCTTGTTTCCTAGTATGTTTTATTTTCTTCTTCCTTAGTTTCTTGTTTAAATTTTATTTCCATTACTATGCCCCATATAATTGTTTAAAAAAATGGTGTTAGACAATAAGGTATATTAGGCCATGGTGTTTTAATGGTCTAATTCCCGAAATAACCCTATTAGCCATTAATTGGACTGAGCCATATAAATTCCTAGGAAGATTTATTCTCCACTTAGGTTTATTGGTTGAGTGTCTCAAATGGTTTACCATTCTCACTTTCCCCATAGAACAAGACTATATTTCCCCTAACCAGTGATATACTTCATTATCCGGTAGGATACAGTCTTCCATGGCTTAGGTATGACATTTGTAATTATGCACTTAATTTCATTTTTAGTATTTATAGACAAATAAGTTAATTATTCACCCTCTATATAAAATATTTACAAAATATCATTATAAGTAGGTCTATATTTAATTATCATACTTGTATTTGGGATTCCAATCATTTCATTGATTATTTCAAGAGTCATTGAAATCTTCACATTTTTCACCTTGGTGTGGAATTCTTCAAGATTAACTACAAACTCTTATATAACATCTCTCTCAAGTCCCTAAATTTTCTTAAATAATATAATCCATATGGCTTCCTTGGATATGGCCACAACTTCTATAATCTTCAATAGTTTCTCAACTCCATCAGGTTTAGACTTACATTTTTTTGTCTCATTTCTTCTTTTGATTTCAAATCTTTTTTATTAATTTTGGCTTCAAAACCCTATTAAAATCACAACTTCTATAGATACTTATAGAGATTTGGAGTGGATTGTAAATATATGGAGAGATATGGAGGGAATTGCAGAGGTAAGGGTTCCCTAAAAGGAAATACAATCTAGCGATGGAGGAACTTGGGTGCTAAGGTCTAGATGAAATGATAAAAATGGGGGGACTTAATGGTTTTTTCTAAGTTTAATGATTTGATAGGAACATATGAGACAATCAAGTCAACTCAAATGGTGAAAATAATGGTAATTATAAAATAATCCACGAGGTTATCAAATCAAGTAAACATGACAAATGGTTTTATATAGCCTGTCACCTTATAAATATTGGATAGAAATATAATATTAATGAGTTCTAAATACTAATGGATTCAATTCCTAATATTTGGTGATGATAGTATTTTTGAAGAGTGCATACTTTCCATATAGAAAGAAAAGGGAATATATTTTCCCAAAAACATTGGTGAGTGCAACATCAACAATATTTGAGTGAATAAGATGAATTAATGTGTCTTATTAGAAATTGGATATGTAAAGGAAATGAAAAGGAAAAATTTCAAATAGATGTGGATCTTGTAGAGAAACCTCTAAATGTTGAAACACTCATTAACTCATGTGATATCATTGATCGCAAAGAAAAAAATGAACCATAGAATGTGATTCTCAAGTTAATAAAGGTTAATATTAGTTGGTGATAGAAGAACTCAGGCCTTAAGGTTTACTTGAAATGATATAAGAAATAAGGGTGCTTAATGGTTTCAGTAAATTTTAATGATGCAATAGGAATATATGATGAAATTAAGTCACATCACATAGGTGAAAATCATGGAAATTATAATTCAATTTTCCAGACTATTATACACAGGAATGATGACACAAGTTTTCCTATGTACTTGACTTCTCGAGGTCATGTCAAGACAACCAAAATGTGGGATATGTGATGGGTGTGAATATGTACAAGATGATAACTGTAAAATATGTGGGAAGAGATAATCATCAAGATTTAAAGGAAAATATACTTGTAATTAATTAATTTGAAAGTAAGAAACTTTATCTTCAAGGAAAGTGAAAAATCATCTGATCTCTCTGTATGGGATGCTATTATAAAGGATAATTGCTGTGCATAATTCTCAATTTATATTTTTTAGACCAAAAATAATTCAGCTTGGCTGATGGAATCATTGAAAATGTCAATTCATATATAAATATTCCTATCTGAAGAGGGTCATATAATAACACAAATGATTCACATAGAAAATTAAACTATGGGTTCAAATTTCTAAATCGGTTTTATTGATTGGCCCAAAATTGTTCATCTATAGATAATTGTCCATTTAACAAATAAAGATGGCTAAAAATCTTTAGGGGAAAGGGAATAGAGTGGAAAATTAATACACACAATCCTAATTCTATATCTATCTCATACCATTTAATGCCTAGTGGATGGATGATTAGTTCAAAAATCCTACGAGGTTGAGCCGGACCAGAAATGGTCATGTATTATTATCAAATCGTTAGTTAGAATAGAGGAAATTGGATAAATAGACCAAGGACATTCAAAGGTTATGAATAGGGAGCATGAATTCCTAATGACTATGTTTATCATTGTAATTTAGATTCCTATATATTAAGTTATATCATAAAACTAAATAAATAATATAAAGAAATATAATTTAAACAAAATACAAGTAAACTTAATATTTTCATTTATTAAATTCCTTCCTAATTAATTAAATATTATAAATACAAATAAATTATTCTATCTTTTTCTATTTGGAAATATTTTTGAAATAAAATAATTAAAATTAATTAATAAATTAATGTGTTTGTACTTTGGAAATATATGAGGAAAGAAACATTTAACTGAACTAAATCAGTTTTTCTAACCAAAACTATTAAATAAAGAATAACCGTCTATGGTCATTATTATGTTGCAAGGGTCCTTTATAATTATAACTCTAAAGTGGAAGAATTTAAGATGTTATTAATATGGAAAAATCGAGTTTCCTGTAAAAAAGCTTCCACCTCAAGTTTTCCAAGAAGGGAAGCCTCTCATAAGTGATTTCTTTTTAATCAAATGATCCAGAGATCAATTCAGTGGACATATTTTACCTAAATCTCCTAAGATCATTATAGTATAGTATAAGACTCTGAGAGATTTTCTTCTCTTATTTGAACATGAAAAAAGGACTCTGATGGAGTAAGTTACCATCTGTAAAAATTTTGAGTTCGAGGAGAAAACGTAGGGGCAATTGGCCAATCAAATTGCGACACATGGCAAGGTGATATGGAAAAAAGAAAAAACATTTTTGACTCCGGTATTCAAAAATCATTATTGAATGAGTGGGGCCTATTATTTTATACCTTGGGACCCTCAGCTAGGGTCAACACACTTTTTTTTGGAGGGGCACCTTTGCCTCTGTTACTTCATATTACTATTTTTAGTGTAGGTTATTATTTATCCTTTTATTTATTTATTAGGATAATTCTTACACTTGTGTTAGCCCTACACTTGTTGGGTTAGCTTGCTTAGGTGTACTAGTTGTGTGGAGTTAACTTACTAGTTGTGTTGAGTTAGCTTTTGAGTTATGTGGTGTTATTTAACTAGCCTTCTGGAGTTAACTTAACTACCAGTATTAGTTAGTGGGAGTTGTTCACCAATGATTTAGGTAGTATTTACACTTCCATCCTCTTATATGTACATCTTTCTTATTGAGTAATTCAAGTCATTATATTGTAATGTATTGAGCATTATGGATTATGATGGATTTCCATATATGGTATTTTAGCTCTTCTGTTTTTGCAAATCTAATATGGTGTATTATTTTCATCTGAGATCGAGGCTTGGAACAATCTTATTATCGTCCCTTTCATGGTATCATAGCTATAGATGATGTAGACATCCATCTGTAAGTTTTTCTTTGCAAGCAAGGGTTTATTATTTTCATGTATTTGGAATTTGTTAACACTTTTCTGCAATATGCATTTTTATGCAGAACGGAGTGCGACATTGGATTTGGAAGGTGTCAGAACCCTATAATCGACTGTAAATTTGACCATGTTTTGAGACAGTCAAATATGGATGTAGATATGTACCCTCTGGGTACATTCTTTTATCCATTGGATATAACCGTGTACCTTCCAGGTGCATTCTTTGACCCTCTGGATATTTTGTTTTTGATGCAGTCTTTTATCCACTAGATGTAGATCTGTACCCTCTGGGTGCATTCTTTTATCAATTGGACATAAGTGTGTACCTTCCAGATGCATTCTTTTACCCTTTGGATATTTCTATTTTTGATGTAGTATTTTATCCACTGGATGCAGATCTGTACCCTCTGGGTGCATTATTTTATCCATTGGATATTGACATGTACCCTCTAAATGCAATGATTTACCCTCTAGATATTTTAGGTTTTGAGCACAGGATTTTATCCTTTGGTCGCAAGCCTATATCGTGTGGATGCACTCTTTTACCCTTTGGACATTTCAGTGTTACATATACCTTTTTTTAAAAAACATCAACATTAAAATATTATTTTAATAGTAAAACCTTGTAGATCTCATAAATTTTTATCCGTAGCTCAGATTAAGGTGATCTTTTTTATTAAATTGTGTAATTTTTCAAGATCTATGCATTGGTGACATTTAAAAACACATATTTCAAATACAAAAGGTAAATTTTCTCATTGTAATGTTTACACACACTCAACAATAAAGTGTCAAATTTGGGAGTTGCTGTAATCACTTGTGGATGTAATTTTGGTTGAGCCTGACATCCTCAAATTTTGGGTGTTGCATTCTTGTAACTGTGGGTGTATGCATTTATATCTTTTTTTTTTGTTGAGATATTTTGGATATGTATTTTCAACACTTTATTTTTTGACATGTTGACAGTCTCTCTTATGGGGGAGCTATTATCGTGAAGCCTAGTGTTAGTTTGTCAGTGTTTGAGTAGTTGATTTTGGCAACTCATATAGATATGAGTAGTTGATACTGATTCTTTGGGTTTCGTTTCCTTTCCTTATTAAATGTTGATACTACTTCTTCAGGTTTCATGTCCTTTCCTTGTTACCTTGGATTTCTTGGATCGTGAAACTCCTATTTATTTGGATCTCGTGTCCTTGCCTTATTTCCTTGGTTGTTCCTAGATCGTGGCACATTTGTAGTAGTTAATCAAATTATGTTTGGTATTTTTTTGTACTTTTGACATCACTCCATTGATAGTCCACTTACATGGAGTTATTCTAGTGAAGCCCAGTGTCATTTTTTTTTTTTGAGTTTTATGATCGAGCAGTGGATTCAGACCATAGTGTGCCTCAAACTTCTTTAGTATTGTACAATTTTTTAGAGTCGAGCTTCTTGGGATATCTTGCAGCAAAATGTTTCTCTCTATCCTTTTTTATTACTAGTTTTGGGTACCTTGCGGTGTCCATTTTTCCTAGTTTTTATACGTGGGTACCTCATCAGACCTTGTTGTTAGGTCCCACCTTCTATTCCACCCACCTAAGATATGCTTACAGGAGGGTGTTAGTGTAGGTTATTATTTATCCTTTTATTTATTTATCAGGATAATTCTTACACTTGTGTTAGCCCTACACTTGTTGGGTTAGCTTTCATAGGTGTACTAGTTATGTGGAATTAGTTTACTAAACTTCCAGAGTTAACTACCAATATCAGTTAGTGGAATTTCTTCACTACTAAATTAGGTAGTAGTTGCACTTCCATCCTCCTATATGTATATATTTCTTATTGAGTAATTCAAGTCATTTTATTGTAATGTATTAAGCATTATGGATTATAATGGATTTCCGTATATGGTATTTTAGCTCTTCTGTTTTGTAAATCTAATGTGGTGTGCTATTATCATTTGAGATCACGGCTTGGAACTATCTTCCTATCATTCCTTTCATTACTATTTCCACATTATTGTATATATATACACCTATGAATATATATGCATTGTGCATGTGGGACTATGATTCATACTATGTAATATGCTATGCAGTTTTTCCATGTAGCAATACCGAGCTGCATTTTGGTTATCTTGCTAAGCTACTACTTCCATCTTGGCTGAATTTTCACCACCCATCCATGTACACCTCTCAGTAACACCCAAACTCCTAAACCACCGAGCACAAACTTAGATCCTTCCATGTCAAATAGTTCCACACGGCTCGAGATTAGAGAGCCCATATCTACATGGATAGAGCTAAGTTATTCCACTCATCAACTAGACACACAATGTGGCATCCCAACTTATCACAACCTATACTACCCATCACATGGCCCTAAGACACATTGCACACACACTTTTCCTTATTTAAAATCCCTGACCCTATTCCCTGAGGGATGTGGGACTAAGTCCAAAATTGATTTAAACCACTGAAAGTGGAGGTTAGAGGGAGTCAAACCCCTAACCATTTGTTTCATAAAAATATAGCACACTCTTGAACCAAAGGTGGTTAGCAAATATATAAATAGTCGCTTGTTATTTGTATAGGTTAGTGAGAAGATTAAGTAAAATCTATAAGCTAGTAGTTTTGAAAATCAGAGTTTTTGAAGTACTTAGGGAAAGATTCAAGCCTTGGAGTGAAGTTGGAAAATGTAAAGAAAATAGATATGCTCTTAGTGATGTATTTATTTTCCCAATTTGGAATTTTTTATGTTGTCATTTTGAATCCTTTTGTGTCACTTTTGATGGAGAATAGAGGGAAGATTGACTTGCGAACACAAAGAGTGAACCATGAAGTTTTTTAGAGCTTACGGTTCTCATGGTCTTCTATTTTAGGTTGTAAAGGTTAATTATTTGATTTTTAAGTTTTAAATGTACTTGAAAAAATAAAAATTAATGGATCAATTCGTATAAACCCGGGGATGTAGGAATTTTTTAACCTCATAAATTCAGTGTTGTGTTTTCTGATTTTGCATTCAATTTTTCAGATATTTGCAAATATTAATTCAAATTTTAATTTGGATGCAATTTTGATTAGTACAATAATTTTACGAGAAATCAATAAAATTGGGTAAAATGAAAATCTGATTGGTTTGAATGTACAATTGATATGAATGAATTTTTATCGATTTAATTCAGTTTAAAATCAGTTTTTCTACACATTTGAATCAGATTTTTAATCAGTTCAAAGTTTCTAAAATATAAAAAATGATAAAGTTTTAAAGATCTTTCGTAAATGGTTAAAATAGTAGGGGGTTCCTAACTATTTATGGATCATGTTTGGTATCAAAACAGGTTGATTTGACAAGTTTATTGCTTCATATTTTACAGTTGGTTTAGTTGTGATGGGACAAGTACATGTGCACTATGGGAAAGTTTTTAAAATAGGAAAAGATCGAAAAGCTTAAGAAATTCAACTGTCAGATCCAAGAACATTTTCCTCCAAGATTAATGTACTATTCCTTAGAAGAGGAGTGAGAGGAATTGAAAACAAAATTTAAATCCAAGAATGAACTTTTGGAAAAGTTACAATTTGGTGGTGACATGAAGAGGAAAAGAAGTCCATTTGCAATCTGGAACTTCCCCTCCCACAAATGTACAAGCTAATTAAAGCACTGTAAGTATACCTCCAGTTGTTGAATCTTCCCATTTCAAATCAAATGAAAATGATTTTTGTAAGTTTGAACAACATACTAAGGGAATTGGTTCAAAGTTACTTTTTAAAATGGGATTTAATGGAAAAAACCTTGGAAAATAAGGCTAATGAATTGCTAACCCCATCCAAGTAGAGGATAGGCCTCACCATGTAGGTTTGGGATTCAAATTTGGTGGTTAGAATGAGAAAGGTGAATTCTCTAGGACAATTGAGACTACAAGGGAGAAATCTCCACCACAACCCACGAGAGATAAAAATGGTAATAGGAAAAATATAAAAATGTTGATTCTAAACAATGTAAATATTACCATGTTCCTTTTGATTATGGATTAGATACACAAAAATTTTAGTACATTTAACCATAAAGTTTTTTTGGATTTTATAACAACTTTGTAGCTAATTTTTGGAAAAGGAAAACATTATTGGGTAAAATTTTGAAAGACCATTTTCATACACAAGGTTGTAAAAAAGGAAATCTGGGTAAGTTTCCCAAAAATAGACAAAAGATATTGTACCCATTGTAACATGAAAGGTCATGAGGTTCACATGTGTTGGCAACTTCATCCGAAACAACAGTGGAGATTTGTGAAAAATAAATCTATGTGAAAAAAACCGTTTCTAAAATAACCCATGGAGACACCCAGGTATTCACTTAGGAAACTATACTGCCCAAAAAGTATAGTTTGATAAATTTGGTTGGTAAGAAATTTCTTAATTTCATGTTTTTATAGCTGAAATTTTTGATTAGCATGCATAATTTTCAAAGCATATTTAGTAGGATTCTGTGGAACGATGAAAGGAAATTTTATCATATTTCATATTGGCTTTAAATTTGGATAATCACGTCACCTGTAAGGAAGAGCTGGGGGACATGTATAACATACTCATATTATACTTCTCACATTTAAGGTTGAAAATTTCTATTTTGATTTTGATAGTAGAGTATACAGGTTCAGTGGGCATGTTAAGAATGTCTATTTTTGGAAACTTTCATTTTCATTTATTTGTTGTTAATTTTATTGTGTAAAAGTAGGGATGTTTATTGAAGGAATGATAAGAAGATTGTTCCAAGCCACGATCTCAAATGATAATAGCACACCACATTATATTTGCAAAAATAGAAGAGCTAAAATACCATATATGGAAATCCATCATAATCCATAGTGCTCAATACATTACAATACAATGACTTGAATTAATAAAAAAGAAATATGTACATATAGGAGGATGGAAGTGCAAATACTACCTAAATCAATGGTTAACAACTCCCACTAACTGATACTGGTAGTTAAGTTAACTCCAAAATACTAGTAAGATAACTCCACATAACTTAGAAGCTAACTCCACACAACTAGTACACCTAAGCAAGCTAACCCAACAAGTGTAGGGCTAACAAAAATATAAGAATTATCCTAGTAAATAAATAAAAGGATAAATAATAACCTACACTAACACCCTCCTGTAAGCATAACTTAGGTGGGTGGAAAAGGTGGGTCCAGGAAATAAGGCCTGATGAAGTACCCACGTACAACAACTAGGAAAATGAACACCGCAAGGTACCCAAAACTAGTAATAACAAAGTAGAGAGAGAAAAATTCCACTTCAAGATATCCCAAGAAACTCAGCTCTAAAAAATCGTACAATGCTGAAGAAGTTTGGTGCTCATTGTGGTCTGAATCCACTACTCGATCATAGAACTCAAAAACAACTGACACTGGGCTTCACTAGAATAGCTCCATGCAAGGAGACTATCAATGGAGTTATGTAGAAAGTGTAAAAAAACACCAAAAATAATTTGATCAACTGCTGCCAATAGGTGTTCTAAGATCCAAGAACAACCAAGGCAACATGACAAGGACACGAGATCCAAATAAATAGTAGTGCCACGATCCAATAAAAGCCAAGGTAATAAGGCAAAGACACGAAACCTAAAGAATTAGTATCAACACATAGCAAGGGAAGGACACAAAACCCAAAGAATCAATATCAAAACCATACCCTCCCATACTGCTGAATGGGTAGAGTGACACCAAAGATCTGTATGAGTTTCAAAAATCAACTTCTCGAACACTGAAAAACTAACACTGAGCTTCACTATAATAGATCCCCCACAAGAGATACTATCAACATACCAAAAAATAAAGTGTCAAAAATACAGATCCAAAATATCTCAACAAAAAAGAGATATATAAATGCATACACCCATGGATACAATAATACAACACCCAAAAGTTGAGGATGTCGGGCTCAACTGAAATTGTGTCCACAAGTGATTACAAAACCCTCCCAAATTTGGCACTTTATAATTTAGTGTGTGTAAACATTACAATGAGTAAAATTATATTTTGAATTTTAAATAAGTGTTTAAAAATGTTACTAATGTGTAGATCTCGATAAAATACACAATTTCAAAACAAATATCACCTTAATCCGAGCTACAGATCAAAATTTATGAGCTCTAGAAAGTTTTGCTATTACAATAATATTTTAATGTTGATATTTTTTTAAAGGTACACGTGACACCAAAATGTCCAAAGGGTAAAAGAGTGTAACCACATGATACAGGCTTGTGACCAAAGGATAAAAACCTGTGCTCAAAACCTAAAATATCTAGAGGGTAAATCATTGCATTCGAAGGGTACACATCAATATCCAATGGATAAAATAATGCACCCAGAGGGTATAGATCTGCGTACAGTGGGTAAAAGACTGCATCAAAAACAGAAATATCCAAAGGGTAAAAGAATGTATCTGGAAGGTACACGCTTATATCCAATTGATAAAAGAATGTACCCAGAGGGTACATATCTGCATCTAGTGGATAAAAGACTGCATCAAAAATTAAAATATCTAGAGGGTAAAAGAATGAATCTGGAAGGTACATGCTTATATCCAATGGATAAAAGAAAGCACCTAGAGGGTACAGATCTACATCTAGTGGATAAAAGACTGCATCTGAAACCAAAATATACAGAGGGTAAACGAATGCATCCATAAGTTACACACTTATATCCAATGGATAAAATAATGCACCCAGATGGTATAGATTTGTGTCCAGTGGATAAAAGATTGTATTCAAAACATAAATATCCATAGGGTAAAAGAATACATCTGGAAGGTACACACTTATATCCAATGGATAAAAGAATGCACCCAGAGGGTACAGATCTATGTCCAATAGATAAATGACTGCATCCAATACAAAAATATCTAGAGGGGAAGGTACACACTTATATCCAATAGATAAAAGAATGCACCCAAAAAGTATAATTGTTAATAAAAACTTTGACTGCAAATATCTCTTTTCTGGCACCTGTATCAAAAAATAGAGAGAAACCCAGAAAGTTTATCACAAAACCTAGAAAGCTGAAATACTTTTTGAGTCAGAAAATATGTCTGTACATAATTATATGGATTTTTTGAGAAATGTGCCAAAAAACCCTTTATAAAATGCCCATATTTGATTGTCTCAAAACATGGTTGAGTTTACAGTTGATTATAGGGTTTTGACACCTTCCAAATCCAATGTCATACCCTGTTTTGCATAAAAAAGCATATTGTAGAAAAGTGCTAACAAATTCTGAATACATGAAAATAATAAACCCTTACTTGCAAAGAAAAACTTATAGATGGTTGTCTACATCATCTATAGCTCTAATACCATGAAAGGAATGATAAGAAGATTGTTCCAAGCCTCGATCTCAGATGAAAATAACACACCAAATTAGATTTGCAAAAACAGAAGAGCTAAAATACCATATATGGAAATCCATCATAATCCATAATGCTCAATACATTACAATATAATGACTTGAATTACTCAATAAGAAAGATGTACATATAAGAGGATGGAAGTGCAAATACTACCTAAATCAATGGTGAACAACTCCCACTAACTGATACTGACAGTTAACTCCACATAACTTAGAAGCTAACTCCACACAGCTAGTACACATAAGAAAGCTAACCCAACAAGTGTAGGGCTAACAAAAATGTAATAATTATCCTAATAAATAAATAAAAGGATAAATAATAACCTACACTAACATTTATAAGATCCGTTTGGACAACATTTTGTATTGTAATTAATATACAAACTTGTTATGTCCATACATGGTATTTGCACATATAATAAGTATCTTGTTTTGGGCATTTATTTGTAATTATCCTATGTGGTTACAATCAGGGTGTACATTAATTACACTAACAAATTGGTTTGCAGATTATGTCGAGTGATATTTTGTCATGGATAATAGCTTCAAATTTTTGGAATACAACATTATGTAGACAATTTGATTCTATCCTATTTGCAGTTTAGATTGTTTGGATAGATGTTTCATTGACAGATTCACATGATTCAATTTTGAATCTTGTCTATTTTTTACATATGTGTAGTCTAAACATATTGGATCATGTTTGTGAGATTTACAACAATTGATATTTGGGTATGTGGACAATAGCCTATTATTGGCATGTAGATGTCTTTATATACTGGTCTATTTTGGTGGAATTTTGTTTACAGTGATGGCTGTATCATAGAGTATCAGTTGGAAAATTACCTCTTTAGTGAAAAATTGTCTATTTTTAGATAGATCAATTTGTTATGATGGAAGTTGCAGTTATAGTCACAGCGGGATAACAGATTACAGATATTTAGTCAGACATTTTCCTAGTATTGGGAAATGGTTTGTCTTTTTAAATTGATATAACTTATTTGTAGAGATTGACAGAACCACAAAGTATCAGTTGGACGGTTTCCTCTTTTGGCGAATAATTGTCTATTTTTTAAAAAACTAATCAATTTTTTTGTGATAAGTTTTCAACAATATGGTGATATTACCCATAATATTATTTATATGGATCATGTATGTGTTTTTGATATCCAGGAAGATGATTGGAAACATTTGTGGGTGAAAAAAGAATTTTTGTGGAACAAAATCCTTATCAATAGGGAGGTGTGATATGGAGATCAATTCAATGGAATTTTTTCCCTAAATCTCCTAGCATCATTAGAGTATGGTTGAAGACTCTGAGAGCTTTCTATCACCTATTTGGTAGTGAAAAATGGACTTCGTTGGAACAAGGTACCATTCAAAAAAATTTCTAGTTGGAGGATAAAAAGTAGGGGGCATCTAGCCAATCAAGTTGTGAAATGTGGCAAAGTGATATGGAGCAAATGAAAAAAAATTGTTTTATGAATCGGGTCTTTGAAACTCATTATCAGATAGGTGGGCCCCACTATTTTCTAGTTGAGGGCCCTCATCTAGTATCGACACACACTTTTTTTGGAGGGGTGCATTTGCCTTTGTTACTTCATGTTACTATTACCACATTATTGTCTATATATGCCTCAAAATGTATATGAATTGTGCATGTGTGGATATGATTTATGCTATGTAATATTTCCATATAGCAAGACTGACTTGTATTTGGGTTAGCTTTCTGAGATACTTCTGCCAAATAAATTGACCTACAAACATGCCACTATCCATCTATCCACATAACTCAACAACATCTCAACTCCTCAATCACCAAGAAAAAAATTGTTTCCTTCCACGTCAAACATTGTTGCACCTCTTGGAATCGGCGAGCCCATATCTACATCAGTCAAGATAATTTTATCCACCAGTTGACTAACCCCACAACGTGGCATACCAACGTAGCACAATATACACTAGCCACCACATGGATTTCTTAAAAAATGTGGCCCTAAGCCACCTTGCACACCTTCTTTTCCTTATTTAAACTCACCAACCGCATATTCCCTAAGAGATGCAGGACTAAGTCCCAAATCGGTTAAAATGTTGGTGCTGGAGGTCATAGGGGCTCAACCTCCTAACCATTTGTTTCTAAAAAATATATCCCACCATTTAACCAAAGGTAGTTAACAAATATATAAATATGTCACTTGTTATTTGTACATGTTAAGTGACTAGATTGCATAAAAGCTATAAGCTAATAGTTTTGAAAATCTGAGTTTTTGAAGCACTCAGGGAAAAATTCAAGTCTCAGAGTGAATTAGGAAAATCTCTAGAATTCAGAGACACTCTTAATGAAGTATTTATTTTCCCAATTTGGAGTCCGTAAATAGTCATTTTGAATCATTTTGTTTCACTTTTGACAAAGAACAGAGGGAATGTTGACTTGCGAAGATGGGAATAAAAAATGAGATAGAAAACTGAAGGTTTTTAGATCTCACGAGTTGTCATGGTCTTCTATTGCAGGTTATATAGGTTCATTATTTTATTTGTAAATTTTAAATGTACCTACAAAACTAAACATTAATGGATCAATTTGTATGAATCCCGGGATGTAGGAATTTCTTAACTTTGTAAACAATTCTGGTGTTGTGTTTTCTGATTTTGCATTCAATTTTTCAGATTTTTGTAGATATTAATTTGGATGTAATTTTTATCAGTACAATAATTTTATGGGAAATCGATAAAATTAGGTAAATTGAAAATATGATTGGTTTGAATGTACAATTAATATGAATGAGTTTTTATAAATTTAATTCAGTTTCAAATTAGTTTTTCGACACATTTGAATCATATTTTAAACCAATTTCAAGTTGTTAAAAGATATAAATTGATATATTTTTAAAGATATTTCATAAATAGTGAACATAGTAGGGGTTCTTACCTATTTACATATCACTGAAAAAACTTTCACCAGTAGAATTAATTCTAAACTAATTAAAACAAATGAACAAAAATAGAGCATATAAATAATTATTAACTTCTTCCTCCAACTAATTTCTCAAGAAGCTCCACAGGGATGAGATGAGAAGTTATCAAAGGAAGAAACTTTTTCAGAAGAAATATTTTGAAAGAAATATAAAACATATAAAACATACATAAGAAGTACTAATATCTCCACTTTTAATAACACTACAAATTATTTCCTTTGATTTCAATAGAAAATGCCTATATGTAGACACTCAAATTTGATAATCTATCCTTTGACACTGCTAATTTTGACATTGCAGACTTTTATGGATAGATGCACTCTCCTCACTCTTGTTTAGCACACCTTGATATAATTTCTTGTACTTACTTATTGTTGTCACTTTAAAATGTACCCTTTTGAGAATGGTATGAAAACTCTCCTTTCAATTGAAAAAATGGAAACAATCCTAGGCTATGGGTGACCTGTATGTTGGAGTGAGTCTCTACAAAGGGTTAGTTCCCCTAGTGTAACACCTAAACTATTTATATATCTTAAGGATAAATCTATTATACCATACCGACTAGGAAAATGGAGAAGGAATGGAAAGAGAAAAACTAAAACAAGTGGTGATACACCATATTGTTTCGAGGACCTCAAAATTATTTTGATCACATAGATGAAGCAAGGAAGTCACACACACCATACACTAACCACATTTCACTGTATCAACGAAAAAGTGATTCATATGAAGGTTTGGGATGAATTGTCACAAGATAAGAAGAGACAACAAATGGATTCATAAAAAAATCCTACAAAAAACCTATCAAACACATTTTATGACCTATAGATTGAGAAAAGACTGCATAAAGGTATGAGAGATTAAAATAATTAAACAAGGATAAACATATATAAGAAAATATAATCAGTTCAAAATAAAGTATGCACTAAATATAGATTATAGAAAGGTAAAAAAAATCCTTTATTTCTCAAAGAGGTGGAATAAGCACAGAAAGTCACTCATGACCCTTTATTTCTCTCATAAAGGATTAATTTCTTCATAAATATAAATGAAGAAGTAAGAATATGATTTACAATGTATTCTAAAGTTTTTATATTACTCTAAGAGAGAGGAAAGAATAAAAAACCCCTAAACGTGCAAATATGACTTGTAAAAATAGGAAAGGATCTATGTGGTTTGTCTCCTTGCTCCAAAAATAACTCTTTCTGAGTGAAGGGTGTGTATTCAACTGTATTTTCTTCTTTTTCCTCATAAATAATCTATATCCATTATTTTTATCCAATTATGTTCCCAAAATAAAATATGAATTCCCCAAAATAGCTTTTCCTCTATTTTCATATTTTGTTCTATTCTTAAACCTTCTAGATGATGAAACAAACTTACCTTGCATGTTCTCATCTATTTTTAACTATATATTCTCCGTTTTTGGAAAATTGTGCTAAAAATAGCATCCCCGTGTTTGAAAAAAGCAAACAAAATGTTTTTACAATTAGAATTTGGTTTCTCCCCAATTTTAGATGCTTCAATAATGGTCTTTCATCTATTTTTTACCTTTCCATGTGTTGGTGAGAAAATTTTCCAGATAGACAAATCATGTGTCTCCACCAACATTCACAGGGCTACGCCCCTCTACATTGAATGGTACAAATCCCATTATTGATAGTAAATGAATCCTAATCCTATCTAAATGTTGTGGGTGGAAAAATTGGCCGAGGATCACATAGGGACACTCCATTGAACCTGTGGAAAATTTCTTGTATGAGGGTACAAGGGAAGAAATTATAGCGATGAAGGGAGGAATTCTACAAGGAAGATTACTTCCATGAGTAGATTGCAGAGCTCACACCCAGTAACCAGAGAAGGGTAAGTGCACCAAGTTGGGGGGCAAAAAGGGGTTCTTAAGTGGATGCATTTTTCTGAAAAATAAAAAACTTCAACTTATATAAGTTTTCTAAAATAGTTACACTCAAAATTGGAAGATGTTGTGTAAACATGAATCATAGAATTTTGATTCTAGTTTCTAAGCTACTAAATTTTATGGACAATGGATAAGTTTAAGTGGTCAAATAAATAAAATACCAACAAGTTATCCTATTTTTTTAAAAACATAGCAGAGTGACTTTCATGCCCCCCACCATTTTGAGCACAATTTAGTAGTTTTGAAAACCCTTTGGTAGAAAGATAGCTAACATCATCTAGTTTGTGCTAGAATTCTTTTAGATTTGTTTACTAAATATTAAATTTTTTTATGATTTTTCTAGTACATAAATTTAATGTTTTGAAAAATAATGTAGCTCCAACCATGCCCCCTAACTACCTCAAAAAATATCAAAAATTAAATTATTTTGAATATGTATATAATTACGCTTAGTTTGTGCCAGTATAAAAAAAATTCAATTTAGATGACCCAAAACAAAGATATGCGATGAAAGATAGACATATTTAAACTTAAAAAATAGCTATAAAAAGGAATTGATAGAAAATAAATAATATGGAAACCTTATAATAGTCAGAAAGTTTGAAAATTTATATTTTTAGAAAGAAGAAACTCTGCTCTACGTCCTGGTATAATTTTTGTAAAATGAACCGATTGTTCTATATTGATTTATCATGGAGGAAGTGGCATTTTTACATTTTCCTGCAAAAACATATTATTTTTTGTGTTTGTGTAGGTCTATGCCTCAGGCTTAGGGATCCAAGCTGGATCCCAATCCTTGAGGAATGGCTTGGTAAAAGTGAAAATGCAAAATGTGTATGTGTTATAACGCTTATAATATAATTTTTTTATTTATGATTATTTATATTTTATTATTTCTTATACTTTAAATTTATTTTAGTAAATATAGAAAATTAGGGTCACTCCACACCTTATGGAACTAGTCTCACAGCTCCATTAGTCACGATTTAGGAGATAGTTTTTATAGTATAATTTGATCATTACATAGGTAATTTTCAAGATTTCAGCATTCAACCTAAATATTTTAGCATTTAAATTATACAATTGAAACCATAAACCCTAAACCCTAAACCTTGATCCCTAAACCCTAAAACCTAAACCATAAACCATAAACCCTAAATCCTAATCCCTAAACCCAAATCCTTAAACATTCAGCCCTTACCGATGGGCCCTAAACCCTAAACCATGAACCATGAGCCTTAAATGTTAAAAACTAAACCCTAAACCCTAAAAACTAAATCCTAAACCCTAAACCCTAACCTATAAACCCTAAACCCTAAACACTAGATCCTAAATCCTAAATCCTAAGTCCTAAAACCTAAACCATAAGCCCTAAATCCTAAACCCTAAACCCTAAACTCTGTGACCTAAACCCTTAACCCTTAACCATGAGATATAAACCCTAAACTATAAACCCTAAACCCTAAAACTAAAATAATAAATCCTAAACCTTAAACACTAAATCCTAAACCCTAAACCCTAAACCCTAAACCCTAGACCCTAGACCCTAGACCTTAAACCTTGAGCCCTAAGCCTTAAACCATAAACACTAAATCCAGAGCCCTGAGCTCTAACCTCTAAACCTTAAACCAGAAACTCCAAACCCTAAACCTTAAGCCATAAACCATGAACCATGAAACCTAAACCTTAAACCCTAATCCATAAACCCTAAACCTTAAACCCTAAACCTTAAGCCTTGAACTCTACACCCTAATCCTTGATCCCTAAACCTTAAAACTTAAACTCTGAGCCCTGAGCCCTAAACCCTAAATTTAGAGCCCTGAGCTCTAACCCCTAAACCTTAAACCCGTAACTCCAAACCCCGAACCTTAAGCCGTAAAACCTAAACCATGTACCCTAACCCCTAAACCCTGATCCATGAGTCCTAAACGTTAAATCCTAAAGGTCCCAAACCCTAAACCCTAAACCATGAACCATGAGCCCTAAATGCTAAACCCTAAACCCTAAACCATAAAAACTAACTCATAAACCTTAAACCTTAAACCCTAAACCATAAACCCTAAACCCTAAACTATAAACCCTAAGCACTAAATCCTAAACCCTAAACCTTGAGACCTAAACCCTAAACCCTAAACCTTAAACCCTAAACCTTAAGCCCTAAACACTAAACCATAAACCATAAACCATGAAATCTACGACCTAAACCCTTAACCCTCAACCCTTAAACCCTAAACCCTAAACCATAAACCCTAAACCCTAAACTATAAACCCTAAGCACTAAATCCTAAACCGTAAACCTTGAGACCTAAACCCTAAACCCTAAACCTTAAACCCTAAACCTTAAGCCCTAAACACTAAACCATAAACCATAAACCATGAAATCTACGACCTAAACCCTTAACCCTCAACCCTTAACCCTGAGACTTAAATTCTAAATTATAAACCCTAAAACCTGAAACAAAAACAATAAACCTAAAACCCTGAACTCTAAATCATAAACCCTAAACTCTAAACCTTAAACCCTAAACCCTAAATCCTAAACCTATAACTTTGAGCCCTAAGCTCTGAACCGTAAACCCTAAACACTAAATCCATAACCCTAAGCTCTAACACCTAAACCTCATATATTTCCAGTAGGTCTCATTAATGAGTTCATCTTTTTGAATATCTTAGGACCATATTTCCTAGTCTCGTGCCTAGAACCATCATTAAGTCTACTTTTACATCTACCTTGTTTATGAGAGGTGGGCATTTCCCTCCTTCAAAATATCAACAGATGAAAGGCATCAAATTTTGATGAATCTCTTTGAATTTTGTTCCTACGAAGTCGATGAACCCTTTTTAGTTGAATACTCTTTGTTAATACTAACAAGAATGGGTAAGACATAAAACATTACAGTGAGTGAAATAGTTCACATGCAATGGGAAAAAGAAGATAGATGTATTGGGTAACATTTATTTGTACCAAATTAGTCTTGGATATCTGTAATTTACCTCCTTACAAATATCATTAGATGAAATTCATCAAATTGTGATGACTCCCTTGAATGTTCTACCTACGAAGTAGATGAACCCTTTTTATTTGAATACTCTTTGTCAATACTTATAAGAATTGGTAAGACATATAACATTATAGTGAGTGAATGGGTGAGCCTAATCCATGAGCCTTAAACCCTTAGCCCTAAATCCTAACCCCTAACCCCTAAACCCTAAACCCTGAGCCTTAAAACCTAAACTCTTTACACTGAACCCTGAACCCCAACCTTTAAAACTTAAACCCTAATTCCTAAACCCTACACTATAAACCCTAAACCTTATACCCTATACCCCAAGTGTTAAACCCTGATCCCTAAACCCTAAACCCCGAGTGTTAAACCATAAAACCTATACCATAAACCCTAAGCCCTAAACCCTAAATTCTAAGCCCTAAATCCTAAACCCTCAACCCTCAATCCTAAACCACAAAACCTAAACCCTAATCCCTAAGCCCTAAGCCCTAAACCATGAGCCCTAAACCGTAAACCATAAACCTTAAACCCTAGGCCCTAAGCCCTAATCCCTAAGCAAAAACCGTAAACCTTAAACCCTCAAACCTCAACCCTAAAAACTAAACCTTGAGCCCTAAACCCTCAAACCTCAACTCTCAACCCTAAACCCTAAACCCTCAACCCTGATCTCTAAATCCTAAAACATGAACCTTTAGACATAAACCATAAACCCTCAACCCTTATCCCTAAACTCTAAACCTTGAACCTTGAGCCCTAAACCCTAAACACTAAATCTTAAACCCTCAACCCTTAACCCTGTGCCATAAACCCTAAACTCTAAACCCTAAACCCTAAACTCTAAACCATGAACCCTAATCCTTGAGCCCTAAACCCTAAACCCTAAATTCTAAACTATGAGCCTTAAACACTAAACCTTAAATCCTAAACTCTAAACCTTGAGTCCTAAACCCTAAACCCTAAACCCTAAATCCTAATCCTTAAACCCTAAACCCTAAATCATAAACCCTAACCCAAAGGAAAGTCCCAATAAGATCATTCATCGTGTTTCATTATGTAGGGAATAGTGTCTAAGGTGATAGATTGAATCATTTAGTTTTGATGAGAGACTACTTCCTCTAAAGGCCTAAAAAGGCATTTTGGCCATTTTGTAGCTAATTAAACACCCTTTAAAACAAGCTAAAATGAGCTAGTAATGTCACCGAGGTATCAAGGACCATAATGTGTGAAGTATTAAGGAAACGTTTATATTGATAATAGAAATATGAGTAAAAATATGTATGAGAATCATGAATTTGATTCCATGAAAGGATGATTTTAGAGCTAGGAAAGGTTTGGGGTTGATCTTTATATGGAGCACCATGTTTCTAATAATGAGCAATCATTAGAGTTCACTTAATGCAATTCACTTGGTACTATTCGTAAAAAATCATTCAAAGCCTAGTAGTGTTATCACACCTTAAGGAGGAGGCACATTACAATCACCTCATTTTAGCAATAGGACATGAAGCCCATTCAGGTAATAATCCTCTATCTACAAAGTGAGATATCTTTTTAGTAAGAAGTAGACAAGCATCATAGAGCTGATTCATGGTCACTAAAGTGAATTATGGACCAAATTTAAAAATTGGTACCAATTCAAGTAGTGGTAGGGCCAAAATCCAATTTAGAAGGTTAAAAAACCTAAAAAATGGCTATATACTTTCCTAAAACAAAGACCAACTACAATATATATGCCCTGAAAGTTTTAAGTCCTTTGCTGAAATCCTGAAAATGAGTAAGTACTGACTAGATTAGATTTTGAAAAACTATCTTCTATATTATAACTGTTGAAGCTACGGGACCACTTCCATCAGGTGCAGAGTGACCCTAATTTCTTATAGTTACTAAAATAAATTTGAAGTATAAGATTTCTTTTATTATTTTTGATACTTTTATTTTGTAAGTATAAGAAATAATAAAAGAAATTATACTTAGACATTTATTTTTGTAAGTATAAGACACCTAAATACACATACATAGTCCATATTATACAAAACACATACGTGTTTTGACTTCTCTAAAATGCATATGTGTTTTTCCTTCTCTAAAATGCGTATGCATTTTGGCTTCTTTAAAACACTTATGCCTTATAGTTTCACTAATTAACAAACCAAAAAAATTAAAACATGAGTGCGTTTCGTTTGTTTTCAGGTTTTTGTCTAATCTTTGCCCACCCAACTTCGTGCACTTACCTAGTAGTTCAACCGTCAATATAGAGGAAATCACAATGAAGATAGCAAGAAAAATGAATTAAAACACAAAGTTTTTAAAATTCATCTATTGAGGACACCAAATTCCTCTCCAATTCCATACAGGATCAACTATGCTTACAAAGTGCATGAAAGAGAGAAATAGAGGAAAAATAAGAAAGGGAAATAGAAGAAGTGTAGCTTTTATTCCATGTGTAGTCATGAATATAAAACTTCAACTAAGCTATCACAATGATACATAGTAAGAATTCTGAAAAAATATGAATACCTTGGAATGGAGAGGCCAACCCAATTTATAACAATTTGAATTTTCCTTTCACCTCCCTCACATGAATCTTCATTTCCATATTCCACTTGTGAAATTTGTTTTCCATGAATTAATTATTTCCCTTATAATTTTGAGAAAATAATTTTTACAAATTTAAAATAGGTCACTTAAGTGAATAGGATGAAATACAACAATGACACATAACAAAGAATTATAATGGAGAGATAAATAAGAGAGGGAAAGAGAGGAAGAAGGAAGAAATGAAGGGAAAACACTCCTCATGACAAAATTCTTTGAATTCCTTGATGCAGTCATGAACTTTGAGCGAAGGTTTCTGCCACTGGTGATCTTCTAAACTGATTAATATTTCTCCCTTAAATAAATTTTAATCATTTTCCCAATCATGTGACAACCGCAAACTCCTGGACCATAGAATGAGTGTTCAAAAACAATGTTATGAGGTTTACCACTACAAGCTCAAGATGAACACATATAATGCCCACCTTGAAACATGGTTGATGAACTCCTTAAATCATTGAAATCATTGTGATCAACTCTGTTTGAATCACCCAAATCCTTAAGTGACGAAGATGAATTCACATGATGTGCCTTGCAATGCCCTACTTTGTAATATGAGATGATTGTTCCAAACCATGAAAAACCACCATCTCTTCATGATTGATTACACCAGAGAACCTAGACCAGCCTGTGCACTTGAAATTCATGTTTCTTTGACACTTACTATATTTAGTAAGTGTTTGAGTTTTCCTTTATAGACCCCAAATGATGATATCGACCTGAATGATTATCCCTCAATGTCTCATTGTGCCAAACTTGCACTTTGAGAACAACCTGTTATTTTTAGTAAGTACACATGGGGAAACTTGTGATTTTAAGTAAGTTTCGTAGTTAGCTTTTCCCAACCTCAACTGGCTATGGTAGCTTGAATTATTTATTCTTACTGTGTTCTTCTCACCTTTTGGACCAACTAGCTATTTATAGCAGGGACTTGTGCAACCACTTACTTTTTTTTGTAAGTGTTAATTGCGAGATGAGATGACCTTTTTGATGAATTTTCTTGTGATAATCCCTCAGTGCTCACCTCCTTCTTCATAGTCTCCCTAAATGGTGTCTTACTCAAAGTAATAGGCATGTATGTACGGATGCACGCTATTTTTAGTAAGTGCACCGAGGATGTTGAATTGCAAAAAAACAAGTCTTGAAACTATGGGTTTTATTTTGGGGTTCCATGCTCCAAATTTTGAACAATTCCTTTGTCTGAACAAGTTTGAAAATAATATTTTCATTGGATGAGAAAGAATACTGAAAAAAACACATCCCTCCACATCCCTACAAAAATAAGGACTTCATGGCATGAAAACTAGTTTACGTAGAACTAGATTTTTTAATGATGATTCCCTCCAATTTTCACGTAATTTTTCCCATTGTAACCCTGAGAAGTGAAGAGGTAGCTGGTTGTCTCTTTCATAGATGTTATTCATGTGATAGGGAATAAATATGATGAAAAATAATTCCTCCATATCCCTAAATAATAGGGACTTCATGGCACAAAAAATAGTTCATGCAAGACTAGATTTTTCAACGATCATTCCCTCTAATTTTCACGCGATTTTTCCCACTAGAACCCTGAGAAGTGGAGAGGTAACTCACTGATTTTTTCCACTACTGTGTCATGACAGCCATTAATTGAGATTGAAATTTAAAGGTATAGTTTTTTCCTCCATTCATGATGAAATCAACTCCATTGCAATAGGTTTTTGCTTCTTGTATCACTGGTGAAACTTATCTTCGATCTGGTTGCCGGTTTGACGAGAAATTGAGCTTTGTTCTTAGTGGAGCCGGAAGTGAAATTTATTTGCTGTGAGCATTCCTTTCTGAAAATGGGAGGTTTTAAGGTGATTTTTAATGGTTTTTTTATAGAGGAAGAAATAGAGAAATATGGTTCATTATTCCGTGTATTGGTTTGCAAAATCTCTTTGATTCTTCATTCTATGTCAATGGAGTTTTCAGGCTTTCTTCTTCTATGTTCTTCATCTTTTCTTCTCTCTTTGATGAGATATTATTCTAAGACCTGTATAACTTCATGTATTTTATGGTAATTTGTTGTGATGGATCTGGTTCAAGTTTCAATAATGATGTAGGGGTGATAGAAAGTTGTAAAGGAGTTTGTAGAGCAAGCTGTGCATGGGAAGGTTAAATGTTAGAAGCAGGAGGGATTTTCAAAATTTGAAAATTTTAAAAGGCATGGAGAGAGGTAAAATTTCATGTCCTTAAATTTCCTCACCTTAAAGGGACATTAGGGACATCAATTTTCACAGTATGCCTCAGCTTGACATGTGGCAAAGATCCAATGACACGAAATTAAAGCTAATAAAGAAACTTTAAAGCATTGGAAGGGATGAGAAGCGGTCACATGAGGAACCTTGAGTCATCATGAGGGATGGAAACATGTTTTAATACTTTATTTTAATCACCTTAAAGGGACATGAGGGACATCATTTTGCATTGTGTGCTACGCAATGACATGTGGTTGCGATCCAACGGTGAAGGCTTTAAGCTCTCGCAAGCACCTAGGGGCTGAACTAGAGATCCTCGAGGTTGCATGAGGGTATAGATGGATTATGGGGGCTAGGAGAATTTTATTGACCTTGATTTCTATTATCTTGAGGGACGTACGTGACACAAAATTATGATAAGCTCCTGGAGCTGACACATGTCCTCATCAAAATTTGACTAACTCCTGAACTCACTCCAAGAGGGAAACTTGAAACGACAATAACTTAAGCTCCAAATTGAATTTTTTGATGAAATTTTATATTATATTTACTGAATATTTTATTATTAATATCATGGTGGGTGTCTCAGGTCTTTATTCCATAATTTGATCCCTGAAAAATCAGATTTTTGATCATATACTCCACTTGTGCATGAGAAAAACTTCTTATAGACCCATTTCATCTAAGTGTTGTGAAAAAAATAATTTCACCATATTTTAGGGATTGGAGTTACCTTTCCAAATATGTTTTTATTTTCTCCTAAATCCATCTAGAGCTCCCAGAATCACCTTCAAAAGGTCACCAACTATTTTGGCCTATGCACTGCCTAGGCCTGTGAACCCTAATTTTAGTGAAACTATCACAACTTATTTGGATCCTTCCTGAATCTTCCTAAATAAATTCCATGATGTTCCTAGGCATTTTATTCAACTCCATGTTTGGTTTGGATTTTCTATTTCATTCAATTGGGTTGCTCTAGTCCTAGGAAGGCCAGTGATAGCCCTTCCCACATCTGCTAGAAGTTTGCATTTTTTCAATGAACTCCTAAAATCACCTAGGGTTTTTGAATTGAATTTCCTAAATTACCTAGGGGAATGAGTTAACATCAATTTATAGGTTATTTTAATGAATGGGAAGACCTGAGGTATCTCTAAAGGATAAAACATGAAAATTTTGGAACATGGGTATTGTTATCATGCTGGAAGATTACCAATTCCCTATTACACATTTGCATGAAAATAAATAGCTCTAGCTAGGGGACATGACATGGAATGAGTGAAGTGAAGACGTGACATGGAGAATGTAGGATCTCAACTTTGGACCATATGATCCATTGACCAGTGCCTTATCCATTAGGCCCTGCGGAGTCACTAGAAATATAGGTTACACAACTTTATTTATTGAACACACACACACAAAAACAAACAAATGGAAAGGAAAACACACCAGGGGAAACAAAACACAACAGGAAAGGGAAATTATATATAGGGTGAGGGAAGTTTACAAAGGTGGGGAAAGGATATACACATACCCAAAAATAGGTTGAGAAAAGTACAAATCATCATGAAATGGCAGATTGAAGTATGAACTTTGAAGCAAAAAAACTATTATTTGATCAAACCATGATTTGGTGATGGCTTTGCATGGCTTGAGAAGAATAAATATGACCATAATTCCATCTTCGTACTCATACTACACTAAGAACATTCTTGCATCTAATGAAAACTTCATCACTTTCTCAACACTCTTGTACCTTGATGTTCTCACTTTACATCCTGCGACCATGTGACACTGTTCTTCCATGTATTCAAGAGTGGGAAAATTTCTCCTGCCATAAAAAAATTCATCTTCTTTGAATTATGACTTCAAATTGTCTCTTATATCAGAAAAACACTTGGAAGGAGTGATAACAAATTGTTTTTCTCCCCATTCAAGAACTTCCCCGAAAATCCCATTTTGTTTCTCTGAGAAAGTATTTTCAGATGTGAAGGTTAAATCATTTAGATGGATATCTTCAAGATGAATAAGAAATTGGAGGATGGTGAGTGTAGTCTGATTTTGGATCATTTGGAAAGAATCATGTATACTCCCACTTTTTTTTCTAGAAAAATGGTCACCAATATGAATTTTTTTGGGGTGCATCTTGATATCATTTTCAAAATTGTAGATTTTGGTTTGGCCATATAAGCATTCTTCACCCTTCATTGGATTTTTCCATATGAAATATTTCTTTTCATTGATGTACCATTCTGAAATGATCAGAACAAGTTGATTTTGATCACACTCCCAATTTTCTTGTAGTTTATTATTTATTTTTGAATGGCTTTCTTTGATGCAAATCAGCTCAATATTTTCCATGTTATCATTTCCCACAACATATATGTCATTTCTAAGGTTTAGGATATTCAAAGGAGATTCGTGAACCTTCCTCCTTTTTCACTCACAAACCTCTTTGCATTGTGTAAAAGAGAAAGAAGTGCTTTCATATTTTCTCTCATTCTCCAAGGCATTGGGGAATTCATCAAACTCATCCAAATGATCCATTTAAAAATTAAACATTTTCATGTCAAAATGATAAGTCCAAATATAATCATACCTATCTTGTATCTTCATAGCCTAGGTCAAGAGTTCAAGGCTAAGTTAAGGATCTTCAGTTTCTTCTACAACATTTAAGATGTCTTGGATGGATGATTCTTCCAAGTGCACCATATGCTCATCTTCATTTTTATAAAAAAAATATTTATGTTGTGCCTCCAGGAGATGGTTAAAAATATGATCCATACAGGCCCATGATTCATTTGAAACATCCTCATTCACATATTCCATGCTTTGTGTTGCTAAGGATTCACTTAGTAAAAACATGAGAATATTTGATTCATGACACCTACTGACAAGGAGAAGAGGTCCAAAATTCATGGGAAGGGCACTCTTTCAAGATCAAAATCCATATCATATTGTTCTTGGTAAGAAGCCGAGAACCATGTTGGGGCAGTAATATGAGAATAATTTTTAGCTACATCTTGACTATCCATTATTGAATCTTATTTCTCAGGTGAAAGATGAAAGGATCTATTTTCACCGTGATGATGATTCTTCTCCCCGAGTAAGTAGAGGTTGTGTTTAAATTTTTCATTCTCCTCAGATTTGAAAAGAGAGTGGGCTTCTTCCATTTGATCATCCATGATTGCATCGAGAAGAGAGTTTGATTCTTTGAATTCCTCCATTTCTTCATGAAACATTTCTACATCACTTGAAGAATAAAAATAGGAGGGAAGATTATCTATGGCCATATATAATTCATCATCTTCAAGCCATGATTTTGGGTGAATTTCTCACACTTCATCGCATCTATCCATTTCATCATTAATTGAAAGATCAAAACTTGAAAGGAGATCATTCATGCTTACTTTGAGTTAGTTGTCTTCTTCATCATTGGTGGAGTCTTCAGAGAGCATTGGATCATCCATTATGCAAAAAAGGATCTCCCTTTATTAAATATATTATTCCCCCTATGGGTTCTGACCTCAAGCCAAATGGAATTATTGAATGGTGATTCTATCTTCGTATCTTCTACTTCTTCCTCCATGATGTTTCCTTGTCTTTCATCGGAAGGTTCCATGATAAGATCTTCTTCAGAAGCATCCAAGAATCTTATGAGGAATGAAAACCTCATAATATGGGTAGCCATTAGGGTCTTCCTCCATAGGTCGAACATCTCGTATTCTTCCTCCATTTGATGTGGTGCTTCAAGATGTTCATATCTTATCTATAGAGCTAAAGCATACCTCCTAAATTTCATCAAAGACTATGGGGTCAAAATTTCCTTTTATTATGCTCTAAAGTATTTCTACATATTCTCTTTTCAAAATATTCATTTCTTCATCACCGTATGTGATGAATTCATCTAGAGAATGGTAGAAGAAGGACAACTTTCTCAATTTTATAGTGAGCTGTGCGAGATTGCAAAAATATTCTTTCAGTGGATCTTGCACCATATCTTTCTCATCTTGAAAATTGATTTTATCTTCACTAGAAGGCTCAAGGATAGTATTTTCTTTAGTGGTATTCATGAACCTTTCGGGGATGAAAACCCTATGGTATAAATGATCTTCAAGATCTTCCTATATAGGACAAATATCCTCTTCTTCTTCCTCGCTATGGGCCGCTTTAGGTTTCTCGTACATCTCTTGAAATAATTTGGCATATTCTCGAGCTTCACACCTTATATTATGTCTCCTTTGAATCCATTCCTCTTCATCAGTGACAAGTTCTTTCTTCTTTCCTTTGTCAACACCAGTCTGAAACCATGACTGATCAATGATCTTATTTTCCTAGTAGTCATCTTCTTCTTCTTCTTCACTATCACTCATTGGTACTTCACTATAATGTGGGAATTTATTCATGGTGCGGGGAACAAATGTGACCAGGTTTCATTCCTTGACAAAGTCACCTTCAAGAATGATTTTACTTTGAAATATGATTGTATTTTTGGTTTTTGAATATATATATATATATTGATATTTTGGAAACAGATATTTTTTGGGTGCACTTAGGCAAATCTCTCTCTAGTGAAGTCACCAAAAATTGTTGGTGAGAAAAAATTTTAGGTAGACAAATTAGGTATCTCCACCAACATTCATGAGGCTACGCCCCTTTGCATTGAATGGTATGCCTCCCATTATTGAAAGTAAACTAATCCTAATCCTATCTAAATTTTGTGGGTGGCTGAATTGGTCAGGGATCACTCATGGACACTCCACTGTACCTATGGACAAGTGCTTGTATGAGGGTACAAGGGAAGAAATTACAGTGATGAAGGGAGAAAGGGAGAAATTATGCAATGAATATTACTACCATGAGTAGATTACAGATCTCACACCCAGTAACCAGAGTAGTTTAACCTTCAATATAGAGGAAAACACAATGAAACTAGCGGTACCAATGAATTAAAACACCAATTTTTAAAAATTCATCTATCGAGGACACTAAGTTCCTATCCAATTCCATACATGATCAAATATGCTTGCAATGTGCATGAAAGAGAGAAATAGAGGGGAAAAAAGAAAGATAAATAGAAGAAGTGTAGCTTTTATTCCATGTGTAGTGATGAATACAAAGCTTCAACCAAGATATCACAATGCTACATAGTAAGAGTTCTTCAAAATTTTGAATCCCTTGGAATGGAGAGGTAATCCCAATCAATAGCAATTTGAATTTTCCTTTCACATACCTCACATGACTCTGTCATTTCCATATTCCACTCGTGACCTTTCATTTTCCATGAATTAAGTATTTCCCTTATAATTTTGAGAAAATTCTTTTTACAAATTTAAAATAGGTCACTTAAGTGAATAGGGTGAAATACAATAATGATGCATAACAAAGAATTATAATGGAGAGATAAAGAAGAGAGGAAAAGAGAGGGAGAAGGAAGGAATGAAGATAAAACACTCCTCATGACGAAATGCTTTGAATGCCTTGATGCAGTCATGAACTTTTAGATAAGATTTCTGCCACTGGTGATCTTTTACACTGATGAATATTGCTCCCTTAAATAACTTTGAATCATTTTCCCAATCTAGTGATGATCGCAAACTCCTGGACCGTAGAATGAGTGTTTAAAAACACTATTATGAGGTTTACCACTGCAAGCTCGAGATGATCACATACAATGCCCACAACAATCCTCCTTGAAACTTGATTGATGAACTCCTTGACTCATTGAAATCATTTTGATCAACTCTCTTTGAATAACCTAAATCCTTAAATGACAAAAATGAATTCACATGATGTTCCTTGCAATTCCCTACTTTGAAATATGATATGATCGTTTTAAATTGTTGGTGCTTAATTTTATCTCGTCCTTTTTTGGTTAAGCTTTGCAATTTCTGTCTACAATATTTTTCGGTTCTCCCTATCAAAGTGCAAGTCAGATCTATGGTTTTTGTGTGTATAGTCTGGTCTTTCCTCTTTTTGGTTAAGGATCATGTCTGTATGTGCATTTTGTCTCACTTTTCCTATTGGTACGTGGCGATCTTAAATCGGATACGGTATGGCGGGTCCAATTCATAAACTTGTATTTTTCTATTGTATTCACGAATTAAGAATTGGTCCAGCGGCCTAATGAATATTCCATGAATATTTGTGACCATAAAGGAATGCAAGTATTTTTTTATTTCCACCCCAAAGGTATACACATGTCTCAATCTAAGTGCATGCGGGAAAGTTATGTATAATTATATTTTTGCACTTTAAAGACAAAAGGTGCTAAAAGTGTAAAAGTATCCCGAGGCCTGCTAAAGGACATTTGGTGTTTATTTATAATGAAATCAAAGAAGTGATTCATCAGAATTTTTTTATACTTTTGGTCTTAATGGGAAGAGGAGTAAAATTACAAAAAGGATCCATGGCCCCGCTAGCATTGAAATGCGACCACGTGTTGAGCCAGTATTAAAAATGAAAGGGTAGATGAGCGGGTCAAGTTTTATAAAAGTATCCAAATTATTTAAAAGTTACAAAATTATAAAAGGTGCCCTTGAGCCCGTGATAATGAAAAGGATTTTTTCCACATGGAAAATTCTTTTTAAAAACTGCGAGTGACGAGATAGACGGTCTCGATGCAGTACATTTATTTCTTCTGTCATTAATGTTGCAACACAAATCAAGGAAATTTTAAAGCTTTTGATTGATTTTGTCTTCATTTTACCAATTGGCTTGATTTTTTTTATGCCCTTGTGATTTACATGAAGAATTACCACATTCTTAGTTGTGGAGCTCAAATTGTGAGCCTGAGAATTTAAGGAGTTATTGATTTGGGTTCAAATTGTTAAGGCACTTATGTATTGACTAGTAAGAGTTCTGAAACTCTTATATTTATTGTTCAATGATAAGATTTGGTTTAAAAGGAAATTTAGGGTTTTTAAACAATGAAGAGTATGCCATCTTCATTATCATTTGTGTCAAGAATCACAAGTGATCTAGATAAGATTACAGACAAAGATTTAATGGGTGTTGATCTAGATGACTTCCTCTAAAGTTTACAAGGTTCCCTCACAAGAATGAATCTTTAAAAGTAATTCATGAAACTTGTATTTCTCTAGCTGGTACTATCCCACCCTTTGTTCATTTCTCTTAATTAGTGTGGCATTGTGTTATGAACTATGATCCAGAAAAGAGGTAGGTGTTAGATAGGAGTGGGGATGCATTACTAACACTAACACTAGTAGCTATCAGAATAATGTTGAAAATTTCCTATAGTCACAAACCCAATTACCATTGGCATCAAGTTGGCTCTGAAGGATTATGAAACAAAGAAGAAAGACTATGTAAAGATGATAAATACAAACTGGCTTATTACAAAGAGGAAAATGCCTAGAATCCCTAAGAAGCTGGTTAGGGCACAATTTTTAGAGGAAGTTAAGGATTTCATCATGTGGTTAAGTCAAATGGTAGGTTTAGAGACAACAAATGAATTTAAGGAATGGATGACTACATACATATGGGTTATTATGGAGAAAAAAGGGAGCATTTGATGGGTTACCTTTATTGTAGACATAGTCCATGATCACATGGTAACTCTGGTAGCAAAAATTGAAATGGGAGATATTACAAACCTTGAATTTTATATGGTGATATATCTCATTTATAATGTTGCAGGGAACAAATGTTTCTTAGGTTTGTCACCACGTGTAGATTTTAAGCAATGTCAAATGCATGAGATATTTCCCCAATTGCAATTGATCAAATGGAGTGGGAATGTAAGGTTATTCAATGATGATTTCTTTGCCCCTATCATTTTTCTTTTTAAGCCAGAGTGGGGACAATATAGGATGTCCAAACAAGCTAGGCAAGTAATTCTGAAATATGGATGTTGCTTTATCTAGTATAAAAGGTTTACCTACATAAGAGTTAGTGGTTTTGAGGGAAAGCCATATAAATTGCCTAGATATGTGGATGATAAATTGATTTTATGGGAACTGGTAAGACATTTGACACCTGTGCACAAAATAATTGTTAGGAGGCATAAAAAAATATCAAATTTCCTATTTGAATTGGAAGGTACTCATGTCCTTCCATCATAAAGGCTAGATTGATTGAAGAGGAAATGTATAAATTTGATATGGAGAATTTTGAGGCTAGGCCTAATTATGACATCAGGTGGGTGTTTACCAATATTGCAAACACTTTTGAGCATGAGCCCCATTTTGAGGATTACGAGATGAACTGCAGGGATGAGGAGGAATTCAGGTTAAGGGATTTTTCCAGAATGACTCTTTCACATATAATAGACTATAAAATTGTGGTTATCCTTGAGGGGATTATGGATGATCCACACATAGTGAGCATATTTTATATTGATAATAAGGTGGGGGGTCATCTTGTATCTCCTCTGGATTGGAATGTGGTAGAATCTGATTATCCCTATTTAAGAATAACTGATGTAATGAGGACTATAAACTAGCTAACTCAAAAGAATATTGATCTTTCACTCCACAATAAAAAAATCCTAAACATTTTAAGAAGTTTGGGAAACCTGAGTGAGGATATTCCACCCCTGAGGGAGGATGCAGATAAAATGAACCCACTTGGAGGAAAGGCCCCTTAATTTCCATCCAAAAGACCTACTTATGAATTCATTGATGAGTGGACATCAGCCACTAGTGGAATTGGCACTTCTATGTTAGTTCTCAAGTAAAAGACTAAAGAGATGCTTTTAAAATCTATGGAAAATTCCCCTATTACTTTCACAGTACTAATTCAGAAAAAGGGGAAAGGTTTGGCATCATAGGTGATCCATCCAAGTGTTTCACCAAAGTAGCATAGTGCTGAAAATTTGATGAGTGGGGCCATTACAAGTGGCCATATTCAGTATAAGGCACACAAGGATGAAAGAAGGGTAGCACCAGATTTAAAAAGGTTTGAGAGAACACATAAAAACACAAGGTCATTCACCAACTAGTTCTGGTAAGAGTAGGAGCCCATATGCCTACAAATTTCAAGCACTTGGATGTGTTAATTAATCCCCCAGAGTCTGAAAGGAGTGATGCTATCCAAAAATAGCATGATACCTCACTACCACGTTTGGAGAAATCAGATCCTTTGATCCCATCTCTGTCTTTTATGGAAAAAACAATGGAATTCACTTAGGGTCCATTTTCCCAAGGAGGTACTGCAATTAGTCTAATAGACAATCAGTTTGTTACCCTAGGTATGAAAATCTTTGAAACTTTTCTTGCCAAGAATATAAACGTGCCTCCAGTTAAAACAATGTACAAATTTACAAAGTACCAAATTGATATGATTGATTTTGATACTAGTAAAGGATTTTCAATGTTGGATGCACTAAATTTATCTGTAGATGAACCAATATTAACACCAGTGCATAAAATTCAAACAAGCAAAGAATTAGAAATGGATATTCATGTATCAACCACTGAAAATTTCCTCAAGAAAATGACTTCAGAATTGGGTAAATCAGACTTTTGTTGTTGGAAAGGAAACTAATGCTTGAGTTATTAACAAAGGAGGGTATATCTATTTCTACGAAGGTGACTAAAATTGATAACTTTCCTCAAGAAGGAAAATTTATTTTTGAAGAAAGATTGAAAATAACACAAGATGAAATATTTTTTATAGAAACTATCCCTGGTAAGAATCTATAGCCCTTGGTGTAAAATGTGGAGTTGTTTCTGAAGGAACAACCTACCATGGCATTACAAACTACATCATTGGAGAAAAAAAATGGTAAGGTTGCAACTCATTAGACTTTGGGAGAGAAGGGCCCACAACTCAAATTTTAGTGCAAGAAAATCTTATAGAAGAATTTATTTCCCCTAGGCTTTCAACTTAGGAGTAAGGAAGGAGTCTCCCTTGAATACTAATGATCAATCTGAAGTTCCAGACCATGGAAAATATTATAAAAAAGGATCAGTAGCACATGGTGATATTGGCATAGAGACCATTGAAATAATTTATCAGGAATAAACACAATTATTGGAAAAAATTGAGCAAGAAATATCAAAGCAAATGGTAGTTGTTCCCAGGAATCTCCAGTAATAATCAAAAGAAACAAGAGCTATAACAAGTTTAGAAAGGGGATGGATTAGTGAGTTGATTTCAAATGAAGAAAAAGAGGTTCTCCCTATGGAATATGTTCACCTTACTGCTTTGTCTTTTCCTAAGGTAGTAAGAGCCTCAAAAAGGGCCATGACCATCACAAAAATCCACACTGATTCATCTGGAGTAGGAACCTTGGAAATAGCAACCCCTTTGGAGGGTGAAGTAAGAAATGACATAACAGTTGAGGATTATAACAATTCAGATCATCCCTTTGGGAAAGCCATCAAGGGAGAAATTAAAGCAAGGGGTATCTGAGGTAGTAATTGATCTTCTACAAAAGGTTGATGAAGATGGAATGACAAAAAAACAATTAAAGGAGCAAGTTAAGGCCTTGAGTTCTTGTTTACAATAGTTGACAGGGCAGACTAGTCAAACACAAGAAAATTCTTATATAAACACCCCTAAAGAAATGAATAAGGTAAAAAAGGCTATCAATAGAGTTCAAGCAATAGACACATGGATTGAGAACTTGAGCAAGAGGGGAAAAGAAGAAATTACAGAAGCCATATAGAAGTATGGAGATCTCAAAAACACAATTAATGAAATTGATGAGATAATTGAACAATGTGATAATGAGATTTTCTACTTTGAAGGTATTCTTCCCAAATTGGACCGTATTACCCAACTCAGTGATGAATTGGTTTGAGGAGGAGGACATTATACCAGCTGAATTTAAATTAATCCAACATTCCCTTGAGGATTTTTCAAAGATTAGAGTCAAGACCCTAAATGAAATCAAAGGAAAACTTGAAGTCAAAAGAAATTGGGTTGATGATACTCTCAATGCTATTGACGTAAAGTTGGAAGATATGGTTATTGATAAGTTCAAGAAGAGTTATGGGGACATGAAGATTGATTTTTTACTTCGAATATTTTGAAAATAATGTTCTAAGGAATGACTTCTCTTATGAAGTCATTAATACCATGAGGAAAATAGAAAATAGAATTACAAAGTTGAAGGCAAGGCCACTGGAATACAAGCAGAAAATGGGCCATTGTGTTGATGCAATCTCTCGATAGGGAATTGATTTTCCAGCATCACACTGGGCCAGATGAGGATGATATTAATGAATTATTCAAAATATTTAATGCATATGTGGTGAGGTTACCAAAAGAGAAAGATCCAGAATTAGAAGATGAAGAAGAAGATGCAAAGGATGACGAAACATGTTTAGATAGTTATTCCTAGAACTGTATCTTCTTTTCATATTCATGTTTTTTAAACTAATGTTTTAAAATGACACTTCTATTGCATTGGAAGTAATTTTTTCTCTGAATTTTATCTTTCCTTTATTTCAACTGAAAATGGAAGAATGTAGTAATTTCATATTTACTTTGATGAAATTAACATACAATTTAGGTAAACATGTAAATGATTGATGTATGTTATGTTTTTTGCACTCTGGATAAGGAACAAAATGGGGTTTTATAGGGGCCCTTGCCCATGAAAAAGGAAAATATGTACATGCAAGAAATAAAAATATTAAAAAGAAGAAGACATTTATGCATTCTTCAGCCCTACTTCATAGCTTCTTCTAAGCAAGGGGAGCTTGCTCAGAAGATTTTTTTTCCTCAACACAATCTCACTTGAGCCATGTGTTGTTTGAACAAAAATGACTAACCCTACTAGGTCCCAAGACATTCCCATATCCATTAATGCCTCCAAAGTCATTTGAGGATGACTCATGATTTTATCCAATTCAACTTTCTTCTATTGAGATGAAACCCAATCTAAAATATCTAGACCTCTTGTTAAGAAGTTTGTCTTTCCTTTCCCTTTATGGGGGATTGATATGTTAGGAGTTACATGAGAGGGGACTCATGAAGTGGTTGGAGGGGTAGGTACTACATGTTGCTAACTGGACTAATTGAGAGGCCTCAAACTTGACCCAGCTTCCTATTTTCGTGTAAAAGGTGGGTTGTTCTTTGGAGAAGGAACTGTTTGAGGGCCCAATAATTCATGCTCTTCCTGAGGATCACAATGCATTAGGCGGGTGGATGATTGAATAGAAAATCTCCCTCTATTGTCTCAAGTAGAGGAAATGGCCGCCCTTGAATGGTGAGTAGAAAATTATTGGTCTTCTTCCCCATCTGAGATAACAATTGGGGTTTTTTATTGCGGTGAACCTTTCCTTTTCCATGAATATGACCCTGGGGCTGAAACTAATTGTGAAGGCACATGGTCTCTACTTGCTTCTTCTCCAGGAAGTTGAGCCTTCTCTCTAAATCTTCTATTTTGTGAGAGATAGTAGGTACTGTGTCGATGGATGATTTATCATACAACACATATGATTCCTTAGGAATATATTTTGATACAAAATCCTCATCACATAGAAAAGGACATTGAAAATTGGTCTTCCCAAAGACTTGGGGTCTTCTCTCAACCCAGTATTTTTTCAAATCTTATGGATTTTTCATATGCTTCCATCTAAAAATATGGAAATACATAACTTGGAAGGATGTGAACATATGATTAATCCTGATCATCCTTGTAAGATGTGTCATTATCGGACTTGTAAATATGTTAGGAGCCCCCTGGTGTCACCCACACATTCTATCTCAAACAGATCCCTAACAAAAGCTTCATCAGGACCGCTTAAATAAAAAATCTGATTTAAGTCCTAGGAGGAAATTTCCTTCAAACTCTGAGCTACGAGAACCTTCACCATTTTCTTTGAAATTCCTTATAATCAGAATAAGAAAGGAAAGGTATGATGATAATTAAATTGAGACAGGTTTTATAATGAGAAGGAGACATATGTTATGAGTTGATGCAATCTTTCCCATGGAATGAAGGAGATTGTGTTTAGTTCGCACAGAGGAGAAATTAAGATTTGGAAGAAGTTAAGAATGAGAAGAGATGATAAATCAAGGTGATTTGACAGAATCTATGTGTGGTAATTAAGCCAATGAAGCAAGAAGTAGAGGGTGTGGCACCCAAGGTAGATTATTGAAAAATGAGTATGGATATACGTCATTTCAATATTATCTAGAGGTATTAAGAGATTGTTTGAAATGATTATCTAATCAATATTAGGAAATAATGATTAAAATAAACTGCCAGAAATGACTACCTGATGTCCCTGTCGAACACTAGTGAATTTGATTGAAAAGACTAGTGATTTGTACACCTGGCAACTTCAAGAAAGACCTTTCTAAATACCATGTTCTAGAACACTTTTTAAAAGGGGGGAATATTCTTAGGAATATTCTAACTTTTTGGGGGAAAGAACTTTGAAATTTAACAACCAAAGGAGATGATATAAAAGGAAGATGGATAATCACAAAGAAGAGGGGGTTAATTTTTCTAAAATTTTCTCAAAGAAAAGAAAATGAGAAAAAACCGAGAGAATCCATTTTCCAAAGGAACTCATTTGAGAAGCCAATTATTTCTTGTGTATCTTTGAGATTGATCATGTCAAGATGGTTGCAGATGTATAGCCATTGACAAAACTTTGATTTGTAAAAAACTTTCCTTGTTGATCAATTTAAAAACCCTTGAGTAATTCATGTTAATCATGAACCATGTTATGTCTATTTTCATTTTGAGATATCTCCAAATAGTTATCTATGTGTTCCTATTGCAATCTTACATTATGAATCCCTCTGAAATCACACAAAATCTTGTCCTCTTGACAGTATTTTGGAATTTGTAATTACATTATGAAGAGAGATTTCATTTCATGATGCAATAAGTGATTTAAATTCACTTTACTTTCATTTCAGTGATACAAATTGTTTTTCAGTTTATGAGTGTATCATAAGCATGATATATTAGGGACTTCTAAGGTTTAATTAAGTATTTAACATGAGTTCTCATGTTAAATCCTTGAAGAATGTGTGAAGCCGTGTGTCTTTGAGATTTTATAGATGCACAATTTTCTAGTTGAAGGTTCATCCTGACTATTTGAAGTCATTTATCATTTTTCCTTGTGGATGTGTCAACATTTGTTTAAAGTTCTCAAGAATTCGGTATAATCAACTTTATCCTGCTTAACTTCCAAACTATAAATTTCATATTCATTTATACATCATACATGAGCTATCCCTACTTGCATTGTGTATCTACAAATGATAAATAAAGATCATTAAATCCATCCATCCTTAACTAAAATATGCAAGTGCATTCATTTTTTATCATTTTCTTTAGTGACATGGGCCTTGTCTAGACAATATCTTCATTTTCTAAAGTGACAACTCATAAGAAATAGGTTATGTTATATTGGTCATGTTTTCTCAAGGTCTCCTTCAAAATAATACAAAGGAAGATTCAAATATTACTAATCTGTTGATAATTTCGACTAACACAGGTCACAAAATGGGTCCTCTTCACCTTGGTTGAAGGCACAACCTAAAGTAGTAAGGGTAGGTCAAACTCTTAGCATGGTGATACCCAATCCTTTCCAAACCAAAGTGATAAAGATTCATCTATAATATATCCCTGGCTACAAAACAACTCCTATTATGATTTGTTTGTCTCTAAGCATCCTGATCAAATTGTGATGCTTCTCAGTTTCAAAGGAAGGATCAATTTGGGTACCAAAACAAACCACGAAAAACCACCATCTCTTCATGATTGATTACACCTGAGAACCTAGACCAACCTATGCAATTGAAATTCATGTTTCCTTAACACTTACTATATTTAGTAAGTGTCAGAGTTTTCCTTTCTTGACCCCAAATGGTGATATTGATGTGAATTATTATCACTCAATGTCCCATTGTGCCAAACTTTCACTTTTAGAATAACTTGCTATTTTTAGTAAGTACACACGAGGAAAATTACAATTTTTAGTTAGTGTCATAGTTAGATTTTCCCAACCTCAATCGGATATGGTAGCTTGAATTATTTCTTCTTACTATGTTCCTCTCACCTTTTCGACCAACTGGCTATTTATAGTAGGGGATTTTGGAACCAATTAATTTTTTTGTAAGTGTCAATTGTGAGCCGAGATGACCTTTTTGATGACTTTTCTTGCAATACTCTCTCTGTGATCACCACCTTCTTCACAGTCTCCTCAAATGGTGGCTTACCCGAAGTAATAGACCTCTATGTAGGAGGTCATGTTATTTTAGTAAGTTCATGTGGATGTCAAATTGCAACAAAATAGGTCTTGAAACTCTGGGTTTTATTATGGGGTTCCACGCTCCAAATTTTTAGCAATTCCTTCGTCTGAACAAGTTGGAAAATGATATTTTCATTGGTGGGGGTAGAATACTAAAAGAAATCACAGCCCTCCATATCCCTAAAAAATAGGGACTTCATGGCACAAAAAATATTTTATGTAAAACTATATTTTTCAATGATCATTCCCTTCAATTTTCGTGCAATTTTTCCCACTGGAACCTGTTGAGGCAAAATCACATCACCCCTGGATGTTGATCAGATTTCTAGGGTGATCATACTAGCATCCAGTGTGATTGCACAACATGGAATCCTTTCTCCAAGTGTGGGACTTGTAAAAAATGAGAAAGGAATCTCCAGAGAATGCTGGTTCATATTCCTCTGCTCAGATGCACACGAAAAATGCAGAGAGTTTACTCAAAACCTAATCTAACTTGCCAGGGAGACAGGGTAAGAAGATGCAGAAAAATAAACCTAAACTAACGAAGGTGATGCACCAAGGAATGAAGAACACCTATCTTTCCAATAAACACAATCCATTAAAATGCGATGCAAGATCATGCACAGATAACAAAATTTGCAGTGAAAGATCAGGAGGATGCAAATGAACACAGAGAGGGTTGAGAATCATCCACATACATGCATTACTTGCTCCAAAGATTGATACAATACACTAAAAAATTCCAAGAGGTAGAGTCGTATTACAATTTCAAATGGGAGGTTCAAACTCCACAAATTCACCTGCCAAAGAGAAGAAGGGAGGGGCAAAACAGGAATGTTCGACCCTTAGAAAGAAGCCCCTCTTTACAATATATAGGAAGAATGAGAGAGGGAAGAGAGAGGAAATTTATATCTACCCCAACCACTTCTAGGTCGCATTTAGTTTATCTCATTATGGCGGTGGGTGAGAACCCTGGCAAGAGCGGCGAACTGTATTTTGCATCAAAGTTGGTTGTTGAAACGTCAGTTATGGCCATTACCACGTGCCAGAGACGTTTCTTGATTTTATCTCTCCAAAATGAACCAAAATTCAAGATTGACCCTAGAATCATGTAGAGAATTTCACTAGCTTTCCATTGATATAAAGAACGTGAAAATCTGAGCTCTGGATCGAAAGTTATGGCGATCTGAAGATTTAGGGCAAAAACAGGCCAAAACGGATCGGCGGGAAAATATTTGAATTTTTCCCATGCACTGCCACTTGGATGACACGTGTCGGGCTCTGATTCGTCCGCGGGTTCATCCTCTGAAAATTCCTTTCGGGCCCTTAAACTTGGACACGTGGCACTATTTTATTGGTTCGAGCTTGAGGGGCGCATTTTTACCTTGAGCCAAACACTTAGCAACTTTTCAACCTTCTGACACGTGGCACATTCTAATTCATCCACGGGCCTCCTTATCTCTTTTCGACCACTTCACCTTTTCGCGTCCCGCGCGTACTTTTGGCCTGGATGTCCCAAACTGTCTGGAACACATTTCTCCGGACCGCCCAATTCGGGCTTCCTTGTTCCTATTTGCGGCGAAGACACGTGGTAAGATTCCATTCACTCTCAGATATTTCGACTTTTCGTGTCCCACGCGTACTTTTGGCCCGGATGTCCCAAACAAAAGTCCTCTGTTTTGGCCGAATCAACCGGTTCACATCCTCTGTGTAATTTTATCCCAACTGTCCTGGACTGTCTAGGAAAAATACCTCTGAACCGCCCGAAATGGACTGACATGCACCAAACCGGCTGATCTGCGTCCCGTGTGTACTTTTGGTCCAACTGTCCCAAACCGCACGAAACAAGACTTAGGCAATTTTCTTCATTTTTTTGGTCGGTTCAGATTTTCACGCTCTGCGCATCCCGATGTCCCAACTGTCCCGGATGCTACGTAGACCACCTGGCGGCTTTTCAGACGATTCGCGCCCCAACGTCCCAACTGTCCCAAGTGCTGCCTGGGCTAGGACTTAGCCAATTTTCTCTATATTTCGGCTCCAAGCTTGGCTTTCACATTTTTAAAACTTGTTGGGTTTTCTTCTTGGATAGGGGAGTTAGAAGGAACCTGAGGGGACCCCAGAAACATGATTTTTTGCCTTGAATCAACATACTTTCTCGGGATTGAGTAATCTAAGGCATGTTATCAAAAATTTACCCTGGGGGTGAATTTTGGATAACAGAACCCTGACAAGTGAAGAGATAACTCATTGCCTTTTTCACATATGTTCTTCATATGACAGGGTAGAATTATGATGAAAACTCATTACTCCATATCCATAAAAAATAGGGACTTCATGGCACAAACAATAGTTCATGCAAGACTAGATTTTTCAATGATCATTCCCTCTAATTTTCATGCGATTTTGCCCACTGGAACCCTGAGAAGTGGAGAGGTAACTCACTGATTTTTTCTACTACTGTGTCATGGCAGCCATTAATGGAGATTGAAATTTTAAGGTCTGGTTTTTGTCTCCATTCATGATGAAATCAAATCCATTGTGGTAGGTTTTTTCTTCTTGTCTCACAGGTGAAATTTCTCTTCGATCTAGTTGCTGATTTGATGAGAAATTGAGCTTTGTTCTTAGTGGAGTCGGAAGTGAAATATCTTTCCTGTGAGAATTAATTGCTGAAAATGGGAGGTTTTAAGGTGAATTTTTAATGGTTTTTTATAGTAATTAATATAAAAATATGGTTCAAATATGGTTCATTGTTCTGTGTATTGGTTTGCAATATCTCTTCGATTCTTCGTTCTATGTCAATGGAGTTTTTGGGCTTTCTTCTTCTCTGTTCTTCATCTTTTCTTCTCTATTTGATGAGATATTATTTTGACACCTGTATAACTTCATGGAGTGTAGGATAATGTGTTGTGATGTATTTGATTCATGTTTCAACAATGGTGGAGGGGTGATAGGAAGTTGCAGAGGAGTTTGCAGAGTAAGATGTGCACGGGAAGGTTAGATGTTAGATGTTAGAAGCAGGAGGGATTTTTAAAATTTGAAAATTTGAAAAGGCATGGAGAGAGGTAAATTTTTATGTCCTTGATTTCCTTCACCTCAAAGGGACTTGAGGGACATCAATTTTTATAGTGCGCCTCATCTTGACATGTGGCGGAGATCCAATGACATGGGATTAAAGCTAAAAAATAGCTTTAAAGCATTGGAAGGGCTGAGAAGCGGTCGTATGAGGAACCTTGAGGAATCATGAGAGTTGGGAATTTTTTTATACTTGATGTACCTCACCTTAAAGGTATATGAGGGACATTAGTTTTTATGGCACACTAGGTGATGACATGTGGCAGCGATCAAACGGTGAAGGGTTTGAGCTCTTGCGAGCACCTGGGGGCTAAACTAGCAATCTTGGAGGTTGCATGAAGGTCCATAGGGCTTATGGGGGATATGTACATTTTCTTTACCTTGATGTCCCTAAACTTGAGGGATGTAAGGGACACAAAATTTTTCTAGGCTCCTGTAGCTGACACGTGTCCTCATCAAAATTTTACTAACTCTCGAACTTGCTCCAAGAGGGAAACTTGAAACGGCAATAACTTGAGCTCCATATGGAATTTTTTCATGAAATTGTATATGTTTGTGACTATAAATGTCATTATGAATCCAATGGAGGGGTTTTCAGGTCTTGATTCCTCCATTTGAGCCATGAAAAATCCTATTTTTGATCTGGTACTCCACCTATGCATGAGAAAAACTGCTTACAGACACATTGCACCAAAGTGTTGTGAAAAAAATAATTTAACCATATTTTAGGGATTGGAATTTAATTTGTGAAGATGTTTTTTTTCTCCTAAATCCATTCAGAGCTCTTAGAATCACCTTTGGAAGCTCAACAACTGTTTTGGCATGTGCACTACCTAGGCCTGTGAACCTGGATTTTAGTGAAACTATATGAACATCTCTGGATCCTTCTTGAATCTTCCTAAATAAATTCCATGATGTTCCTATGCATTTTATTTACCTTTGTGTTTGGTTTGGTTTTTCTGTTATGTTCCATGGGGTTGCTCTAGTCCTTGGAAGGCCTGTGATAGACCTTCCCACAGCTACCCGAAGTTTGCATTTTTCAATGAACTTATAAAATCACCTAGGGGTTTTGAATTGAATTTTATAAATCACCTAGGGGAATGAGTTAACATCAATTGATAGGTTACTGGACTGACTGGGCAGACCCGGGGTATCTCAGAAGGATAGAACATAAAAATTTTGGTACATGGGTATCATTATCATGTTGGAAAATTACCAATTTCCCTATTGCACATTTGCATGATAACACCATGCTTTTACAAACTCAAATTTTTACTTTTGGATGGATCTGAGAGGTTAAAAATTAAATCTTGGTCATTTCTGGGTCACACGAAAAAATTTCTTTTTCCTTTGTTATGCGGCTTTTCGGGGAGTTTTCCTTTGTACTGGGGAATTTTCCTTTGTTGCGTGGATTTTTCTTTGTAGTACAGATTTTCGGGGACTTTTCCTTTGTACTTGGGAAATTTCCTTTGTTGGGGACTTATTTCTTTATACTGGTGACATTTTGTTTGTATTGGGGACTTTTACTTTGTTGTGTGGCTTTTCAAGGACTTTTTATTTATTACACCTGATACTTGAAAAAGTTATATAAATAAGCATGTGGAATAATTTAGATAATAATTTGGCAACTTTCAGGAACACCTGCCTGCTAGATGGAAAAATCTAGTAGCCTTGAAGAAAAGAATCCATTAGGCATGAAGTCATGTACTAAAATTTGTAACATTCTTGGAATTATAAGAGTACTAAAACTACCATTGGAAACCACAATTTTGCTAGAGGAACTTATCAGAAAACACACCAACAAAGTGCATGAAGCACATAAGAAAGTAAACTAAAAATAATAATGTGCATGAAACATATAGAGGAAATTAAACACAACAATCTACTACAAAGGAAGCATGTCCTTAGTAACAATGTTTGAGGTACATCTCATTAACCAGGATGGGTAGTTCATCACCATTTAGTTTGGAGAGATGAAAGGTATTGTGTTACTTGTAACATATAATCAAATATGGTCCACTCAAAAAATCAACAAACTTTATGTGTATCCCAGGTTTTTTTCTCTCTTCATCCCACTTAAGGACAATGTCACCTTCTTTGAATGTTCTAGTAGTTGATTTCTTACAGAAATATTTCTTAATTTTTCTTCATGAAGTTCCATTGTTTTCATCACCTTGTTTCTTATTTATTCTAACTTCATCAACTCTGTAAATCTGATTTCCATTGAATCTAATTCCATCATCTATATTTTTTAATGAGGTTTAGAGTTGGTAACTCATTATACATAGGCAACCTTGCTTCTCTGCCATAGAAAAAAATGAAAGGATAATTGTTAATTGATCTTTGAGGAGTAATCCTATCAACCCATAAGGATGATTTCAATTTTGTGTGTCATGATCTATGGTTTTCCGCCATTGTTATCTTAATGATTTAGAGAAGATTCTTGTTTGTTGATTCAAAAAAGCCATTCACTTATGGGTAGTAATTGGAATACGTTGATAGATTAATGCCAAGCTTGACTAACCATGCACTAATTTTTTCTCCAAGGAAAGACAAAGAATTATCTAAGATAATTGATGTAGGGATACCGAACCCTGTGACAAGACTTTCATAAAAGTCTAAAACTGATGTCTCATTTGCTTCTTTAAAATCCATTTCTTCTTTTCATACTGTGAAGTAATATGTAGCTGTAAACATCCATTTATGACCTGCACTATAGGTTGAATTAATCATGCCAATAAAATCCAATCCCCATTGCGTGAGAGGTTGATCTACCTGTATGGGTTTGTTGGTGAGAAAATTTATCAGGTTGAAAAATCTATGGATTTTTTCCAACACTCTTGGAATTGATGTCCCTCTACTTAAATGGTGAAACTTCCATATTTGTGTTCACAAGTAAAGTGAATTTTATCTTTATGTCCTTGTGACTGGGGATCCAACACAGGCACTCCATTGATGCTGCGGAAAAGATATCAATTTATTTCTAGATAGGAATTTTTTAAGAGAGTGGGAAACAAAGGAGAATATGAAATAGGGGAAAAATAATGTTGTAAGTAGGAAATCAAATGCTTACAAACACTAGTTAGAAAATATTACACACACATTTCAAAAGAAGAATAAAACATTATTCTGGGGCTACCAGCTAGAGGAAACCATACGTACAAATATGTACACATTCATATGACTTGGGACACAAAAATTTCTTCCTTTATTAGCTTGCAAAATCAAAGTTGTACATAGTGAAGGAATGAAGAAATTAGAGAGAAAAATGGCTAACTCTTTTCACTCACAAGTAAGTAAAATCTCTCTCATGAACTTACAAGAATACAACCAACTAGAATAATTTCATAATTATAACCCCTTTAAATGAGGATCTCATTACAATTTATATAATTTTGGAAGTCTCTTCTCCTATCCCCCATTGACCCTTCATATGCCTTGAAATTTTTCACATTCTTAGGAAAACATTAAGTCCCCTTTTATAACTTAAGGGTGACTTATTACATTTAAAATAATCTCATTTTTAATTAATTAAGGAATTATGAAAAAGTGGAACCCTAACAAAGAATTTGAAAATGGAGGAGAGAGAATTTGGAGGGAGAAGAGAGAGAAGGAAAAGAAAGGATGTTTCCCCTAATGAAGTCCTTTGATTCTTCCAAGGAGATGAAAATCTAAATCTCTAAATCCCTTGTCTCCTGTAAAAATCCTTAAGACTTGCACTTGATGCCAAATTGTTCTCTATCTCATGCTGATGAGAAGATACCCACTCCCTTGAATTCCGGGTTACGATGATTTACTCATGTTGCTGAAAATTTTATGCTAACGATAAACTACCTTTTGATGACCTATGGACACCGCAAACTAATTGTTTTAGAAACACTGTTGAGTTATCCCAATGGTGGCCATGGGCGTTTCTCATGGAGATCCACTTCAAAGAAGCTGAGGATGGAAACTTCCTCCTGTGATGACCCTTTGTAAGAATATAGTATTTAGTTGACATATGTCCTATGCAATTCCATTTGAAAATGGTGAAGATAGTAAAAAACCTCATCTCGATCCATGTACTAGTTTGCAAGTTATGTTGTTTTCTTTGTCTCTCAGGTACGAGGGCTTTCAGATGAAGTTATTCATTCTTCTCCTTTGTTATTTATTTCTTTGATCAAATTTTCCTCTGATATTTCTATATTTTCATAGTTTGATAGATTTGGCAAAGCTGGTTGAGTGCATAAATGGTGGATTGAGTGTCTGGGAATTTTTTTCCAGATTTGTGGCACGATGTGCAGCTATGGGGAGTTGAAATGGAGGTAAAAAAAATGCTAAGTCTTGGATTTAAAGCATTCAAAAATAACATAGTAGGGGCTAGGTGAATTTTTATGTCCCTGATGTCCCTTTATCTAAAGGCATGAAAGGGACATAAATTTTCACTTACCCCTGGAGTTGATGCTTGGCAAGATATGAATGGCTGAGCATTTGAGCTAGGGAGCTTGAGAGAATCATCTAGGGGCTGAAATTTGGACGTATGGAGGACCAGAAGGAATACCTAGGGCTGGGAAAATTTTAATATCCCTTATGTACCTTTAGATAAAGGGATGAAATGGACATCAATTTTCACATCGTGCTAGGTTGTGACAGTTGGCGGTCATCCTTGCACTATGAGGATAGGCTCTGACAAGCTCATGGGGGCTGAACTGGCGATGCAGAGGGTCCTATGAGTGATCAGGGGGATAAAAAGGAATGGGAAAATTTTATCGTCCCTTATTTCCCTTAGCTTAAGGTATAAAAGGGACATCAAAATGCATCAGGCTCCTGGAGCTAACACGTGTCCACTTCAAGAATTGACTGATTGTCAAACTCTTACCTTAAGAGTGAACTTCTAACGATGATATCTTGAGCTCCCGGATGAGTTTCAAGGTGAAATGTTATATGAACTTGACTAAAAACGTCCTTATGAATCCAATGGTGGGGGTCTTAGCTATTTATTCCTCCATTTAAGCCCTAAAGAAAAGGAAATATATTATGCCTTCTTATACTATTCCTCCTGTACATATAATTTACAGTGATATGTAACAGATAGGTATATAGCATCTCTCTCTTTTGAACATGAGAAAAACTTGATATAGACCTATTACACCTAGGTGTTTTGAAAATTATGATTCCACCATCTTGTACATATATGAATTCCCTTTCCTAAAATTTCTTGTTTAGATCCTAACTCTTTCTAGAGCTCTCGGAATCACTTCCCGAAGCTCAGTAGCATTTTTGGCCCTAAGCACCATCTAGGCCTGAGAACCCATTTCTGATGAATCTACCCTAAAACTTCCAAATATTCCCTGAATATTCTAATATAATTTACTTTATGTTCTTATACCTTTATTACATCTCCATGTTGAGTTTAGCTCCTCTTTTCTACTTTAGGGAGGTGCACTAGTCCTAGGAAGGCCAGTGATAGCCCTTCCCAAAACTACTCGAAACTGGGCATTCTTCAAGAACTCCTAAAATCACCTAGGGGATTGACTTTTATTTCCAAAATTTCCTAAGGGGATTGGATAGAAATTCAATTGAGGACCATTACATAGAATGAGTAAGGCTTAGTGTTGAGGATGAGTAGACCTGGGGTGTCTTAGAAAGATAAAAATTTTAAATTTTTACATAGGGGTGTTGTTGTCATGCTTGAAAATTGGACATTTTATTATAGCAAATTTGCATGAAAACATCTAGCTCTAGCTTGGGGACATGTTACGGAATGAGTGCAGTGAAAACATGACATGAGGAATCCCAGAATCTTAGTAGACAATACATTAACTAGTGCCTTATCCATTGGGCCCTGCGGAATCATTTACAACTTACAAGAGAGAGATAGAAAGGAAGAAAACACACATACACAACCCACGAAAAATGGAAAACACACACAATAGGAAAATGAAATTATATATAATGGAGAGGGGTATTTATAGAGGCAAGAAAAGAATATACACATACCCAGAAATGGGTTGAGAAAAGTACATGCCATCATGAAATAACGGACTAAAGTGTGATATTTGAAACAAAAAAACTATAATCCAATCAAACCATGCTATTGTGATGGATTTTCATGGATTGAGAAGAATAATACTGATTTTGAATCCATCTTTGTACTCACATTCATCAATAATTTTCTTACATCCATTGAAAATTTTGTCACCCTCTTAAAACTCTTGCCCTTTGAGGCTTCCTCTTGACATGTTGTGAGCATGATACACCATTCCTTCATACTTTCAAAGTTATAAATATTGACCTTGTCATGGAGACACTCTTCATCATTAGAATGTAGCTTGAAATCATATCCTATATTAGCAAGGTACTCAGAAGGAGTGACGATGAACTGATTTCCTTCCCATTCAAGAACTTCTCTTGACATATCGATTTCCTTCCCTACGTGATTACTTCCTAAAATAGAGGTTGTATCATTGAGATAGAGGCCCTTAATCAATATTTGTGAAATGTTGCAACATGGGAACATGTTCAAGGAATATTGGAGCTTGAATAATGGTGAGAATATTTTGATTTTGAATTTGTTGACAAGAGTCCCACGCACCTTCACCTTATTTGGAGAAATTTTCATCATCATCCATCTTCCTGAAGTTCATCTTGGTATCATTTTCTAAATTGCAACCCTCAACTTCTTCATGGAGGAATTTTTTACCTTCGATTTCATATGAGATATTGTTCTATACTGGCAAAAAATTCTAAACTAGTGGAAACAAGTTGACCTTGAACATAATCCCAAGAGTATTGTAATTTTTTACTTTTTTAAAACTAGTTCTCTTTAATGCAAATCAGATCAACATTTTCCTCATTTTTTTCCTTCACAACGGAGGTGTTTTCCTCAAGATTGAGGGATTCCAAAGGATATTTAAGAACCTTCCTTCTTTTTCACTCATGAACCTCTTCACACGATGTGGAAGAAAAATACATATCTTCACATTCCATCTCATAAACCAAGGCATCTAGGAGGTCGTCAAACTTATCCATTTGTGTTGTCTCAACATCAAACATTGGTGGATCAAAACAAGATGTAAAAATTGATTCATACCCATCTTGCATCTCTATAGCCCTGGTCAATATTTCAAGACTAAGTTGAGGATCTTTAGTTTCTTCTATAACCTTCAAGATGTCTTGCATAGATGACTCTTCCAAGTTCACCATAGGCTTATCCTCATTTTTATTAAGAGAGTCTCTACATTGTGCTTCCAAGAGATGGTTGAAAATCTGATCCATACGTGTCCATGATTCTTTTGAAATATCCTCATTCACCTCTTCCATGCTTTCTGTTTCCCAAGATTCACTTCTTTGCAATGACAAGAACACTTGATTCACGATACCTTCTAATAAGGAGAAGAGGTCCATGTTTTGTGGGAATGACACTCCTTCGAGCTCAAAATCCATATCATCCTCTTGATGGGAAGCACATGACCATGTTGGGGCAGAAATATGGGAGGGATTTTCAATTCTATCCTGATCATTCATTATTGAATCTTCTTGCTCATATGGAAAATGACATATTTCATGCTCACCGTGATGACTGAAATAATTCTCCTCGGGTTAGAATGATGGAGTTTGTTCCTTGAAGAGGTTATGCTCAAGTTGTTCATTCTCCTCCACTTCAAAAATGAAATAGACCTTTTCCATTTGGTCATTCATGATTGAATTAGGAAGGGAATTTGATTCTTCAACTGTCTCCATTTTTCCATTCAACATTTCTACAAAAATTGAAGGATAAAAATAGAAAGGAAACTATATCCATGATCATTTTGAATGCATCATCTTTGAGTCCAAGGGGATATGGAGTGTATTTTTTGTCACTTCTTCACATATCTATCCATTCCATCGTTAATTGAAAGATCAAAATTTGAAAGGAGATTATCCATGACTTACCTAGGACTCATCATCTTGTACTTCTTCATTATTGGTGGAGTCTTCAAAAATCATTGAATCATCCATCATGCAACAAGGATTTTCCTCTCTTGAATCTATTGTCTCCTCCAATGGGTTGTTCCTTGAGGAAGAAATGAATCGATGAATGGTGGTTCCACCTCCATGTCTTTTTCATCACCATCTTCCAGGATGTTTCCTTGATACTTGTCAATAGTATGTCCAAGGAGAAAATCATTCCTCAGAAGCATCCAAAAATCTTCCGAGGGACGAACACCTGGTAATGCAGACAATCAACAAGATCTTCTTGAGATCTCTTCAGTATGTGGATAACACGAAGTGATTCTATGTATTTTTTCCTTATTTGCAGAGATCTAGAGCATACCTCCAAATTTCATGATAGGCCTCGATGATTAGAATTTACTTCTATTATGATTTGAAGCCTTTACACATATTTTCTTTTCAAGAAGGTCCATTTCTTCATCACCGTATACAAAGTAGTCATCTAGAGAGTGGAAGGAGAAGGACAATGTCACTATCAATTTTATAGTGATTCGTGTGAGAATTGTAAAATTCTTCTTCAATTAATTCTTGGATCATCTTGTCCTCCATCATCTTCCATAATGTTAGATTTGATTTTCATTAGAAGGCTCCAAGGATAGGATATTATCTTCAACAATGTTTAAGAACCTTTCAGGGATGAATAACTTATAGTTATGAATTTTCTTTTGGAGTATTCATCCATAGTGAAAAATCTCCTCTTCTTCCTCTTTTCGATAGGGATTTCTTTGAGTTGTTCGTATCATCCTCTTGCAAAGCTTCAACAGCATATCTCAAAATTTTGAGGTAGATTTCAGGGATCTGGAATTTCCTTCTGCTATAGTGCTCATGATTCCACTGCACATATACTCAATTCTTAGAAGGATACCATCTCTGTCATTTCTACCATGTAAGGAGAAGTCATCCACAAGGGAGGGTGATGAAAGACAATGGTTCCATGAGTTTATTCATTCAATTGCTACATGAAGTTGAGAGTATTACCTTCAGTGGATTCTTGTTCTTTTTGGGATTCATATAGCAATATCTTGTATCTCTTTTGAATGCCTTCTTCAGCCATTTCTTAGATTCTTGTTTTTTGTCTACGGAGCAATTCCCATTATTTTTCCTTTGGCTACACTCTTCTTGAACTGTAACCATTGTGACTTGATAGTTGGGTCTTCACATACAATGATTTTATGTATTCTAGAAAGTGTCTTTTTGGATTTTGTGGAGATAGTGTGAGCCGTCTTTCCATCAATTTACTTGGCTTTGAAAGAGATTTTCCTTAATGATGGTTGACCAAATATTTGTAATTCTATGCAATCCTCTTCTTCTTCATATTATCTTTCACTCATTGGTACTTCACTCCAATATGGAAATTTCTTCATCATGATATGGAAATGAATGTGACAGGGGTTCATTCCTTAACAGAGTCACCTTAAGAAATGATTTTCTATTGAGATTTTATTTTATTGTTTTTTGGAAATGTGATTTCTTTTGGATTTTCAGACCTTGTGGTCATATTTTGGGTGCAGATAATGCCAAGTCTTCCCCAGAGTGGGCACAAAAAAATTTTGGTGAGAAAATTTGTCAGGTGGACAAATCTATGGATTTCTTTCCAAGAATCTAGGAATCAAATTCCCTCTACTTAAACAATACATCTTCTGTATTTGCGTGCACGAGTAAAGTGAATTTTATCCTATGGCCTTGCAGTCGGGGATCCAATAGGGTCACTCCACTAACCTTGTGGGAAATCTAGAAATTGCTTGCTAGAGAGGAATTTTTCAAGAGAGTGAGAAAGTGAGTGAGAATGTGAAATAGGGGGAAAATAACACTGCAAGTAGGAAATCATATGCTTACAAACACTAATTGGAAAATATAACACACGCATTTCAAAATAAGAAGACAACATGATTTTGGGGATACCATACATATAAAGATGTACACATTCATATGCCTTAGAACACACAAAGTTATTCCTTTATTAGCTAACAAAATCAGAGTTATACGTAGTCAAGGAATGGAGAAATTAGAGATAAAAAGGGCTAACTCTTTTGACTCATAAGTAAAAAAAATCTCTCTCATGAACTTACAAGAATACAACCAGCTAGAAGAATTTTAGAATTAAAACATCTTTGAATGAGGAGCTCATTACAATTTATAGAATTTTGGAAGTCTCTTCGCATATCCCCCATTGACCCTTTGTATTCCTTGAAACTTTTCACATTCTTAGGAAAACATTAAGTCCCATTTTATAACTTAATGGTGACTTATTATATTTAAAATAAAGTCATTTTTAATTAATTAAGGCATTATGAAAAAGTGGAACCCCAACAAAAAATTAGAAAGTGGAGGAGAGAGAAATTTTGGGGGAGAAGAGAGAGAAGGAAAAGAAAGGATGAAGTCCACTGATTCTTCCAAGTAGATGAAACTATGAATCTCTAAATCCCTTACCTCTTGAAAAACTCCTTAAGAATCACACTCGATGCCAAATTGTTCTATGTCCCATTCCAATGAAAAGATACCCACTCCCTTGAATTTCTTATTGTGAATGATTTACTCATGATGCAGACAAGTTTCTACTGATGACAAACTACCTTTTGATGACCTACAAACATAGTGAACTAGGTGTTTTAGAAACACCGTATAGTTATCCCAATGGTGACCATGGGTGTTTCTCATGGAGTTACACTTTAAATAATACGAGGATGGAAAGTGCCTCCCGTGATGAAACTTTGCAACATTGGTGTATTATGCCAACATATGTCCTATAGAATGATAGATTTTTTGGTACAGTTTCTAGGTACTGATGAACATACCAGTGAAAATATGAATGGTTCTTCAACACTTGATATTCTTGAATAGAGCAACTTAATATTTTTAGTAAGTGTAAAAATAAGATTTTCAGGCCTCGACTTTCCTATGACAGTTTGAACTTCTTCTTCTCAATATATTCCTTTTATGGGAACCATTTTCTATACCACCTTTCCATTTATGACAGATTTTTATGGGACCACTTACTATTTTTAGTAACTTTTAATTCTAGATTGAGGTGACCATTCCAATGATTTCTTGCCTATGATACTTTCTCTATTTTCACCGCCTCCTTCACAGCTTCTTCAGATAGTGGATTACCTGAAATAGTAGTCTCCTATGTAGGAAGGCCTGATATTTTTAGTAAGTATGCTTTTAGTGACCGGATCATGGTGGAAAAAAGTTTTCTGATATGTTTTTTTCCCCAATATTACCCCTCTATAATTTCAGGCTTACTCGATCACTAGTTTAGGAGATTTTAAAACTTTAAATTTTTCACCTAACACCTTAGACATGTTAGCCGTAAATGGAGCTTGAAAATTTTAGGTTTCCTTTTCCACCTCAGATTGTGATGAAAATTACATTTTCTATGTGGGTTTTTCCTTCTTATTTCACCAGTGAATTTTCTTTGCAAACCGATCACCAATTGGTCAGGAAATTAGCTTTTTATTTTTGTTGTGCCAAGAAGGAGATTTCTTTGCTGAGAAAAATCCTTGATAAAAATGGGAGATATCTTAATTTTTTTTCTATGGCCTCTAAAACTGGTGAAGATAGAAAAAACCTCATCTCAATCCGTGTACTGGTTTGCAAGTTATGTTGATTTCTTCATCTCTCAGCTACAAGGGTTTTTAGATGAAGCTCTTTGTTCTTCTCCTCCATTCTTCATTTCTTCTATCAAAATTTCCTTTGATATTTATGTATTTTCATAGTGTGATGGATTTTTTGGAGCTGTTCTAGTTTAAAAATGGTCGATTGAGTGTTTGGGAAAATTTTTCCAGAGTTCCAATAGGATGTGTAGCTGTGGGGAGATGAAATGGAGGTAAAAAAATGCTAAGTCCTAGATTTAAAGCATTAAAAAAGCACATAATAGGGGTTGGGAATATTTTTATGTATCTAATGTCCCTTTAGCTAAAAGTAAAAAAGGTACATCAATTTTCACATTGTGCTTGGAGATGACATTTGGCAAGATCTGAACGGCTAAGCATTTGAGCTAGGGAGCTTGAGAGAAGCACTTGGGAGATGAAATTCAGGCGTATGGAGAAAAAGAAGTCATACCTGGAGCTCAACGCATTTAACTTTCCCTTATGTCCCTTTATCTAAATGGATTAAAGGGACATCAATTTTCACATTATGTCAAGTTGCGACACTTGGCGGTCATCCATGTACTGTGAGGATAGGCTCCAACAAGCTCCTCGGGATGAACTGGTGATGCAGAAGGTCCTATGAGTGATTAGGAGGCTAAAAATGGTTGGGTGAATTTTAATATCCCCTATGTCCCTTATCCTAATGGATGAAAGGGAAATAAAAAAATCATCAGGCTCATGGAGCTGACATGCTTCCACTTCAAGAATTGAGTAACTGCCAAACTCTTACCTTGAGAACAAACTTGTAACGATGATGTCTTGAGCTCTTAGATGAGTTTAAAGGTGAAATTTTATATTAAATTGAATTTAAAATGCCATCTTAATCCAATGGTTGGGGTATCATCTCTTTATTTCTCAATTTAGGCCCTGAAAAATCAGATATTTTTTTCTAGCTCTATAACTAAACATGAGAAAAACTTGATATATACCTATTACGCCTAGGTGTTGTGAAAAATATGATTCTACCATATTGTATATATCTAAATTCCATTTTTGAATATGTAATTTTTATCTTCTAACTCCTTCCATAGCTCTCAGAATCACTTCCCGAAGCTTAGTAGATTTTTTGGCCTTATGCACACTGCATAGGCCTGAGAACCTGTTTATGATGAATCTACCCCAAAACTTCCAAATATTCCCTAAATATTCCAATATCATTTGATTAATGTTATTATACATTTATTGAATCTCCATGTTTAATTTTACTCTTCCGTTCCACTTCAAGGAGGTGCACTAGTCCCAGGACAGCCAGTGACAGCCCTTCCCAAAACTGGTCAAAATTGGGCATTCTTCAAGAACTCTTGAAATCACCTATGGGGATTGAATTTGATTCCATAAATCACCTAGGGGGATTAGATGGAAATATAATTTAGGACCATTTGATGGACTAAGTAAGGCTTGGTTCTGAGGACGGGTAGACCTGGGGTGTCATGAAAAGATAAAACTTGAAAATTTTGACACAGGGGTATCATTGTCATTCTTGAAAATTAGACATTTTATTGTTACAAATTTACATGATGATAGGGTTGAAGAGTAAAATCTACTTAATTTTGTTTCTTTACAAAAATGACACACTTTACACACTTCCTTACCCATGTATGAACATATTTGAATAAGTTATGCCAGTAATAACCAGCTCTCATGACCTTCAAGGATTTAACTCTTGGTGTAAAATGGCCATCAGATGAACCATCAAGAAAATCCTCCAAAGCATGCTCAATCTAATCTCAGTTAGTGCATCTTAAAAGAACTCCATTCACATATTTTCAAAATAGTATATTATCAATAAGAACATAAGGAGTGGACCGTAATCTGAATTACCTTCCTTTCACTTTATCTAAACCCCACAAGCCTTATCTAGTTTGAAGAAAATAGATCATTTCTTGGGTCTAAATTTCAGGCAATGAATGAACTGCTGGGTTTAGACCATCTTGAAGTACTAAAACTTGATTTTTATCATCATGGAAGTTTGAAGCTACCTGTTCACACAGTACTCATCCTCTAACAAGCTTAGTGAATTTCATATCAACATCATATTCCATCACTTTTTTAATCCACCCTGATGGGTTGTTGTATTCTCCAATCATTTAACTAACAAATTGTTTTGCTAGTCACATTACAAAACTAGGGTTATGTATTGAAGGTTGTATGCAATGAAGATTTATGTAACTTAGTTGTTCGGTGGTTCCTTTTGGGGGGTTTTGGTTGTTATGTTTCTCTTTGTCTCTGTTAATCTACGAAAAGGTAGTGCTAAACTTCTGAAACAACATTACTGTAATGAAAATACTTTACTGGAATTGAAATGCACACACCAAATCAATATAACAAAATTCAAATTACACACACTCAGAATTGAAATTTCTGAATTGAATTGAAACACTCAAAATTTAAATTACATGAAAGGAAATAACACACACTCAATAGAAATTGCAGTAAAGGAAATAAGTAATTAAATTCAAACTGTAAGTTATCAAAAACCATGAGCATTCATAAACATAAAATCCTCTAGTATCCTTGGTTGAGTGGGACCTTTCTCTTCCTTGGGATGGAGGTAATATCAAAACCACAAGATATTAAAAACAACATCTAATATATTGATTTAGAAAAGTTCCATAACATACTCAGTACATAACTGGAAAATAGATACTAATTGTTATAAACTTTATTACAGATTACCAACATTGACTAACTACTAAATTCTTCTTCAAGGAGATGTCTATATAGACATAGTTGGCTACACAACATGCCAAAATTATAGGAACTGATTTCTTCCACTAAAAGCCAGATTAAAGTTCATTAAATCCTATGGAACTGCTAAAAACAAGATCCATGTTTATAGGTTGTCAATGGAAAAAGTCTTTCATGACTGCACAATGGCTCCATACTTGGACTCCTTGATTAAAATTCCCATCATTGGCAGTAAATGTCCACTATTATCTTGCACATATCACCACATTTCACTCATAGAGGTGATTAGTGGGAGGTTCTATAGTTAACAAGTTGCATGAAAAAAAACAAGATAAATGCATTGAACTTACTACGATATAACTATATAAAGCATCCCCATACACTAATTAATCATGTTTAATGACAAATTAATAATCACATAGATGATATAAACAAGTCAAATAATTCACTCATCATATCCCTTGCACTTTACCTGTTACATGTTCCTATGTAACTCATTTTTGCCCTGCCCTAAGGCCAAGATGTTGTGCCATATCATATTCCTCAAACTAATCTACATATTGCTTCCTGGTTCCTTTGCATCCCTGATTGTTTGAAATAACTTTTACCCAAGATGTGAAACTATCATGTGACTGGGAAACATTATTCTACCAAGTATTAATTGGATTTAGGAGAAGAGATGGCCTCACCTATGTTCTTACCCACTCATCACTATATTCCTTGTCATTTTTCGTAGACAACTACTGAATTATTGTAACCAATACATCACCCCTCCGCATACACCAATTGAGATTCTGAGGGGAGATAACTTCCCTCCTTTTTAATGGCAAGTTTAAGGTATCTCATCTTCTATAACAAGCTTTTCTTGATTCGCCAAAATGTTGCTGATTATAGGCCTCAAAATCCTACACACATTTCAGTAGAATCTTTGAAGTATTTTCCCCAACACTAGCCTGATAATAAATAGATCGGAAATTTTTCTTCAGTGCCACATCATTGTGATGGGTAAGCCTAATGTAGAAACCTATGGTGTGAGTTATTTGAGTGAAAATATTTATTTGTTTTCCCCATGTAATTTGGTTCCTAAGAAAGGATTGAAAGTCCTTCAACTGAAAATATCCCACAAATAGATTAATAAATAAATTAGGCACATTGGTGACCAGAATGTTGTGGAGGTAAAATTCACAAAGTTGTTTTATATCTCAGAGGTACTATTTTGATAAATTGACAAAAAGGTTTTGCCATCAAGAGCTTCATGAGGTTCTTAACTATACATTCTCATTAATTTCCAAGCATATAATTTCGCTTAGACAAACATGCTATAGATAGAAGAAGGTTTTGTATAGGCCAGAAGCTTACAAGCCAATGGAAAAATAAAGTATAAAATAGATTCTAACTTCTTCTTCTCATTTCCACTGGCCTTAATCTCCTATTTTAACTTTTTTATTTTCATTTTTTAATCCTTTATTCCAAAGAGATAATAGATTTAAATCATCCCATACTTTAAGGCCTATATCTCTTTGTCTCTTGACACTGCTAACCTCTACCCTCAAAATGGTAATTTCCCTCACTTTTTCTCCAGTTCTCTGTGTAAATGCATTTTACAAAGATAAGTTGGTTTCTTTCATACCTTTTAACTTTTCATTCAGGGAGGAATTTTTTTCTAGATAACACCTCAGTATATCATCTCCATGTGATTCTTGGCCTCCAATCTCCATTGCAACAAATTTTGGTCTTGGGGTATGTATATTTGGTGCTAAAGGCATTTCCAAAGCTCCTGACTCGGTTTCTGCTGCTGGAAAAATATCTAGACTCTGTGTTGCAGGGATAGTTGTTGTAAATATATCATCCTTAGATTTTTCATTAGGGACAATTGAGGTACCAGCCTCTTCCTTCCCCTCCATAATGGCAGTAGAATAGTCATGAAAAAATTCCACCTAGGAAACTTTAGGTCTCTGCAAAGTACAAGACATTCTTGGACTCAAAAAAATACAAGAAGGAAATGGTAAAGTGCTTTTACCCTTAGAATTTTGTGGCATAGAAGATGGACTATCTTGACTACCATGTTCTTCCATAGTATCTTGTGAAGGGAAAAGAGCTGACTCAAGCTTAGGTTAAATAATGGGAAATGGTCCCTTCTTGATTTTATTTTATTTGGAACTCTCCCCTGCACTTACTTGTTAGATCATTCTCTTGGGTCTATAGAAAAAATGATATGAATAGATAAATTAAATAAGCCCGGGGTGTTTCAATGCATCCCTACCACCTCCATTTTTATATTTCTATCCCACTTTAATGACTGCATCAACTTAATATTTAGGTAAATTTACCCTGAGTGCAGGGTTTATGTGTCCTTTATTCAAATGAATTAAAATCTTCAGCAAATCCCCTCCAAGCATAGATGACTTTCCATCACAGATAAAGTGCCTATTGAAAATTTTTGCAACTCACTGTCAAATACCAGGAAATATTTCCCACTTAATCCCCTTCTAAGTACAATATAAAGCGAGGATTACTTCTATAAGAGCTTCGCTATCCTCATGAAAAAGGGGAATTAGGTCTTTAAGAGAAGAAATTTTCATAACCTTGAGACCAAACTTTGGTAAACCAAATAGGTCAGAAATAACTTGAATACTTATTTCTACTCTTTTCCCCCCAGTTCATGAGCTGGTGGCTTTAAAATTAATCAGAAACTCATCAAATAAATTGTAGTGCCACACTTATTATAGCTCAGTAGCTTGTTGTTTCTTGCTCAGAGACATGTTTTGAAAGAAATTTGTTTTGTCATGAACATTATATCAAAGATTTGATCTTATTAGACATTGTGGACATTCAGGCGTATAGTGCCAATTTAGCTTAATTTCTATGTTGTCACATTTTCTTATGATGTCATGGATACTAATGGATATGATGCTGTGTTTGGAACATAATTATATTGATGGATAGTTTTTGCATGTGTAATTCCATGGTTATATGTCACTTTATCATCTTGTCTAACTTTTGGAATATTGAGTATGATTGTGCACGTTGTTGCATTTTGATTTCAGTAGGATGTTAGGCTAGTTTAGAACTTATTGATATCTTATGGTGTCATTGTTTTATATTTTATTGGAAAGGTATGGTTAATGTGTGCAATGAGTGTGTAGGTGGCAGGTTTACAGGAGAACGTGGGAATTCAGGCCAACTCCACAATCTTGCACAAGCAGCCTACGGGCCGAGTCCTAGCCATGTTCATTGTGTGAAGCCTTAGTATAGGAGATTATTATTTTTGGGCACTATGAGTGACCCCAATTTTTGTAATGTATTGTGCCTTGATTTATTAATTTTGTTTAGGGTAGTTGATTATGATGTAAACTAGTTTTGGGAGTTAATAATCCCACTTTCATTTAAATTTTTGATTTTGTTTAATGAGTCACTTAATCACAAGGGGTTTAGGGTCACATGTGAGACCCTTGGGTGATCCCCACACCCTCTACCCTTGTGCCAAAAATACAAAACCCGAAATTAGGTTATTTTGGGCATTTTTGGGGACCCATTTGTAGCTTGGGAGTTCCCCTAACACAAAAATGAGCCCTTGGACCCTACCTAATGGGTAGGGGGGCTTATTTTCAAGGCTAGAGGGAGTTTTCCCTCCCTTTTTACCTCTTGTTTGGTCACATCCATGTAAGGGATGTGGATTGGAGTGCTTATTAAAAGTTTCACTATTTTTGTCTTGCTAACATTTAGGGGAATTTGGGAGAAGAGGGAAAAAAATAAAATTTTACCCTTTCTCTCTTTTGTTTTGAAATCTTTGACCTTGAATAAGGAGAGCAGTGACACATGTTACCTCCTCATTGGTGAGGATGCTTGCTTGCTCTCTTCAAATTCCCATTCATGGGAAAAGAGAGGGAATTTTTTTGGAACTTATTGCTTGGATGCTTGGGTGATTTGGAGCTTGGGATTTGCTTGAGTCAAGAGTGGAGAAATTTGAAGTTGGAGAGCTTTCCTTGAGGTAGGCTCTTGTGTCTTTTTCTTGTGTTGCATTTATCTTAGTTGTTAGATGGGTTGCATGGTTGTGCTATTTAGTTATTGTGTGTTTGTTTTTACTCCCTCCATCATATGGCATGATGGGGTTTTGGAGTTTGTGGGGGAAGAGAGAGGGAATTTTTCCCTCTCAATCCTCAAGTTTTGATGGAAAAGCCTTGCAGGGTCTTAGTGTTTTCCCCTCAATGGTTGAGGTGGGGAAGTTGATTCATTTGGCTTGAATCTCCTTCCCCATTCTTTGTAAGGAAACCCCTTTGGGTTTGAAAATCCTTCCAAGAAGGACTTGGAGAAAGGGTGGAGGAATAAGGAGGGTTTTGGATTGAATTTAGAAGAAATAAGGAGGGTATGGAGATTTTTGCTTTGTGCAAGCAATTTGGAATATAATTTTTGGAGAAATTTCTCCTCTCTTCCCCACTTTTGAGGAAGAACATGGGTTTTCCTCCTTGTAAATTTGGAGTCTTGTTTTGTTTTGACCTATTTTTGTGTGCTTGTATCATTGTTGGTTTACCCTCCATCTTGTGCAAGTTTTGGTTAGTTTCCCTCTTTCCCATGGGCTTGCGGGAGGCTAGCATGCATCCCAACCTTGGGAAAGGCATGTCATGATGCCTATGGTTGGGTGGTAAACAAGATTTTTTTCTCCTTGCATGGATTTAGTGAAGACATGGAGGTTGGCTCTCAAGTTTGGAGTTGACGGCATCTTGGCCTCTCTTTTTTCTCTCTTTCTTTTTTGTATGAAGCATTGTAACCTCTAAAGTATGGCTATGTGGGTAGATATTTTGGCACGTAAAAAAAAAATGTCTTGAAAAATATTTTTACTCCTATAGAATTCCATTGGAAGAATATATTTAAATCCCTTGACATGCTTGATTTAATATCCTTGAGAAAGAAAGACTATTTAATGGAAAAGTGTTTTTTTACCAAATAAATAATATTTCTTGTGAGTTTTACTTGTTTAAAAATTTGAATGTTCCCTTGCCATTACAATGGAAAAGAAATAACTTCCTCTTATTTGGGTTGTGATATCATTGAATGAAATAGTTGAAATTCTTTTCCATGTAAAATTTAATGTTTTGTTCTTAGTATTTCCATTTGAAATAGGATCTTATTTTGTAAATTTCATTGAAATCAGCCCCTCTTGTTTTCTGAAAATATTTGTATATTCTTTCATCATAAAATAGGGAAATCATTTAGTGTGAATAGTGAAAGTTCTAAATTCCCTTTTGGCATCAAAATAATAAAATTAAAATATGTATTTTATAGTTAAGTAAACTTTTAATTCTCCTTGTATGCAAAATAAAATTATTATATATATATATATAATGAGTTTGTTTATTATAGTCATGTTTTTACAATGTAACTATGTTGTTTGTTTATATATATATATATATATATCCTGTTTATTAATCATTATTTGTTTAATAATAACACTGTTAAATATTATATATATAATAAAGGTATACTGATATATATATATATATATATATTATATATATAATATTTAACAGTGTTATTATTAAATAAATAATGATTAACAAACAGGATATATATATATATATATATATATCTATCTAATTTTAAAACATCCTTTTTAAAATAATAATATTAATAAACAAAAAAAAATGTTTTTATAAAATTCAAAATTTATATGTAAAAACAAAAAAAATGTGTTTTGGTGGGGGGTTTCCCCCCCCCCCCCCCCACCCCTACGCATATACAAAAAAAAAACAAAAACGCTAGTGGGGAGGGGGCTGAACCCCCCACCCCATGCCTTTCACTATCCTGTGGGGGGATGCTGCCCCCCGAACAAGATGTCGCACTCCCTGGGGCCGCTACCCCCTTCCGCACCCACCTGCACCTGCTGCCACCCCATCCCCTACGCCATCCTCCCAACTCGTGGGCCTTCTCTTCCCCCATGACTGTGCCCCCCCTCTCAACTGACTCCTCCTCCACGCCTGTTCTCTCTCTCTCTCTCTCTACCATCTTGCACACACAACCCCCCCTTAATTAAACCCTAGCCACCCTGTAAGTACAAAAATAAAATAAAATAAATAAATACATATGCATTTGGTTATTATAATGATATAAATTAACCAAAAAAAAAAACATCAAGACACTTCTTTCCTTAGAAATCTCCATGAATCCAAAACCTGCACATTCAAGACCCAAAACCAAAATAAAATGAGAAAGAGAATAAAGAGAAAGAGAAAGGAAATGGTCGTTAGAGGATTAGGGCAAACCTTAGGGTTACTCCACATCTAAGGACTAGATTTATTTGATCCTAGGGTTCAAATAAAACCCTACATACTTTTTGAAAATGAGGAATATTGTGGGATTAAACTTTTTGAATGGGGGAGGAAATTTTTAATTAAAATGGGCAGTTGTTTTCTCTTGTAGGTTGTTATAGTCAATGATATATATTATTTTTTAAATGTGTGAAAATTATTAGAAGCTAAAAAAATCAAATTAACTCAAAAAAATTGTTTTAGCAATTTGGCTAAAAATTATATTGTTAAGAATTTAATGACTTAATGAGAAGGGTTACGCGAAGCTTTAGTTTGCACTTCAAAAAAAATTTTACCCCAAATTTTTAGGGAATTTCTGGTTTGGTTCATTGTCTCGAGATGGGCATGATAGTTGGTATCAGAGTGAAGGTTCGCACAAGCGGACCACTGGGTAACTAATTAAAATAGTTAACGATAATTTTAACAACACTAAAATAACTAAATGAATAAAAATAAAAATAATAATAAATAGTTAAAATAAATCATCCACAACCATTAAATTTTTAAATTAATAAATTCTTCGCTCACCCCGTACACAGGATGGCGCCCAAGCGAGGATGATCAGATAGAGGTTTGAGGCGTAGTGCACCTACGTAGGAGCCGTCGGAACCCTTATTTGGGCCTAGGATATTAGAGGCCTTGCGCCAACTGATAGGCGTTGTGGAGTAGCGTCTACCACCACCGTAGGAGACAAGAGTGGAGGCATCATTGGGAGATGAGGAGCCACTAGGTGAGGACGCTCATTCAGAGCCACCAGAGAATGACACACCGAGGTGGGAGAGGTCGTGAATCCCTTCCATCCATCACGAGAGGGTAGCCTCATTCTGTTGTAGCCGCTCACATAGTCTCGAGGGACCATTTGAGGATAGGTGACCCCCTTCGCCTGCTGGACTACATCGCCAGGATTGAGATACAGGTAGTGTGATCAAATATCTTCTTCGCTTGCAGCCGCCCACCTACACCAGCTCTACAGATGGCTCTGGGGCTGAGTCATGGTTCCTCATCTTGGATAGTTGCTTTGGCTTGCACTCTTACGAGAGTAACATCAAGGAAAGGTTTTCCATACACCTCCTTCGAGACGCAACAGGCGTTTGGTGGAGGAATGAGGAGTGGAAGCTCCATTTGACTCTAGAGATAGTGACTTGGGAGATGTTCGAGGAGCATTTTAGGGCTCGTTATATGTCAGAGCATTTTTCATAGAAGAGGATTGATGAGTTTCATGACTTACGATAGGGATCTGACACAATAGAGTAGTATGAGAGAAGATTCCTAGATCTCCTACAGTATGTGGATTACCTGCAAGATGAGAAATTACAGGTTAATAGGTTTATTTGAGGCCTTAATGCATATATAGCATGAGCAGTTAGGATGGTATCTCCTCCCACACTTGAAAAGGCCGTTGAGAAGGCCTATTTAGCTGAGGAGAATAGGACCAAGGAACAAGAGCACCGAGATAGAAACAAGAGCAAGTTTTAGGAGAGGATACAAGCCTTTCAGAGTCAGAGGTCACGGGGTACTGCACCAGCCCCTAGAGGAGGATTTTGGCCTCTGCCAGCAGCCACGAGGGCTCCACTGCACCCGTAGCTATAGACATAGTAGCAAGGACACCCATAACAGGGGGCTAGGAAGACACAGGAATTTCAGAGAGGTGTTTCTAGAGGTGGTTTTGGTGGAGCCAGGGATAGGAGATAGGGTACTCAGCAGACACAACTAGCTCACACACAAAAATCTGCTAGGGTTGGACTAGTAGGATCAATACACCAGAGTACAGGAGGGACCCCATCTCAGAGGGGTACATTAGGATGTTTCATTTTTGGATCTCCTGATCACTATGTGTGCATGTGCCCGCATAAACCCAATACCATGGATACATAGAGAGCTGCTAGATATAAACAGATGGTGGGTGATGTAGGACGTACCCATTGTGTATATGCAGTGGTTGACAACCACCAGGCCGAGCATCAAGCCACAGTCATTGAGACGATAGGTACTATCAGGGGTATTTTTGTCTTAGTACTTTTTGATTCAGGTGCTTCAGATTCCTTTATATCACCTTCTATAGTGGACCAGTGTGGGCTAGTGGTGGCTAGGCAACTAGATAGTTGGCAGGTTGAGTTGGCCTCTGGGGTCAAACTCATCATGGACTCATATGTGGGGATTTGTGTACTTGATTTAGGAGCCTTCTCCACTACTCTTGACCTCCGAGTTATCCCTCTAGGTTCCTATCAGGTAGTTTTGGGTATGGATTGGCTCGAGACTCATCAAGCTAAGGTGGATTGCAGAAATAAGGTCATTGAGTGTCAGGATGATCTTGGGAGTGCAGTTGTGATATCAGGGATGCAGAGACCTATCTCCTTGTGCATGATATTGGCTAAACAACTCAAGCAGAGCATGTGTAAGGGGTTTCAGTTGTTTACTATCACCATCAGTGATCGATCTGAGAGTATTCAAGAGCATTCACCCTTAGATGATCATGCAGTTTTGAGGGAGTATACAGATGTATTTCTAGGCGAGCTTCAAGGGTTACCACCCTGTAGAGAGGTAGATTTCACCATTGATTTAGTACCTAGATCAGCACTAGTTTCTAGGGCACCATGACGACCCTAGAGCTTCATGAGCTCAAGATTAAGTAGAGGAGTTGTTGGATAAGGGTCTCATTCACCCTAGTGTATCTCCTTGGGGAGCGCCAGTCATATTTGTGAAGAAGAAGGATGGTTCTCTCAGGATTTGTGTAGACTTCAGACAGCTCAACAAGGTCACAATAAAGAACCATTATCCTCTCCCTAGAATTGATGACTTATTTGATCAGATGCATGGGGCAAGATTATTCTCCAAAATTGATCTCAAGTCATGGTATCATCAGTTGTGCGTTTCATATGCAGACATTCATAAGATAGCATTTCACACACGTTATGGGCATTATGAGTTCACCGTGGTTCCATTTGGTTTGACCAATGCCCCAGCTATCTTCATGAGCCTCATGAATGGTGTATTCATGACATTTTTGGATCGCTTTGTCTTAGTGTTCCTTGATGACATATTGATTTATTCTCGTTCCGAGGAGGAACACGAGGAGCATTTGAGATAGGTACTTCAAGTTTTGAGAGAGTAGAAGCTGTATGGAAACTTGGAAAAGTGCAGCTTCTTTCAGACAGAGATTCAGTACTTGGGTCATATCATATCCAGTGAGGGTATCTCGGTAGATCCCTCTAACATACATGCTATCTTAGACTGGCCATCACCCACATCAGTTACTGAGGTGAGGAGTTTCATGGGTTTAGCAGGGTATTACTGCAGGTTCATACAGGAATTTTCTAGGATTGCTCAACCTATCACTTCTCTTCAGAGGAAAGGGAAGAAGTTTGATTGGTCAGAGAAGTGTGAGCAGGCCTTTCAGTTGCTTAAGGAAAGGTTAACCATGGCACCCATATTAGCAGTCCTAAACCCGACAGAGGATTTTGTTGTTTGTACTGATGCATCACTAGAGGGTTTGGGGGTAGTTCTTATGTAGGAGCATTGGGTTATTGCCTTTGAGTCTCGTAAGCTCAAGGAATACGAGCTTAATTATCCTACTCATGACTTGGAGCTTGCAGCAGTTGTACATGCTCTAGTGAGTTGGTGACATTTCCTTTTGGGTAGGCCTTTCATTTTGAGGACAGACCACCTGAGTTTACAACATATCTTCTCATAGTCAAACCTCAATGCTCGTCAAAGGCATTGGATGGAGTTCCTATGTGAGTATGACATAGAGGTTCAGTACATCAAAGGGAAGGAAATTGTGGTTGTAGATGCACTTAGTAGGTGATGACATGTGCTTGCTTCTTTGACACTTCAGTCAGATTTGAGAGGAAGGATTCTTGAGCACCTTCTAGAGGACAAATTTTATGAGGGAGCTAGATAGATGTTAGTCTCAAGGTTCTTTAGAGGGCAGATATTCTGGGTGTATTTTAGAGACAGATGGTTTGCTTCAGTTCGACAGGTGCATCTACGTGCCTAAGTCAGGTGATATGCATAGCTTCATCCTCACAGAGGCTCATCGAGCCCCATATGTGGCACATTCGGTAGTGAAGAAAATGCATGCCGATCTGAAAGAGTTATATTATTAGTCAGGTCTTTGATGGGATATAGCAGATTTTGTTGCACGTTTCCTTGAGTGCCAGAGGGTCAAGGCAGAGCATTCACATCCCGCAGGACTTTTACACCCTCATGATATTCCCGAGTGGAAATGGGATGTGATCTCCATGGATTTCATAGTCGTACTTCCTATGTCTTCTTATTGTCATGACACCATTATGGTTACCGTGGATAAATTGACCAAGGTTGTGCATTTTTCGCTAACCAAGGTCACCTATAATGCATAGGCCATTGCCAAGGTATTTATGGAGGACATTGTTAGGTTGCATGGGATTCCTAAGATCATCATCAATGATAGGGATACTATCTACACTTCAGTTTTCTGGACTTCTTTTCAGGCCGCTCTGGGTACTCAGATTAATTTTAGTTCATCTTATCACCCAGAGATAGATGGGTAGACAGAGAGGGTTAATCAGGTGTTGGAGGACATGTTGAGAATGTATGTGATGGATCAATAGAAGAAATGGGAAGATTATTTACATTTAGTTGAATTCACCTACAACAACAACTATCATAGTTCCATTGGTATGGCTCCTTACCAAGCTTTGTATGGACGACCTTGCAGAACACCTCTAAGTTGGGATAGACTAGGTGACATGATCATTCTGGGACCAGCCTACCTTTAGGATTTAGAGCAGCAGGTTGTTCTAATTAGATAGTGTCTTGAGCAGGCCAGAGCATGCCAGAAGGCATATGCAGACACCAAGAGGATTGATTGTCACTTCTCAGTGGGTGAAAAAGTATTCTTGAGAGTTCATCAGCATAAGAGTCCAATCTGTTATGGAAAGGGTTCTAAGCTATCACCTTGTTTTGTGGGGCCTTTTGATATTTTAGAGGTCATCGGTCTAGTTGCCCATCACCTAGCTTTGCCACCACGCCTTGTACAGGCCCATGATGTATTTCATGTTTCTGTACTACATAGATATGTACTTGATGCTTCTCATGTTTGTGATTGGTCAACATTATAGGTAGAGGATGGAGGACAGTGGAGATTGGATCCTGTATGCATACTAGAGCACCGGAGGTTGGCCCTTCGGGGTCGAGACTTGGACCAGGTTAGAGTGCAGTGGGACTGGTACGACAAGAAAACATCAACCTGGGAGGATGTGATATCTTTAAGGGCTAGATAACCCTATCCCTTTCAGTGACTTCAAGGAGGAAGTCTAATTTTAGTAGAGGGGGATCTAGTGCAACACTTTTAATAGCTCAGTAGCTTTTTGTTTCTTTGCTCAGAGACATGTTTTGACAGAATTTTGTTTTATCATGGACATTATATTAGATATTTGATCTTA